>JAVSCE010013068.1:0-344068 GCA_032199065.1 Smutsia gigantea
TTCATTGGCGAGCTGTCACTCTTTTCTGAATCAGAGGAGATTTTAAGTATTTAAAAAAAATACTAGTACTCAGTTAAACTGAAAAATAAAGCTAGTGACTATATAGTGGTTTATTTTCTATGCATGGTGAGTATACAGAGAAGTAAGATGGGAAAATACAGAACAGGCTCTTTGACTTGAGAACATTCCTCAAATATTAATACCTTAACTTGACATACCAATTATGGTATATCTTATTAATACTTTAAGCTATTTTAGATATAAAATATTTCTACCACCAAACGACCAAATAATTACCAGTAGACATAATTATCTTAATGAACATAAGGGTTTAGGAGTGTGTGGTTTCCTAATAAACTGCCTATGTCAATGGTTTGTAGTGACTTTTAAATAGCTAATTTACTTCATCAGATAAACTGCAAAATAACTTCTTTTCTGGAACTAAACTTGCAGATGTATTAGCAGTGTAACCTAGTAAAGAATGATGTATTCATTTCTCAGATATAAGGACATTTATAAGAATATTAAAATTTATAAGAATATTTATATATTCTTCATGACTTCATAGGGTAAAGATAAATGTTAGAGCAGAAGTTCTACAAATTAACAAATAAAGATGCATGACCTCCAATTTATAACCAATTTTACAATGTTCTATGTCTTTAAAAGAAAAGTAATGTAAAACTGTCAACTTTGCTTCTGTATGGCTTTCTTATATATTAAATTCCTCTCGTAGTGCTACCATACATATTTTTCTTTTCCTCTTAGATCATTCTGCCAAATTCATACATGTATATTTAAAGGTATTTTTAAAATGCAAGTGATTTTTTTCCCTCCCCTTCACATAAGTATTTTCCTTTTTAATTCCAGAGTGTTAAATATTCAGGGCTGCTGATTTTATCAGAGCTAAATTTTAACCCTTTAAAAGAGGGTTGGAGTACTGTGTGTATGTTTATTCAGGTTGATTTGCATTCTTTCTGAAAAAAATGAGCTTAAGTATAAAGTCTGATTTGCATATTGATGCATAGTGTTTTGAGTTAAACCTATGATTCCACAAAATGAAACACATCTTTCAGTTCAGATTATTGCAGTTGGACTGGCAAACAAAAGTCCAGGTTATTAAGAAAATTCATTGAATTATTGCCCAAATAAGAAACAAAGAAGCAGAAGGCTGCTAAGAGGTGTCCCCCAACAATACAGCAATGCAGACAGATGCAGAGCTGGTGAGCCCAGCCCACCCTGGTCGGGGAACCTGTGCAGCCCCCCAGGGGAGTAGGACATGATGCAGGAGAACAAGCCTCCACAAGGGCTCCACGGGTTTCAGCTCCCCATGCCTCTCGCGATATAACGAACGAGCTCAGTCATCTATTCAGCTTTTGACTAACAGGCTATTGATTGACTCCAGACTCCAGGGACTGAGATGTTCTTGAAGATCTGCTGACAGACTCACCACGTGACCTTGACCCAGTCAATACCACTCAGCTCTTCAAAAGTTCTCTGTGCAAAGAGAGGGTAAGAAATAGTCTGCAAAGCACCTGCCTCACTGGAACGTTACGAGACAGAATGAGAACATCCTTTAAAGTCAACGTTGAGTTCTGAGGAATGAAGATCCCAGGTTAGGTAAGATACATATTCTTGTCCACAGCACTAAGAGCGACTCAAGTAACAGCTTACTACTCCTCACCAAGTTCTTGTACTTCTGTTTTCCAAAATGGCACATGCAAATGTGTCATGAATAGACAAATAACGACCATGTCCATGGAGTCAGTGGTGTCACTGATGATAAACACAGAATTAGAATATTTTACGTATTATATTTTTCTGATAATAGTGTTCTTTTTAATGATTATGAGCTTTGGATATGAGCATTTTTTGAAAATCAAAATGGATTTTTGTTCTGAGGACTAATATAATGCATGTTCATTGTTAAAAAAAAAGGTTTAACTATACAAAAAAGTATTAAGTAAAAATAATTTGAATCCCATCACCCAAAAATAACCACTATCAACATTGGGGTGACTCTTCTAGACACCTTTGTGGATACACACATATAATGCACATACACATATGTACATATCTGGAGATCCACTGAAAACAGCACCTACTTTTCCATCAATCTAAATATGTATTATTTTGCCATCTTTTTCTTTCCAGTTATTGTGGAAACTATTCCTCTTCCAAAAATAAATAGCTTAACAGCATGATTTTCAGTGTCTTCTGCACTGTAGACTATAGCAAGGATATATACTATTTTACTAATCTCCATTACTGATATCTGTTATAAAGCTTACTGAAAAACAAACCACAACAAGCAACAGAAAGGAGCTTTAGCACCATTTCAACAGATCAGATGTTTTGTTATGAACAAAGGGCCAGGAAGTGATAGAGATATATAAGACAGAGAAGGATATGAACTACACAGAGAGATAGTTAAGAGGAGATGGATGTATTAGTGTATTTTCAAATAATTTTTATACCTTATTTTTACACATATATAGTCCATATTGAACTCATTTACAGATAAAATAACAACTACAGGTCATTATAAACCCCAAGTTTGCAGACTTCATTCCCTGCCCTAAATGAATCTCCTCCCCATGATTAAATGTTTTCTGTTGCTTTTATCTCTTTATAATCACATTCTATAAGATTGTAAATGAGCTGTCATTTTTGTCAAAAGTTGAAATTTAAGATGTTCCTTTACAATAGCTGGCCACTTGATGCTGAGTGGACAGCTGCATCCCTCAGAGAGGGCCCCAGCTTTAATGAAGCCACCCCCATCTCCTGTTGTCACTGGTCACTTCACACATCAGTGTGGAAAAGCCCTCCCGCCCCCCCACCTGCCTTCACCACTGCTGTGTCTAGTTCCTGGTGGTAACTGTGCTCTCCCCTGTGGCTTCCTACACTCTGGGCGACCCTTCACAAATCATGCCTTCAGTAAACTCTCCCCAAGGTACTTCTTTTGAGTGTAATGTGTGTACTGAGAAGAAAAAGAAAACTGAAATAAAGCAAAAGCATTTACTTGGGGCCTCAAAACTAATTTGGGGAACACAGATTTGGGTAGCAACCTAAATTGTGTCCCATTAGGAAACAAAAGTTAAGGGTTTTTAAAGACAAAGGGTATGCTTGTATACATTATTCATGAAGAATTTTTATTGATACTTGAGGCAGAAAACTAACCTAGACTGAATATAATTGTTGGCTAAGGCTATCCTTAAGTAAAATCTCTCAGTCGTACTAAGTTGTCAGTGTTCGGGCTGAGTCCTTGGAACGTTTGTGGTTTGGCCCAGCTCAAAAGTTCATGGTTCCAAGGGTAGAAACATATATAAGGCCCATCTCCTTAATGGCCTCCCACTCTATTTGAAAACCCCTTGACATTAAGTGACTCCAGTTTATTTTGACTTTCACACATCTGTTTCCTGTTGGGACCCTGGCTGAACCATACATATTTCATAGGAATAAAGACACTACAGTAATACTGTTACCATGTGGCAAAACTTGGAGCTCCCAGTGGTCTCTGTTTATATTACAAAATTTGACTGACTAGGAAACTTAAACATTTTTTCTGTGAACAGTAATAGTGTTTGTAGATAGCAGCTATACTATATTAGGAACAACAATTTTGATAAATTAGCTTATTGACCTAAGAGACATAGTTGAATTTATTTAGACTATTAGATGTTTTCTGATCATGCTTGAACTTAATGAATTTCCTTAGGCTCAAAGACTGAAGTGAGAAATAATTAGTTCCTGAGAATAGGATCATATATAACATGCTGTAGTGAACCTTACTCAGATCTGAGTGATAAATCCATAATTTTAAGAAGTATGCATTCTTATTTCTGCAAATTGTCTTATTTGTACAATCATGTCATATTTACATAGCAGTAGAGTTCCAATAGCTAACACCAATGGAATATTTAATATCTGACAACCACTATGTTATATACATTATATAAATTATTTTATGATCTTCCAAAGGTCTTACAACTTAGGCACTGTTATTGCCATTTCTTAAGATGCAGTCACACAGTATAAACCAGAGGTAAAACCAGACAGTTAAAAACACACATTAAGTGCATGACACTAAACATGATTAATTAGCCACACAGAAATCTATTTGATGTATGATATTTGTATAAGTCTTTTATAACAGCCTTTATTCCATTTATCAATCATTTTTTGTCAAGAATTTAGCATTGAATTAATTTTAAATTGTAACTTTAAATTGGAATACAGAAATCTTAGTAACACCTGACTTTATGCATTAACAAAAATACCTTCAGCATCTGCTTCAGCTTTATCAGTTATCAGCCTTCTCCATGGTCATACTAAATTAGCAGCAAAATGATCCCACCATTCCCTCTTACACTCAGGCCCATGTATAGTCTGATATAACCATCTCTTCCGGTTTCTCATATTTATGCTTTCCTTTTTTAATTGTATTACAACTCAAATAAAGGGTCATCTCCTCTAATAATACATTCTTTTACCCCAAAGTTGCCTCTACCCTATACTTACACCAATCACAACACTTACAGATTATATTGTAATTATCTGATTGTTTGTCTGTAAGCATCTTAACAGAGGAGACTGGTTCCATTTACCTGCCAAAATATTTAGGAGTTTCTCAATATCTATTGAGTGAATGAAGGCTCAAGCTAGATTTTTCTAAGAAAGGAAAACTTGAAAGCTATTGAATAACAATTTGAAAATATACTCCAAGCAAGACCCCATGCTATGTATCAAATATATAAACATAAAAATATATAAACAGATGTACAATCTGATTAGAGAGAAAAAAGGCAAAAAGAACTTACTGTAAGATAATAAGTAAAATTACTAAATTCAAAAATGATACTGGAATGCTGACAGGGGAGCAAAAATTTCTGACTATGGAAATGGGAAAGAGTAATTAGTAAAGCTAATCACCAATAATGTATTAAAGAGAACATGTTTTATAAGAAACTTAATTATGTAGCTTGATTCTGTGCCAGGAGCTATTCCCCAGAAGGAAGCAATATGGTGAACATCGAGCCCTTTCTCTATATACACATATGCATATTTTTTCTCTCTCCCTTCCTTGCCCTTGCACACATGCATGTGCACACACACACACACACACACACACACACACACACACATCTCTTAAAATAACCAGAAGACAAATTAATTAATAGGTTCTTACATAACCTACTCTCTAAATTATACAAAATTCCTGGTTGCTGGACCTCAAATTTGAATGTTGTCTTACAGTCAATATCAGCGATTAAGTCAAACTGCAGATAACATAATGATGTCTTTTTGGCAAAGCATATTAATACCAATAAAAGATGGCAAAGGATTATTACAAGTAATGAGACAAATGGCAATAGATTTAGGCATGCTAACAAGCCATAAAAATACACTGGATATTTACAAGGAAGAGCAGTTTTAAAAATGGTGAAAAGTAAATTATGGCACTGTTAAGGCATTTTTAACAGTGTACCACTGTGGAGTCAAATATAAGAAGTTTGTTCCGAGAACATGCATCACCTGTCACTTCTAGAATTTGTTGACATTTCCAGGACTTTCCACTCTACTGCAAAGGATGACTCGGATTAAATCCAGGCCATCATCCCTCGTGGTAATTGGTTTGTTGATTTTACAGAACAGCTTTTGGCTTCTGCTCAGCAGTTGGCCTAAGGTTATAAACTATACTATTTATTAAGCCTTATTAAGACTGCTGTCAGTTGTAATCATATTGCTCCTCTGTACAAAACCTTCAGTGGCTCCCTGCTGCCTTCCTAATTAGTCCATACTCCTTATTTTGGCATTTAAAAGTCCTTTCCAATATGTTGCTCATCTTCCTTTCCAGTCTGTATTCTTAGCACTCCTCCAAAAGTTGTTCTGGATTTGTCAAACTGAGCCTCCCGTTGCTCAGGTCCCACTTGTGGGTCAACCACTGGTCACATCAACTCAATGACCTCCTCCAATGCCATCTCTCAACATGACCAAAACTTACCAAGCTTTCCTGATATATCTCAAAAATACCCTACTAAGGAGTTTAGGTGGTGTGAATGGGAAGAATATCAAGTTTGCGTAAGATAGGTTTGATTCTGAATTCTAATTTTTTTCTACTTGCCGATGATCTTCAGTGTGGTAAATGATGCAATGTAACCATCCTGTCATAGTTTCTGGCACCTGATAGAAAATCAATATACACTGGCTTCCCTTTCCATGATTTCTCCAATTCAGCACGGTCTCTTCTCTCTTTAAATCACATATTACAAAAAACATTCCAACTGTGTCCCCTGGGATTGTTCAAGATCTCTTAGCACTTGTCATAGGAAGTATTTGTCCTTTCTTTAATGATAAGTAATTGACAGCACATTTACAAACCAAACATTGAAAAACCACCAATGCCAGAGAACAAAGTCCCAAATACCAAACCAGTCCATCAAGTTCAAAAATTGAATATGGTCCTTAGCTCCTTATTAGAACTAAAATTATTATTGGTTAAGAAAAAAAAAGCACTGTGCAATACAGATGACAAAATTATAAGATGTTCAATTAAAAGCAGATATAGCAGGGGCATTATGATTAGCACACATAATGTAGGGGGGGCATGGGGAAGGCAGTATAGCACAGAGAAGACAAGTAGAGACTCTGTAGCATCTTGCTATGCTGATGGACAGTGACTGCAATGGGATGTGGCGGGGGGGGGACTTGATAATCTGGGTGTATGTTGTAACCACAATGTTGCTCATAAGAAACCTTCATAAGATTTTATATTAATAATCCATTAATAAAAAATAAATAAAAGCAGATATAGCATTAGCTATATTTTAACCCTATTTTATTTACAATATACAAACTATCATATGCACTGAGAACCGGTCAGCTTTGAAAACTAAGAAGCATCTAATTAAGAGCATGTTCTAGATAGCTTGGCATTAAAATAAAGAGCAATTATTGACCCTTAACCAATTTGTTAAAACTCTTTCCAGTGTTACTGAAAATTTGTATTGATTAGTTCTTACTCAATTTATCAATGTTTAATGACCACTGCACCAAGGATACCTTAAAATTGTAAAGATTTTAGAATCTTAAGAAGCTCAATAGACACTGATGTCTTTCTAAAATTATTAGTGCAGACACTCATCAATCACAGTGAGTACTGGAGAGAAGAGCAGTGCATGGAGATACAATAGGATTCCTGGGGTCTGATACCTGCAGGTGCACTGATACATGTTTTAACCTAATATCCAAAGACCATGTATTCAAAAGCAATGTTAGAGCTACGTTGAAGACAGTGCCAAGGATTATCATAGAATGAATGCACTGACAACAGGCTTCATGTATGATGAATTCAACAAATTAGGAACACTCTAGAAAAATAAGGCATGTTTTAAAAACTTCAAGTGAAAGCAAATCTTAGCTTTGTCTAAACAATTTTTTCTTTAGTTATTTGCCAAAAATTGTTCTCAGTCAGAGAACCAAATGGGTTCACTGGCAAACAATGCAAAATCAAAATCATAGGGTATTTATCAAGAATAGCTTTCAGAATAATGCAAGTTACCATTTATCAATGAATTTCTATAATATGTTGAATATGAGTATTCCTTGTATAGGAAAACAAAAATAAATGGGATTATAGAAGAAATATACACATCATTATCCTGCAATAAAGTAAAATCTTTTTTGAAAGGACAATAATTTACTGATTATATAAACACATATTTATTATAAAACTTCTGGAAAATAAAAAAAAAGAAAAGAAAAATCACCCCAAATACATATAAGAACTAAATTTCAGTCCACTCAGTTCACCAATAAAAAGTAAGGCTCACATTGCCTGAATTGAGTCATTAACACTATTCCATTTCAGGGCAGAGTTTTGGGTCTAAACCCTTCTGATTCCCTGTGTACTTCACCTTGAAAAATGGTAATATTTGTCCAGGAACTTTCCATGCCAAAATCAATTAGGTTATTGAAATTGAACATATGAAAATATAAGAACATTTATGTAGGAATTGTTCACAGCTCAAAGGTCTCCTTGGTTGTAACGCTATCAGCTCCACTCTGTTACACATGATGACAATTTTAAAGAAGTCTGGAAATTGTTCCCAAGTTGGGCCTTAAACAGCTTTTATATTTACAGCTCAGTTTGTGAGATGAGATGTAGCTCACTTTGGGTCCCAGAGCCACGTTGTCCCCATCATAGCATTTAAAGGACAGGTTGCCTACTGGGATCCTGGGGATTGATTTTTATGCTACTGGATATGGGAGGAAATTTCTTGAGAGATACAAAAAGCCTGGGACAGCCTGATATAGTTAGGAGTGAAAGCTGTCAGAAAAAAATCCAGGTTCAAGTATTAGAATTACTAGTATCTCACAGGAATTGTGTGAATTACCTAATAACAGTAGTGTTAAAAATGTAACATATTTGAGTGTTTAATATTAATATGTATACTATGGGAGTATACTATGAACTTTATAGGCATTTTCAAAATCAATCTTCACAATTATCCTGTGAAGTAGGTTCTGCTTCTCTCTTCATTTTATTGCTGAGAAATAGCACAAGAAAATTAAGACATCACAGTGCTAGTGAGTAGCAGAATCATGACTAGATCCCAAGCCATTTGGCTCCAAAGTGTTCGATTCCTATATGGCTGGAGTAATACACTCTATGCAAAGAGCTAAGCTAATATGGGATGTGGCTCAAAAAATAGAAGCCCAGCTGACCATGGAGCAGACCCCTTGGGTGACACTATATCTAAGATGTTATAGTTTAATCATGAAGAAACAAAGGCAGAAGTATCCTGAAGCCTTAAACTCTCTAAATGCTAAAGTGCCAAAATTCTAAGATTCATAGAGTTGTACAGAAGTCAGGGACCCTAGATAAGCAAAGCCGTATCACTGAATCATGAAAATTTGTAAAGAATTATGCAATCAATATATATTTACTACTGAGCACAAATCTATTGCATGAGGGACAGGGGATAAAATGAAGAGTAAGGAGTCACAGAAACTTCACAGGAGAGAAAAAGCATCATTTATACATCTTCCTGACGAATTGGGGACTTGAAAGAACCAGCTATGTCTTTCATACTTTTGTATCCTTCATGGTGCCAATTAAGTACCATCATGGGCCTATTATGAGCCAATTACATACTATACAGAACTTTCACAGTGCTGTACTTAATGGGTATCCATTGGATACAAGTCTTCATGTTTAACCTGGCCTAAAGTCTAGTGCATGATCTGGCCTTGCCTCATGCCATGACCTTCTCTTCCTTGATTCCTTTCCATCCTTGAAGAAGTCAGCATTTTCCAAGCCTAGGAAGTTTGCCCACACAAAGGTTTCAGGTTAAGTGTCATTTTCATAGAGAAATCTTCTCTCTCCTGGACACTAGGTCAAATTTCCCTGTAAATCATTCTCATCTCGTAAGATACTTTTCCTTTCACACACTTATCTCAAATAAAATTAAACACTCATTTATGTAATTATTTGTATAAAGGCAAAAATGTGTAGGTGTTATTTGCTGCTATAATCTCAGCACCTAACAGAGTATTTGGTACCTGGTAGATGCTCAATAATGATTTATTAAATGAATAAACAAATGAATAAGTGTAGGACTATTCTGAACAAATGAATCATTTCTGAAGGACCACAGATGCAATAGAAATATATAAATCCTGAGAAGCTCAGAGTTTAGTACAAAATAGAGTCATTAGAAATCATTACTGTTTTCTCTAAGACATTCATTTTAAAGTTGGTCATTATACACATACATTCCATTTACTCTTTTGCTTAGGCCAGTCAGCCATTCACATGATGATTTTTCTATTTTTTGAGCCACCTCCCATATTAGCTTAGCCACAATTTAGGCTTACAAATCAAAGCCCTTGACTATTCTCTTTGCTATTTCTATAAACCCTTTCATTTCCATTTGGCTTAGCAGCCATTTACAGAATTACCTTGAAATTAATTCAATGTTCTAGGAGGCCAAGAGCCCTTCTGAAAGCTCAGTGCTATTTTTGAAAGATGGTTTGGAGTTGATTTTGTACTAATGAATTGATTTACTTAATAAAGAGTCATGTCATTCTTTCTTCCAAGGATGTCATTGATAGCCAACATCTACCACTACTCCACATACAAAAGATACCTAATAATCATTAGATTTAATTACAAAAGCAAGAAAAGTACAGGATCTTTAACTTCCAAGCTAAATCAACTATATTTAGTTATCTTCTCTGACAAATTCTCTTCATTAGTAAATGGAATTTCAAAGTAGAAAGATGCTTATGGGTTATCAAAACCATAATTCAGTCAACAGAAAAATTGGTGTTTATTAATTCTTTTCCTTCGAGAAATAAAAGGGGCCAAATGCAAATGTAAACTCAAGACTTTTCAGCCACCAAGACCTTAGATAGTTACTGAAATAATTGGAAGTTACATATTTATTTTCAGTTTTTAGATTGATGTTTTATTGGTAAAAACTCATACTGTGTGTCTTTGTGTGGTGTGTGTATATTATCTCCTGTAAGCATTTAAAAAAAAATCAATCCTGATATATCAAAGAAGAAATTCTTCCCTTTGCTATTTAGTGTTGTGGGTAAAATCACAGTATTCCAGAAGCCAGGCTTTAGTGCATCTCCATAGCAGTAGGTGTTTCCAAGGAGTGAAGTAGTCTCTCTTAGTTCATCTCTGTATCAATAGGTGATTACAAGGTGGGTGGGAAGCAAGCATGCACCTGGACTGGAGAGGTATTTTGGGGAACCTTTTGCAGCTGGGTCACTAGAGACAGACGCAAGCAGAAGTAGACAACTTCTTGTAAGCAATAAACAGATTTCTCCCACTTTATTTCTCCCTTTGACTGATTTTGGCTTCAAAGGTTATTTGCCCCAGGCTTCGAATATATTTTTCTCCAGAATTACAAGTAGGATGAGACTTTGCCATATATTCTCTAAGATAAAATGTTTTCAAGATGAACTCTCTAAGGATGGAACAGGATTAAGAAGTACATATATCTTTTAAAAATCATCTAATTCACTAAACTCATTTTATAGACCATATGTAGTTATATATTCCAAAAAAAGAAAGCCTAATTCTTTTTCTATCTTGAGCCCAACTATAATTAAGCCTATTATATAGGGCAATTAATTACATCATCCTGGCATATAAAGCTAATGACTGAATCACAAATATTCTTCAATATTCTTTAGGAGTTGTGAAATAATTTCCATGAATATAATTCCTCTGAGCCTTCCTTAAAATTACTCTAAGTATTTCAGGTTCTGTGTTCATTACTTTCACAATATCCCTGGCTTTGTGTGCTGAGTACATGTAACTCTGGGGGGAAAATCCTGGGGCAAAGTACCTTTGAAACCAAAAGCAGTTAAAGGGAGAAATAAAGTGGGAGAAACCCATTTATTGCTAACAAGCAATCATCCACTTCTGCTCTCCCATGTCTCTCATGACCCAGCTGCAGAAAAAAGGGACCCCACTCAACCTCTCAAGTTCATACATGCCCTGGCTCACCCTTGTAATTACCTATAGATATTGAGATGGACTACTTCTCTCCACTCCTTGGAAACACCTGTTGATATGGAGATGTACTAAGGCCAGGCAAGAGATTCTAGAAATATTGCAATTTTACCCACAGTATGTTTAAAAGTATACTGTTTTTTTTTGTAGGAGGAAAACTTAATTTCTTTGGAAAGAAACCCATTTTCTCAATTTTAACTATTCCTTCCCAGGCCAAATTGTGTAGTCATTTCCTAAGAATTAGGTAGTTAGAGACCGGGAAAAAAAGCTGTACCAAAAAAAATAATCTTTGTTGTGTTCAATAGTAAAATAACCTCTTTTTTTATTTGAAAAATGCACTATGATGTTTCTAATTTTTCTGATATTGCAAAATTGACTCCCAGATGTGATTCTGGAAAAGCAAACATTCATGGGGAAAAGTGATGTATGATCATTTCTCCCCTCTATGCGTAGTCATAGCATAAGCATTATTGTATGCTTGAAGGGTACAAAGCACACCAACAAAAAGCTTAAGAGGTCCACAGTCTAGAGGAGATAAATCTGTCACACAGTAAATGCCATTCCAGTGACAGAAGCTTTTCCTGTAAAATTTCTTGGTTAAATCCCCTTGATAGGCCAACTTCCCCTCCTGCTCTCCCTATCAGCCTCCATAAACACTTCATCATGGAATAAATGGTCTTTTCTTTCTTCCAGGAAGCTAATGGGATTATACTACTTTAATTGCTATCTATTTTCCTCAACTAAGTATGATAACACTTGTGTGCACCTTGCCCAGAGAGCAGCAAAAATTGAAGAATATGTAAAGTTAATTTGCTGGAATAAAGTTGCCATTAGAGAACAGAGAGGGTCCTGCCCACTGAACTTAACCACCACTGAGATAATAGTAATTTGCTCTGATCAGAGACCCATGTTCTACTTTGGAAAAGAGAAGATAAAGGAATGGAACCATCCCACTACTCCTCCCTCCCCTTGAAACAGTGAGTAAAACCCTTTGTGTCCAAAACCTTACAAAACAGGGAGCCTTGAAAAGGAGGAGCAGGAGGAAGAAGAGAAAGAAAAGTCTCATCAACAGAGAATTGATACCAATGTGAGTCAAATCTGAATATGGCTGAACATGGTTTGGGATTTAAAAAGTTAAAGGAGTAGTGAAAAAATAAAACCTACTAATTAATGTGTATCTCTTGATGTCCTGAGATCTCCATGTTATTGATTACTTTGCAAGAACTAAAAGTAAGTTTATCCCAAAGACAAGAATCATCTCTGGTTTTGCACCATTTCTGCACAAGTTCTGAACAATTCTTGCTCACTCCTAATTCAACCAAGCATCATATTGTGTGGGAAGCCTTCACTAAGGTCCTCAGGTCTTGCTGACAATGCCCCCACCATACCGTGTAGTACACACCAATTATAGCGATGGTTCTTAACCACGGGGTGGTTTTACCTCTCGGGGATATACAGCAAACATCTAAGGTCAAGCACCTAAGACAATGCTGTGATTCAGAGTTTCTCAAGAGCAACACTACTGACATTTGGCCAGATAATTCTTTGCTGTGGAGGGGCTGTCCTGTGCATTGCAGGACTTCAGCAGCATCACTGATCTCTACCCAATAGATACTAGTAGCAACCCCAAGTTGCATCAACCAAAAATGTCTCCAGACATTTGCCGTATGTCCGGAGAGGTAAAACCACCCTGTGGTTAAGAACCATCGCTGTAACTGACATGTACTGCAAGGTATGGTGGGGGTGTTGTTAACAGGACCTGAGGACATTAGTGAAGGATTCCCAAACAATATGATGCTTGTGTTGAATTAGGAATGAGAAAGAACTTTTTCAGAAAACCAAAATAAATCCCTTGCCTATGCATATATTAATTGGAGTTCTCTAAGGTGAGACCATTCAGAGTCAGTACTAACCATCCTGGGCCTATCAATCCTCCAAATTGTATCAGCACAATTGTTCTGCCATATTTTCCTTTCTCCACCATAACATGTTCTGGATACTGTATGCTGCTGTTAGGTGGTATAACATAATAAATAATGCTATTGGTTCAATCACTAACTAGCTATGTGATCTTGGGGTATCATCTAACTTTTAGAAGTTTCACTGCCCATGTCTATTAAAGGAAGGTGTTCACTTAGTGGGTGACCTCCAATGCACCTTCAAATTAAGAAATTCTTTGATAAATCTTTCTTGTTTCTTATAGTAGTCTCTCAGCTCATTAAAATTGATACCCTTCATGTTATATTGATTTTCAGTGAGTGCTAATCAAATAGCAGTTCTACTAAGTTGGGTTCTGAAAACTGATTAGAAATGCATCCTCAGTTTTCATGCTTCTCTGGGGAAAATCATTCAGATTCAAAGGAGAAACCACTCACCCATTAGACAAATCCCACATTACTGAATCAACAATGAATTAAACTGCTCCAATTGCATCAGCTTGAAAGAGTTACAGCCTTACATGTCACAAATGTATACATATATCACATCAACATACTTCAAATATTCTGAAATGTTTCTACAAAGAAAGAAAGGGAAAAACATAGTTCAATACATAAGCCATACTCTTCAGATACTTTTTTAAAACAGACTTTACAGAGCCATTTCAGGTACATAGCAAAATTGAGCAGAAAACACAAAGTTCCCATACAGCCTCCCACCCCACGAGTACCCCCACTGTCAACATCCCCCACCAGAATGGTACATTTGTTACAATTGATGAACCTACATTGGTGTGTCATTATTACCCAAAGTCCACAGTTTATATTAGTGTTCTCTCTTGGTGTTTTACTTTATTTTAGGGTTCCTGGATCCAATTCCTACATGGCAGAGGAGGGCTCCCCCATAACACCACCAAGAAATTCTGATACTATCTACCTGGAAAAAACATCAGATTCCACAGGTTAAGGGTTCAGTCCTACAAGACTGGACCCCACGCCACCTACTTCCAAAGCCAGTCTCAAGCCCAGGTTGTTACCTGTGTTTCTGACCAATGGGCTACAGATTAGGGGTTCCAAAGACCTCCTCCTTAGGTTCAATTAATTTGCTTCAGTGGCTCATAGAACTCTGGGAAACACTAACTTATGTTTACCAGAAGGACATGAAAAAGGGTATGAATCAACAGCCAAATGAAGAGATACAAAGGATGAGTTCCTAAAGAAGCTTCTGTCCTCATGCCTTTTTGTACCTGACTTGGCAGCACATGGAAGGGTTCTGGTTCCCAGAGCATGGAAGCTCTTCATAAAAAAACCAGAAAGCTGTCCTTTTGGTTTTTATGGAGGCTGCATTACATAGTCATGTTTGACTAAGTCATTTACCGTTGGCCAATTCAACCTCCAGCTCCTCTCCCCTGCCCAGAGGTAGGGAATGGAGGGAATTTGAAGTTCCAATACTCCAATCACATGGCAAGTCCTCCTGGTAACCAGCCCCCATGCTTGGGTGGGTTCTAAAAGTCCCCTTGTTACAATAACAAAAGATACTTTTATTGTTTTCAACACTTAGGAAATTCCAAGGGTTTTAGGAGCTCTGTCCCAGTAACTGGACAAACACCAAATACATATTTCTTATTATAAGTCATACTATCACAACATTCTATGGGTTTGACAAATGTATCATGACATCTATCCATTAATAGTATAGGACAGAGTAGTTTCACTGTCCTAAAAGCCCTCTTTCTCTGCCTGTTCACCCCTCCCTCCTCCTTAATCCCTAGCATCCCCTGAAGTTTTTACTCTCTTCAGAGTTTCACCTTTTCCAGAATGCTATTGTTAGAATTATACTGTATAATAGCCTTTTAAGATTGGCTTCTTTCAATTAGTTTTTTGTTTCCTCTGTGACTTTCCATGGCTTGATAGCTTGTTTGTCTGGATGTACCACCATGGCTTCTGTACCACCAAGTCAAAGTCCTGCTCAGATTCAAGGAAAGGGAAATAGATTTCATTTATTGATATGAGAAGCTGAAATGTCATCTGTGCAGGCCAGGGATACAGGAAGATGTGGAGTTGGCCATTTTTGCAATCTGCTACATGTGGGTTATTAGACTACCAGGACAATATTGTAGTTTAAACTTTGAGCTCTGGAAATCAGCCCCAAAGCTCAAATCCCTGGTGTGTCATTCATTAGCTGAGAAGTGCTGGCCTCCCTAAACCTAAATTCCCTTATTTGTGAAATGGAGATAATAATAGCCAACTATCTTATAGTGTTATTATGAGTAGTAAGCATACTGTTTGGCACAAGAAAGCATTCAGTAAATGCTTTTCATTGTTATTTTATTATCATTACTATTTGTTATAAGGTAAATTTACCTCACTATAAGAAACAAATTATTGCCCAGTTTGGGAAAAATTAGATAAATTGCCCTTCAACCTCAAATAATTCATCTTTAAATCATTTCTTTAAGTCATATTTCTGAGTATATAGAAAGAGCATAGGAGTTATTTCTGGTTAGCTTTTATTTTTATGATAATGAATGGCTTTTTCTAATCTTTATTGACAAGAACAGAAGCAATCTCATTTGCTAAGTAGTTTCAAGTAAAACTATTTTTAAATGTTTGGTTCCCATCTATCTTTAATTTTTCATTTTCTTAAATTTACTTTCACTGTAATACATGCTAACACATTGAAATGTTGAGTAGCAGCTACTAAGCCATTAAATTAAATTAAGAAGTAAAAAGGATCATTTAATCCTTCAAAACACAGACCTACTTGTATCTATCTGTCATAAATCCATTCAACAGGATCATGACACCTTTCAGCATGCTTTATTTACATATCAAAATTAGATATTCTTTCTCTAAGCATGATTCAGAATAGAACCTTGTTATGGAGTTATTTTATCACAGATGTTTCATTTTGTAAAACAACAAACTTAAATCCTATTTTCCTAACCTAAATTGGATGTTATAACTCAGTATTTCAGTCACTAAACTAATCTGCCAACTCTGGCTGTGAAATCCTAATACAAGACCTATTTATATAGATTTCAAAAATAAAAAGTAAAGGTTTAAAAATATTATTGTGAATATTTTACTACTACTGGAAAAAGAAAACTGATTTTAAAGTAATATTTTTGTTGCTGTTGGGGAAATATTGCAATTCTTCCAATCCAAAAAGGTTTCCAATCCAAAAAGGTTCATTATAGTTCATTATCTTTTGAGAGTATTTTTAAGAAGGTGGCCATAAAACCAGAAGAATAAAACCCAGTGGAATTGAAACTGATAGCTTTGTCGTACATGGATAGAAAGTACTTTTATTAAATATGAACATGATTTCCAGTCATTCAACTGATGATGAATTTTCTTGACTAACCAGAAACAAGGAGACTAGAAAAAGGGCACTGAGATTTTCTATAGAACCCTATTTATCACAGAGACAGCAAAGATCAGAAGCTAAGACCTTCCAATCTGGAATCTGACTGCCTGGGTTAAAATCTGATTGTGCCACTACTTTTTCCCATTACCTTCAGTAAGGTTATATCATACATTTGTAAAAAAGTAAGACATCTGTCAGTCTGCATGCCATCCTGATATCTCCCGACATTCTGGCTGATCCTTTAAAAAATGTATTTGCCTTCACCGAAGTTCAAATTTGTGATACACATTTCTATGGATTTTCATAAATGCAGAGTCATATATCCCCGACATGAGTAATACACAGAACAGTTCTAAACACCCTAAGAATTCTTTGTGTACCACCTTTTATTCAACCACTGTCTCTTCCCAAGACCCTGGCAACCACTGATCTGATCTACATCCATACACCTTTACCAGAATGTCGAACAAGTAGAATGTATAACCTCTTCAGTTTGGTGTCTTTCACTTAACAAAATATAGTTAACATTTCACCACGGTGTTACTAATATCAACAGTTCCTTCCTTTATATTGCTCAGTAGCATTCCATTGTATGACACTGACTTATCTATAACCAGATAAAAGATATTCAAGGTTTTTTCCAAGTTTTAGTGATTATGAATCAAGCTGTTATTAAACATCCTCACACAAGTGTTTGTGTGAATATTGGTTTTAATTTCTCTGTGTGATTACCTAGGAGTGGGGTTTCTGTGTCATATGTCAAGCATACAGTTAATTTTGTGAAAAACTGTTTTTGCCATTCCAACAGGTATACAGCAGTAACCTATCCTTTTAAAATGCCTCTAATTTTAAAGATTTCATCTTTCAAGAAGAGCAACATGTCAGGATTTGTGGGTGGCTATGTGTCAAATGTTAGAAATATGTTCCTTCCCCCTCAACTCTTAGAATAAAATATTGTATCTAAAAATGCTGTCATTCATTATTTAACCATTTAAAGGATAGTAAATCTTTAGAATAATTATAGTCTGCTTTTTTAGGTAGGAATTTCATTAAAAAATAGATTTTCTATTATTTTCCTAAAATGTATGTTCTGATATTTTCTTAAAATGTATTTTAAACTGAAATGGCTAAACATTCTGAATAATATCAAAGTATTACATTTTCTTGGCTAATAACTGACTGTGTTTCTAACAGTATATAAAATATAGGAGTATGAAACCCTAATGATAATTATATACTATACAGTTATATCAAGTACTTACAATAATTTGATAGTAAAAACATACATATGAAGATAATTATAGAATTCTATATAATAGAATATGTATATAAAGAAGAGTTACATTTTTAAAGTTCCTATATTTCTAAGCTCTGAGGTATTATTTATGATGACAAATCTGAAACATAGCTATTTTTAATCCACCTTATCTATTTTATTACTCATGAACACCTTCAAGAAGAGAGAATGTGGGATAAAGACATATCCAGCTTTTTATTTGGGTCATATTTAAGATTTTAAAGATTTTGAGATTTGGGGGATTGGGGGAAAAAGATGGCAGTGTAGGGAGACAAGGCAAAAACCTCCCCAAATCACATAAAACATGAAAATACAGCAAATACAACTAGGCCTGAAATCAACTTAAAGACTGCAGAACTGACCACCTACACTTGGGGAAGAAGAGAAGACCCTACAGAAACAGGTAAAGTGACAAAGCCACGATCCGACAGGACCCAAGCCTTCCCCCACCCTGGCCCACAGGTGGGAGGAAGAGGAACAGAGTGGGGAGGGAGTAGAAGCCCAGGACCCTGAACACCTGGCCTTGTAGATCTGCTCCAGGAACACGAGCCCACAAACCCACATGACATGATGCCCTGGTGATTAGCGGTGCTGGACAACAGAGACAGCAGAACCCTCAGGCAGGCTGAGATCCCAGCTGCCTGTGGAGAACAGGCACGCTCTACTGATCTCTCTGAGAAAGAAAGCAGAGTGGGCAGTTTGAAAGACATCCCAGCAGTGAGAAAGGCACCGGAGGGGCAGGAGTGCACAGTGCTCTCTGTTTAGGAGAAAGGTCAGGTGGACAATACCTCCCCAGCCCCCCTGAGCTTAACAGGTTGGGAGCCCTCAGGGGCATCAGACACTCATCCCGCTTGTGACAACACAGCCCAGAGATTCTTCACAAGAACAAGCCCAGGGAGCAATTTCCTCCCAGCAGGCACCAGTCCTGTTCTCCAGCACCCCAGCCGTTATAGCAGGCCATGCAGAGGGCTGCTTCAGCCTGGCTGGTGGCCTGCATGCACAGCCCAGGGAGTTCTTTCCTGCTAGCAGATGCTGGTCGCACTCACCTGTGCCCCCATTACTGTGGCTGGCCAGAGGGAAGCTCCAGAGAGTATCCTCCCAGCTCCTGTGATCAGCTGGCGGCCCCCTCAGAACACCATGAGCAAGGCAGACCCACTGCACAAACACACTGCAGGCCAACAGCTGGGGCTACGGCACAGAAAATCGACCTTCTGGGCACTAGAGGGCGCTGCCTACAGAAATCTATTATCCCATAAGAAATACTAGAAAAAATGAAGAGACAGGAATTTGATCCAAGCAAAAATTCAAGTAAAAATGCACGTAAGAGGGCTTAGTGAAACTGAAGTCACCAATCCTCTTGATCAAGATTTCAAAATAAAAGTCATAAACATGCTCATGAGCTACATAAATTATTCAAGATCTCAGGGAAGACTTCAACAAGGAGAGAAATTTTGAAAAATACTTTATCTGAAACTAAACATCCAATGGAAGGATTTAAAAGCAGATTATATTAGGTAAAGGAAACAGTAAATGAAATAGAAATTAGAGAACAGGAAAACAAGCTGAGGCACAGAGAGAAAAAAGGATCTCTAGGAATGAAAGAATAATAAGAGAGCTATGCGACCAATCCAAACAGAATGATATTTGCATTATAGGGGTACCAGAAGAAGGAGAGTAGACAAAGTTATAGAAAATCTCTTTGAGGAAATAATTGTTGAAAACTTCCCCAATGTGGGGAAAGAAATAGACACTCCAGTCATGGAAGTACAGAGAGCTCCTAACACAAGGAACCCTAGGAAGACAGCACCATTAAAAAGCCAAAGATCAAGGAGAAGGAGAGAGTATTGAAAACATACAGAGATAGAAAAAAGATCACTTCTAAAGGAAACTCCAACAGGCTATCAGCAGAAACCTTACAGGCCAGAAGGGAGTGGCATGATATATTTAATGCAATGAAACAGAAGGGCCTCCAACCAATAATACTCTACCTGGCAAGATTATCATTTAAATTTGAAGCAGGGATTAAACAATCTTCAGATAAGCAAAAGGTGAAGGAATTCACCACCACCAAACCATTTCCACAAGGTATCTTAAAGGATGTGCTCTAGATGGAAATTCTCCTAAGGCTAAATAGCTGTCACCAGAGAAAATAAACCCACAGTAAAGGTAGTAGACCAATTACTTACTAAGCTAAAACAAAATTAAATAAACTTCTCACAAAGCTAGTCAAGGGATACACAAAGAGTACAGAATATGAGATCTAATAATATAAAGAGTGGATGAGGAAGAAGAAGGGGAGGGAAAAAAAACCTTTAGATTATGCTTCAAATAGAGTGATAAGCAATTTAAGACAGACTGTTAGATAGTAAGGAAGTGGTCCTTGAACCTTTAGTAACCACGAATCTAAAGCCTGAAATGGCAATAAGTACATATCTATTGATAATCACCCTAAATGTAAATGGACTGAATGCACCAATCAAAAGACACAGAATTGCAGAATGGATAAAAAACAAGACCCATCTATATGCTGCCTACAAGAGACTCATCTCAAGCCAAAAGACATACACAGGCTAAAAGTAAAGGGATGAAAAAAGATATTTTATGCAAATAATAGTGACAATAAAGTAGGAATAGCAGTACTTGTATCAGATAAAGCAGACTTTAAAACAAAGAAAGTAACAAAAGACAAAGAAGAACATTATACAATGATAAATGGGTCAGTCCAACAGGAGGATATAACCATTAAAAATATCTATGTAGCCAACACAGGAACACTTAAATATGTGAAACAAATACTAACAGAATTAAAGGGGGAAATAGAATGTGATGCATTCATCTTAGGAGACTTGAACACACCACTCACACCAAAAGACAGATCAACCAGACAGAAAATAAATAAGGAGACAGAGGCACTGAACAATACATTAAAACAGATGGACCTAGCAGACATCTACAGAACACTCCACCCAAATCCTGTCCTCATGGCTAGGAAAAATTAATATTGTCAAAATTGCTATACTGCCCAAAGCAATTTACAGATTCAATGTAATCCCTATCAAAATACCAACAGCATTCTTCAGTTAACTAGAACAAATAGTTCTAAATTCATATGGAACCACAAAAAAACATGAATAGCCAAAGCTATCTAAGAAGGAAGAACAAAGCTAGGAGGATTACACTCTCTAACTTCACGCTCTACTACAAAGCCACAGTGATCAAAGCAATCTGGTACTGGCACAAGAAAGACCCACAAATCAATGGAACAGAATAGAGAGCCCAGATATAAACCAACACATATATGGCCAATTGATATACAATAAAGGAAACATGAATATACAATGGGGAAAAGACAACTTTTTTAACAACTGGTGTTGGCAAAACTGGACAGCTACATGTAAGAATGAAACTGGACTTTTGTCTAATTCCATATACAAAAGTGAACTTGAAATGGGTCAAAGACCTCAATGTAAGTCATGAAACCATAAAATTCATAGAAGAAAACATAGGCAAAAATCTCTTGAATATAAACATGAGCAACTTTTTCCTGAAGACATCTCCATGGGCAAGGGTAACAAAATAAAAAATGAACAAGTGGGCCACATCAAACTAAAAAGCTTCTGTACAGCAAAGGACACCATCAGCAGAACAAAAAGGCATCCTACAGTATGAGAGATTATATTTGCAAATAAATTACCTACCCAATAGGGGGTTAACATCCAAAATATATAAAGAACTCATATACCTCAACACCCAAAAAACAAATAACCTGATTAAAAAATGGGTGGAGGATATGAACAGACACTTCTCCAAAGAAGAAGTCTGGATGGCCTACAGGCACATGAAAAGATACTCCACATTGCTAATCATCAGGGAAATGCAAATTAAAACCACAATGAGATATAACCTCACACCAGTTAGGATGGCCAACATCCAAAAGACAAGAAACAACAAATGCTGGTGAGGGTGTGGAAAATGGGGTACCTACCTACACTGTTGGTGGGAATGTAAATTAGTTCAACTGTTGTGGAAAGCAATATGGGGGTTCCTCCAAAACCTAAAAATAGAAATACCATTTGACCCAGTAATTCCACTCCTAGGAATTTATGTGAAGACAACAAGATCCCTGATTTGCATATGCACCTCTATGTTTATCACTTCACTGTTTACAAGGATGAAATGACTTCATTCATTTGTGGAGTATGAAAACAAAGCAAAACTAAAGGAACAAAACAGCAGCAGATTCACAGACTTCGAGAAGGGACTAGCGGTAACCAAATGGAAGGGTTTGGAGAAGGTGGGTGGGAAGGAAGGGAGAAGGGGATTAAGGGGCACCACAATTAGCACACACAGTATAGGCAGGTCACGGGGAAGGCAGTAGAGCACGGAGAAGATAAGTAATGACTCTGTAGCATCTTACTATGCTGATGGACAGTGACTGCAATGGGATGGGGTTAAGGACTTGATAATATGGGTGAATGTTGAAACCACAATGTTGTTCAATATGATTGTTCCAATCTACTACATAGACTTTAAAAATAGATTATGTAAGTGATTTGTACTTTAATTATACTAATTAGTAGTTTGAATGAAAAATTCAAAGTATTACTGTGAATTGGGGGTGTTTTATGATTCTTAACTGTGTTATGGGATTATCTAGGCCCAAGAATGCTATAGTAAGGTAAATAATGAATAACTAACTCAGATTATGATATGCAAAGATGGTGTTATCAATTTATCATTAGAAAATTTATTTTGAATTACTTCTCCAGTAATGAGAATAGAATAAACTATGTTCATCCATACTGTTTCTACTATTTTCTCTCTCATACATTTTGTGAGATCAGCTAGTGTTAGAGGTACACACTGTACCGATGAAAAGATCTGGGGTAATCAACGCATTATATAAGAGAACAGAAACAGAAACCATATGGAAGCTGTGACTCTGAAAGGAAAAGAATGTTCAAGTAAAGTGGAGAAATCAGAAAGCAGAAGATTCAGTGGCTCCCTGAAGTAGGGAGCAATATGGTTCTAAAGGGACCTGGATAAATGTTTTCACATTGTGGACAGAAATAATACTGTTTCTGTTTAGATTCAGTGGTTTCTGAATTGGCAATCTATTGGGTAATAGCCCTATGCTGTAAGGAAATATCAAGACATATTTATTCTTTCCAAGAAATTACTCCCCTATTTTGTCACTCTCTTCTGTAATACACTTAAACCAGTTTAAGTGTAACAACAAACTCATTCTATTGTTCTTTGGTTAAAGAATATGCAGTGCCCTCTGATACAAATTCCTGAGAATGATGATATATCAAGACCATCACCACTGCATATCATAAGCTATATGGTTTACCTATGTTGGTGCTACCTTACCACTTTATTTGCTCTTCAGTGTGAACTTTTGATAGGTCCTTACACTCTAGGAATAGTTCTTCCTATCACCTCCTTTGTGACCTTGTTTATGCTCTCACTCAGCTAAAAAAAGCCCTCCTCTTGTCACTAACCCAGCTCAAGTATTATCTTCTCCAGACGCCTACTAGACATCCCACTTAGGTGTGTTAAAGGTACCCTAAATTCAACATTATCAGAACTCAGCGCATCAATCCTTTTCCCCACCCTAATCTTTTTCCTTAGTCCCCTACCAGAGTGAATGGGATCATCTCCTAGTCTGCTCCACAAAACAAACACATATGTGGCACAAGAATTTCTTATGTGCAGGAGGACCTCTGTGCAATGGAAGAAAATCACTCATTTATTAGTGGGGCTAGACATTCCTTGGTTATTAAGAAGCCCTGAGATCTCACTTGACAACAGAGCCTGAGATCTCACTTGACAACAGAGCACCGTCCCTAAGTAATGCCCACAGCTTAGAGTCCTTTGCTCTGGTTCTTGTCAAGGTCCTGCAGCTCCACTGCGTGTATGTCCTGCTTAGGGCAAAGAACTCTCTGGTGAGGCTCGGAGTCCTTTGCGGCCCCCGGTAGCCACCCCTGTTTATGCTTCCCTATCTTTCGGCACAGTGTGAAGGTGCCACTGCCTTCAGTGTTTGATTGCTATTTTTGGGTTATAGATTTGCAGGTGACATTTTTCTTCAACATTTTCTATATTTAAAATTTATCTCCTTTGTAAATGTATTGGTTTAACCATCAGACATAAATTAGTGTTTGGAAAAACACTGAAAAAGAAAGAAAACCACCAGAGATCTAAAAAAAAAAACAAGTTTTGTATAAAAATTCTGAGTTTGCAGATTTCAAAGGGACCCACAAATATATTTCTATTTCATAGGAAATCAACTATGGTACAGAAAGTCTGTTACAGTGTGTGAAAAACTAAAGCAACACAGATTTGAAATCACATTTTAAACAGAGCACATGCTTTTATTTGTTATATCTCAGTATTCATTACACAAAAAATATTTTAAAGAAGGAATAGATTTTTTCCCTCATGATTCAAGTCAAGAAGTATATGTCTTAGTAATGGAATACTGGCATCATTTTAATGAAAATGGTTTATTACTTATTTATACTACTGTATGAATAACAAACACCATATACATTAACTCCTAGCAAAGCATGCCTAAAATTTCACTTTGGATATTAACCCAGGCAGAATTAGAGATAGAGTAAAATGTTCAATTATTTTTAAATCAAATATAATCTGTATCTTTTTAATACTTTTAATCATGGAAAGTGTCAAATACATATAAGAGTTGGGAAATAATACAATGAACCCACATAATTCAACAATTATCAACTCATAGCTACTCTTAGTTTATATATGCCTCCATTTACTTTCCTCAACTCCAATTATTTTGAAGCAAATCTCAGACACTACAACATTTAAATATCCACATAATTTTCAAAGACAAACCCAACAAGAGATCAGTGGCAAACAGAAGTAAAATGTTACCTTCAATTTAATAACACTGATTTTCTCTTCTTATACAAAAAGTAGAGTCATAGGTACAACACTGGTAGTATCCTACAGAGACTATTTCTAAGGGCTCCAAAACATCAAACAATCATAAAATAGATCCTTTAGTCCTACCTACTACCTGCTAGCAACT
This sequence comes from Smutsia gigantea, assembly GCA_032199065.1. Taxonomy (NCBI): domain Eukaryota; kingdom Metazoa; phylum Chordata; class Mammalia; order Pholidota; family Manidae; genus Smutsia; species Smutsia gigantea. The sequence continues at coordinate 25,201 of JAVSCE010013068.1, forward strand.
TAGTAGCATTTCCTAGAATTAAAACATTCTCTCTAAATGTACCTTGGCAAAATATACAGAGATTGCCTAGAAGGGGAACTGTATGAGGCAGCCCATTAATCAATCAGTTTTTGAGCTATACACACAGAATAAGTAATTTCAGTGGGATAGAGGAAGAATGGAAGATAACCAACATGAGACAGAGATAAAAGGTGATATTGTGGGATCTCTGAGGAGGAGGAAGCAAACGAGGCAGAGGGTAGCTAGCTGGGAAGTTGGATGCACCAAAAATCACCTTTGCTGACTTCACAATTTTGTCCATATTCCCTTTGATTTTTCTTAGTCAATGAGAGAATGATCATAGGAATATCAACGAGTCATTCTCAAGTGAACCTACTAAATCTGGATTTAAAGAGGCTAGCCACTGAAATTTCTAGTGAGTCATTCACTTAACACCTATTGTATTGGAGATGTGTGCGATTCTATTTGAGAAATCAATAAACACTGACTTAAAGAAGAATTTAGGTGTTCTGGAATAGAAACTAAAAACTTTATTACTATTATAAATAAATAAACCATTTGTTTTTCAATTGGAAAACTCTTCTGCTGAATTATTTATCTGCATATATTATTATGATAACAAAAACCTGCAGAATAGAAACATAAATATACAGTATGGGCAATGGCTATGAACTACACAGCTAGAGCCAGACTGACTAGATGAAGCCTTGTCCTGACACCAATGTGTTATGTGCCTTTGGAAAAATGGTTTAACCTCTCTGTAACTCAGTTTCCTCCTGTATAAAATGGGGGGAAATAACAGTTCCTATCTCTTACAGCTGTTGGGAGGAATTAACTAAATTAACATATGGAAATGTTTACAGTGCTTCATACTTGTATGTAAGTGTAAGCCACTGCTCCCCATCTCACTCCCCAACCTCCAAAATGTACCTTCCAGAAAGGTTGTTGGTTTTTGTTCACTAGTGCATCTTCAGTACTGGCAAAAAACAGAAATTCAATTAATATTTGTTCAATAAGTAGTTTAAAAATTATCATAGAGAAAATTTTAAGCATGAATGTGTATTACTTATTGTGACATTAAAGAATAAACATGCTAAACAATCCTGCTGAAGCAAAAATTGAAATTTAGTAAGTCATGAAGGAAAAAATTGCAAATTCAGTGATTGCTGCTTATAATTACGATGGAAGAATTTAAAAGCCAAGAGCAAATGAAGCTAATCCACATCCAAGAGGCAGCGATGCCACAGAGGATTGTTCTTATAGTGAATATATCTGGAGGCATACAGCATCAAATATGAAGTATCAGTTTTACTGAAGTTGAGCTTTTACTTCTTTTCAGGAGATAAAATCAATTGTGATGTCATGTCTATATTAGAAAAATAATTGGAAAATAGGGTGATTAGCCTCTCACGAGCTTTCTGAACATGGAGATCATTCAATGAATTACTCAATAGTGATTAAGAATATCAATTAAAAACTTACTTAGGCTCTACAGACATAGATATCCCAGGAATGGTAGGTAGATTAATATTCAGTTTACTAATCAATACATTCCTTTCTTAAGTGAAAACACAGACAAATACGGACATACTTCATTTCCTAGTACTGGCACTATATGGACTATTTCACAGAATTCAATTTTTCAAATAACCTGAACTTATCCCCTTACATAGTGTTAAGACACTTTCATGGCCATTTTCCCAAATGATTTTAATTCTTCCTTACTTTTTTGCACATAGAGGGCATTTGTTGGATTAAATTTTATGTTGGATAACTTAACCTTTTCATAATGACTCAGGGTCATCATTATCAAAATGAGTTATTGCTCTGTTGAAATACAGGAATGCCTTTGGGAGTTGTTGGAGTTTGGAAAGCTGTTTGTCTTACTAAAGGCTCTGAATGGCTATGATTCTTCATTTCTTATTAAAATGATGGGAGAAAAGAGGGGATCTACACTGAACACTCACTGCAGAGCCAATGGGATAGATCTGAGTGTAGATGGAGCCATTAGGTAATCACTCTCATCCCCCAGGAGCTACGTACAGGCTTGAAAAACTAGTTCTTAGACACCGAGCTTTAAGGCTACCCTAGGAAGAAACTCTTGAAGTGAGAGAGAGAAAAGAAGGGTTTCACTGGGCAAGAGGAATTCTACCGCAGCCTAAAGAATTTTACACCATCAGCTTCCCAGCCTAGCCCTTCGGTATAAGCTGTCAAAGCAGTGTTAAAGTAATTAAACAAGGAAGCTATTAGACTGAGGTGGTTCTAATGCCTTGGTAACCTACGTAAGCAAATCAAAACCTAAGCCAAAGTCAATGCACTCAAATGCAAGAAAGTGAAATTTAAGAATAGCCCATCACAAACAGCCAGCTAGGCTTTCCCGAATAAGTTAACTGTTTATGCTATGGCCAATCAAATACTTTCTTTGCTTTGCTTCAGCATCTTCTCTATAAAAATGGTGTGGCACTGCCCCCATTCCAATCCATGTATGCTCACATAAACTCCTGAAAAAAAATGTGTTTATGGGCTTCAGTTTTCCTTTTAACAATACAATGAAAGAATCTCAAAGAGCAAGAAAGTAAACTGGTATAATTTCTTAGAAACTGTGCTCCTGAAGTTCAACTTAAAGATCTTTGTTTAAAGTCCTATGAACTTGATGGTAATAGATGGTGTAATAGCAGTATTAGGCCAAGACAAAGGGCTGCACATCTTTGAACGACTGGCCCAAATGTGTAGGCATGAGGTGGGGACAGCATTATTGCAGCACTTGCTACAGGGTTAACCAAGTACTTTATTTACATCTGGGCCTTTGAGTGGTTTTTCCAGAAACTGGAGAAATAAGGATTATATTTACCTTCATCCACTGTTAAGGTGAAACTCCTAGCTTTTACTTCTTGATGAACTCAGTGTATTTGCCATGATCGTCTTTTCCTCCCCTTTGCAATTTTGTTGATTCTAATTTGTTATGGTCTGGGAAGCCACAGTCTAAGCTTTCTAATATTGGCACTGCAGTAAAAGTAATATTTGCTTGAGGGGTTTAGCCATGCAAAGCACATGGGCAACAGACATTGCTGCATCTATTTTAGGATGTAAGAGAATTTTAAACTTGATTTCTGGTCCTTAATGTGTTCTAGGATGGCTGAGATTGCAAATAAATCACCTTGAGATAAATAAAGTGTTCGCAAATGGATTTAGGGCCCAGGAAGTCACCAGCTTAGTATTGTTCTGATGCACACTATTCAAGTGTTTGATCATAACTAATGTTTTCTGGGCAATCGCATTTTGAGAGCACTTGGATGATCTGTCTATAGTATGTGCCCTCCAATAATCTAACTGAAATTAAATTCTAGGAGAGATCCAACCCTAGACTTAAAATGCTTTTTTTTTTTTAATTCTTACAGTGTTCCATGGGGGAAAAGAAAAAGCTATATTGAGTTCTGCTTATGACCCTTGGTGCTTTTCATTATCTGCTAAATATTCCAGTGACTTCATAGTGTCATTTTAAAAAAGATTTATAAGTAAAACAAAAACAGAAGTAAAAGCTAGACCCACAACCTCAGCAGGACAACCAACAATCTCAAAAGAACGACTTTTCCTAGACCCATGAGAATAGTATCATGGGGCTCCTCCGAGAGAAACTGAACATGTAATGATATAGAGATGGAGAGAGAAAGTTGCTATGGAATTCTTAGTAGCTTTGTAGTATTTAGTGCTGGTTATCATTTCATTTGCATATTTCCACTAACAAACAGCTGGAAAGCATGGGTGGCCTGTGTGTAGCTGCATCCCCCACTATTTGCCATCTATTCTTTACACTGTATTTGAAATTATGCTTCAAGGATGGTAATCTCCAAATTCAGTAATTGTTTATGCATTCATTCTTATTTGTATCTTTGAGGCATGGCATTGATGATCATTCTCATCTTTTTAAAGTTCTTTTCTTTGTACCCAGCTTCCACAACAATTTCCTAACTTGGACCAGTATCCTTTTACTAACTCCTGAACTTGCCATTTCTATCTTTACATTTTAGGTGTTTATTTATCATTGACAAGTTACTGAAGCAGATTTAAAACTATTCTCCCTTCTATCTCTTTCCACCTACATATCCAACTTACCAATTTCATATTAATTTTCTTAAAAGAGCTTTTTTAAAAATCTGTTCAAAAACCATCACCATATCTATACAATAACAGACTATCTCTTCAGTTTTTTTCTAAGCTCCTCCTTCCAACCATAGCTTCTCCTGTTTCTTTGCCCTATTCACCCTGGATAAACTTGCAGACTCACCATCTCAATGTCACCTTAGCCTTCTCAGTGACTGTTCACCACAGGAATGCCTCCAACACTATCCCTATCCACCCTTCCTTTAAGACCCACTACAATTCCCAACTTGGTGGGGAGGGCAAGAAAAGAAAAATAAAGACAACAGAAAGATGAGAAAAATCTCCATAATTGCTTCTCCACAGTTGAAGATATTAACATAACAAGCAATGCTGTCTGAGGCCCTTCAAGTTTATTATTCCTCAAGATAGTGTCCATTATTTTTCATTAGAGACACCTTATCTCTCAGAAATACAATGCTTTATGTGATGTGGCTAGCTCAGTGCAGGAAGAGATAACCTCTACTGAAAAATTGGCTTAAAAAATATATGAAGAATCTCTCTGCCCCATTCTGATTCTTGATATTAAAAATCAGAGAATTTTAAACTTGAAAAGAGCTTTCTATCCAGCTTTCTAACACTGGAGGAATGCATTGCCTCTAGTCAACTTCCCAGTACTGGAGGGACACCAAGGGTCAGAGAGACCCTTGGACTAATAACCCATGGATAGGCTTGAAGTTCTTTGCATTAAGCAGGGTTCTTGTTCATAGGGAGGCAATCTAGCTAGATTAAGTAGAAAGAATTTTATTACAGGGTAGTAAGTAGTTATAAATCTTCCCAACCATAATATAACAATGTCCTAGAGGGGCTGGGGGAAATGGTGAGATGTTGCTCAAATGACACAAACTTTCAATTTTAAGATGAATAAGTTCTGGGAATCTAATGTATAGATAGCATGGTGACTATAGTTAACAGTAGTGTAATTATATATACTTGGAAGTTACTAAGAGTAAATCTTATCTTCTCATCACACACACACACACACACACACACACACAAGGTAATTATGTGCGTTGATGTGGTGTTAACATTATTGTGGTAAATATGTCACATGATTTATATATATATACTTTTATCAAATATAATATATACCATAAACTTACACTGTGTTATATTTTTTTAAAAAGAACCAACAATTCCACTCCTAGGTATATACTCAAAAGAACTAAAAATATATGTCCATAAAAAATTTTATAGATAGATGTGCATAGAAACATGATTCTTAATAGCCAAAAAAGTGGGAACAATCCAAATGTCCATCAGCTTATGAATGAGTAAATAAAATGTGTCCCTGACAAAAAAACTACAGAATCTAGACTGAAAGTCATATGGGAAATAAGAAAATGCTCTTTAATATTGTTTTGACTCAAGAATTTAAGGATGGTAAAATAACAATAACAACAACAGCTTTAGACAACTCTGAGTATCCAGATAACTGGGAATTTCCATATCTGGAAATGCAATTAGGGCTGGACCAAAGAGAAGAGCTTCCTCTGATTGTGGCAAATACCTAAAACAGCATCTCCTACCATTTCTTGAGCACCAATGCTTATTAGAAAATTCTTTCACATAAGGCTTGGGAATCAGTCTGTCAAACGCAACTCACTGGCTAGTTCCACACCCTGGTACTCTACGACATTCTCTCAGCTCACACAAAACATTACAGTCCTGGAACAGTACTCTGTCAAGGACTGGCAGATGCTTATATGCCATTAGGAACAGGGGCTTGTACTCTCCCTCTTCCTGTGTAATTTCAGAAGTGCATTGACCTCCCTGTGCCCATTTGATCACCTGTAAAATAGATGACAAAAGTATACCTACCTCAATGGACTGTGAGTGCATTAAATGAAATAATGTCATCAGCATTAGTTATCATTAATGATAAATCATCACCATTATCACCATCACAGACTCCAAATTGGTCTTAGAGTTAAGTAATATTTTCTAATTAAAATATCCTTTTATAGTTCTATTTTTATCTACCTGTAATAGTCAGGCTTTATTTTGTCGGTGTCTTCCATAATGTGGTAGTAAGTACATACCATCCTCTTTGTGCAATTTAACTATTACACCAGACAAAGGAAGGCTTCTCCCTTGTCAATTGATTCTTGCTCCATACTTATCTCAATGCCACCTATTATAATAGGTAAGGAAGCTCATCACATTCTGGCTTATAGTGACTTTATAGACAAATAAAATCCTCAAGTCATTTCCTGAAGAGCTGTTATTGTTCCAAGTATCTCTTTATACTTTTGTGAGTGATTTTTTTTTAATCCCAAGTGCTACATGATGAAAGAATTCTGCATACAGACAGTTTTGACTTGGCTTGTGTGACTTATGGATTCAGATCCTTTAGGTAAATAGGATAAACCAAATAAAGACGATACCCTGGTATTAAAAATCCAATTATCTATCTGTTTCCTGCAACAGACTATTGCTATATAAAGTCCAAGTTTCAGTCTTGATCATCTATCTTTTGGCCAAAAAGACAGCCCTCAACACATGCTGAGCTGCTAACCTCTATATAGTAAAGTAATAATTTGCTCCCTTCGTTTTTAACAGCCATGGGCAAGATAATCCTCATGGATTTGTGAACACTGCATCAATTTCTTCCTAGTGTGGTATTTCAAATAATGCAATGACAAGGCACATATCTGGCTTAAAACCAATGCTTCATCTTAGTGCAACCTTGTAGCTGCCTAGAGGATGTAACACATATCATTGATAATACATTTCCAAACTAATACAGCATGGCTTATTACAGGTACTGAAAATAAATTTAGATGTACAGAAACCAATGATGTTAACTATATAAAATGCATGGAAGTCCTACACAGAGAAATCCAGACATCTAATTAAAATACTGCTCAACAGTGTTCTTGCCTCATTACACAAGCAACTCGAGGGATGACAACCGCTTTTATGATCATGTATTATTAACAATGGGAAAACATGATTTCCATTAAAATAGACACTTTAAAATGAAATGATCATGCTCCCCAGAGATGTGGTTATCAATCTTTCCTTCCCCATATTTTTCAAGTCTCCCTCCTCTCCTCCCTTCAAAGCATCCAGGGGAAAAAAAAGTGAAAAGAACATTAAAATTCTTCCTTGCACATAAGCCCAGTAGTCTTCTTCCTTGGAGCTCCTCTTGATGCACAAGCAGAGTAGTTAAGAACAAAGACTTTGGATTTTAGCTATTAGAGAATTTGGAGGATTTGCAATCAATTGAAAAAATCAGCAATGAGACAATAAGACATTATGGTACATTATACCATGAAATCAGAATGTTTTGTATGTATATATTTTATTATATATATATTAAATATATATATATTTAACTTGGGAATGTGGATTAGTAAATAAATGAAGAAAATATAACTCCAAACTTACATAAAAATTCACAAATGAATAAAGCTGAAGGGACTTTCAATTTCATTTTGACCTTGTAATTTTACCATGAAGAAACAGTGTCCAGAGAGAATGTGTCCTGACCAAGGACACATGTAGTTACTGTGGAACCAGGACCTAAGGCTGGCTCTCCTGATTTTTGGTGAGTTAACAGTCTGATTTTCATACATTTATTCCCCAAATATTGATATTATATCAACAGGAAAGTTTCATTTAGAAACTATAAAAACAAAGGGAAAATCATCTGAGGGCATCTCATAATTTAGAAAGAAATGTTTTAGAATCTGACATTTAGAAATGTTTAGATTACTGTTTATTAATTTTGCTTCAGCTAAGAGATTAAAACTGGTCACCATTCCACAATTTATATGCCACCTGGAGTGGATGACTAGAGGTATATTTAAGCCATTGAAATATTTTTGTTGTAAGGGACAGCAGGCAAATTGTTTAATTAAAAAGCTTACCTCAAACAGAATTTCACTGGAGGGGAAAACCCTCTGTAATACAGAATCCTATATTCTATAATAAGGAACATTTTTTCATGAATGACTCAACCCTGATGATTCGAAACTTGAGATGAACATATTATGAGTGGGTGTGATGAGAGATAAAAATCTCATTCAGATCAATAGTAAAGACATCCTGTTTGTTTGGATCCATGAATGAGAATGGCTGAAGAGCCTCAGGAGGTGGCCTGATAGCCATTATGGAATTGTTCCCCTGTGTTTTTCTATTCTACCTTGCCCTAACTCACGGAGATTTTCCCTTCATCCTCACTTTCACATGCAATCAATTGTTCCCTCTCCACACCCTTCCTTTCCATTGCCTCAAACTCAAATTTTTCCAATCTAAAGACCTTCTTCTTCCTTGATTCTGATTCCACCTCACAGCCAGCCATCTCTCCTCTATTCATCACATTACAATTTAATAAAGGGAGTATACACTGTCTCCATTTCCTGTCCTCTCCTTCTGCCCATCAGCTGAGTGCATTATGGTTCTTGCCCCATCATTCCAGAGAAAAACGTTCTCCTGTGTCACCAATAATCAGAATCCTAAATTGGTTATAATACTTAATAGCTTGCATTTAGTTCTCATTCTGTTTGAACTCTTCATTATTTAGCTATTCACTGCTTATGAAAACTCTTTCCTTTACAACTCTGCATTGGTATTTTCCTCAACAAATTTGAAGCAAAATCCTTCAGTTAAAACTCTTGCATAAATAACAGGTGAATTTAATGTTGAATTACTGTAGCCATGATGATTGCTACTCTGTGATTCACTGAAAAGGAAATTCACTTTTAAAAATCTCTCTTTAATCTCTTTCTCCATATACAGAAACCATATCTAGTCCTTTTTCAAAATCATATCAAGCCTTTTTCAAAACAATACCATGAAATCATATATCTAGTAATAACCTGATATAAGATACATAAGGAACTTTTATAATTCAATAATGAAGACAAATAACCCAATTAAAATAAACTTTCTGAATAGCATTTCTCCAAAAAAGTGGCCAATGGCATATAAAAAGATGCTTAGAATTAATATCATTAATCATCAGGGGATCAAAAATCAAAACCATGATGAGGTACACTCATACCCACTAAGACAGTTATATTCAAAAGACAGATAATAACGAGTGCTGACAATGACATGGAGAGATTGGAACATTCACACATTGCTAGTGGGAATGTAAAATATGGTAGAAACTTTGCAAAATAGTCTGAGTGCTCCTCAAGAAATTAAATACCGAGTGACTACATGACCAACCAATCCAGTCATAATTATATATCCAAGATAAATGAAAATAATGTCCACACAGAAACCAGTACATGTGTTCATAGTGGCATTATTTATACTAGCCAGAATGAGGAACAACTCAAGTGTCCATCAACTGATGAATGCATAAATAAAATGTATATCTTATTGTATATAAAAATATAGTCTATAATTACATACAGTATATCTATTTAATGGAATATTATTAGGAATGATTTGGAATAATGAAAAGAAATGAAGTACTAATGCATGCTACACAATGGATGAACCTCAAAACCTTTATGCTAAATGAAAGAAGCCAATGAAAAAAGATGACATACCACATGATGTCATTTATGTGAAATGTCTAGAATATACAGATTCATAGAGACAGAAAGCGGGTTGGTGGGGGCCTACAGCTGAGGGGGAGTTAGGAAGGGGAGGGGATGGGGAGTGACTGCTAATGGGTTTGGGGTTCCTTTCTGCAGTGGTCAAAATATTCTGATTATGATGGTGGTTGTACAACTGTGAATACACTAAGTTATTGAGCTGTGTATTTTAAATGAGTGACTTATATAACATATAAATTCTTTCAATAAAGTTGTTACATATATATTTTAAAACTATGAAAAACAGAATGGGCATGAATGGACTCCAGCAGCACACATTCCTTTTTAAATGTTTTAAACATTAAGGTAATCAGAATTATTATTTTTAACTTGTATGCCAAAAAATTGGTCCAAAGTTTACAGCAGTTGGATGCCACAGCTAACAGAAAAATAAACATGATCTTACATGCTGACAGTGTTCACCTGTCCAAAAAATACAGCTGAAGCTGTTAGTTAAATATTATCAGAAGGATCTTCTGCATACCAATTGTACTTAAAGTCTCATTTTTGGCAGTTACACTAAATTTAGACTCCAGAGAGATAATTTTATACCATCTGTTCTCAAACTTAAGCATATATCAGAGTCACCTGGTGGGTGTGATAACATACAGATTGCTAAATCCCACCCCCAAATTTCTGATTCAGTAGGATTGGGGTGGAGCTCTGACAGGTTCCCCAGTGATGATGATTCTGCTAGCCCAGGAACCACACTTTACGAACCACTCACTGTTCTACACTCATCTGTTTAGGATACTTGTGGTCTTACTTATGGATAATTTATACTAATTAGTTCAAAGATAGCTGTACTCAAAAATCAAACCTGGTGCATGAGCCATATGGTAGATTATAATTGCCATAGTAGAAGGATTGCTTGATTGAGAGAAAACTGTTGCATAAGACAGAGGTGTACTAAATGGGCTAACTCTTAGTTTGAAATATATGGTGAGTGGTAGCAGGTACCAAATCAGAAGGTCACAAAGAAAGTCAGTTATCACTGCATCAGATACCAAATAGTGAGAGATATGATCAATAAAGTTTTGCCCCTGGGGGCAGTGAGATGACAATCACTAGGACATCCCTGCATCCTAACTGGCCTTCAGTTCCCAGCTTCCCAGTGCTCCCCTGACACTCTTGTGCTTCTGTTTCTACAGGACAGTAAGCTTGATTGTGTGTCTGATCGCTGTCCTCATTATTCCAGTTATTCCTACAATACCTTGTCCCTACCTAAGTGGACAATTTTCCTTGAAAGTCCAATGAACGTATTTCCAAAAAGATCTGCACGTGACAGGTTGATGGCGAGCCCTAAGAAGATGTTGCTTGATATAGCTATGTGCTCATTATGGATTTCTAGCTCATATTTGATAATCACATGATCAAACTGGCAAAAACAAAACACAGCAAGACAAAGCAAAAGTGAGCCCTGTTTACACTTATAGGAATATAAGAAGAGGGCAGTCCCGTACTGCAGTAGGCCAAACTGAACCTGGTTTTTGTGTTCAGCTGTACTATACTTTCAGTAGAGGCAAAGGCTAATGAAAACATGTTCAGAGTAGAGTGGAAGAGTCTAGAAAATCATGTAACTGAGTTAGGAGTAAAGAAATCAATATGCTTAGGTGGAGAAACTTTAAAGAAAAGGAGAGGAGGGAAAGAGGATAGCTTTTATTTAATGATTTAGTGCTGCCCCAAATAAAACCAATTATAAGAAAGAAAAAAAGGTTCTACAGTCTAAATTTGGGAAACCCAGATTATCATGTCTTTCTCTTAAATATCTCCAGTATAGATTATTATATAGAACACTGCCTGCCAGGTCACAGGTGCTCAGTAAATATTTGTTGACTAAATTAGCCCAATAAGAAATTTGTGAAGTACTGAAATTAAGAAACCTACTGTTTGATATACTCTTTCCCCAAGTAATTTGATTATGATTCTCCCTGACTCTTCCTGATACTCATCAACATATACTCATATAACATATAACATATGGAATTAGTGGTCTCTAGAAGCATTTGGGTAAATGTTACATTAGACATAGCATGTACGCCTTTAGGTAAAAATTAAAAAGTAGTAATTAGAGCAGTAGCTTTAGATCAACTGGAAGGGAAAGCTTGTAACAATTACAAGAGCCGCAAAACATAATGGGCAGCCCATGAGGCTAAGAACTCACAGGAAGGGTTTTGAGGAAAGGCTGGATTACCACATGTTAGGATTTCTGTTGAAGGGATTCATGGTTTGGGTAATTAGCTGACCTAGATGAGGAGTTCCCAGATTCTTAGGTTTATAGACCCATACATTTGAAAATTAAAATTGGAGACCCACTTTTGGGCTAAATACTTCTGCTTTATCAATTAGAGACAATAATTATCACTTATTATCACCTTCATTTCATGAAAGGAAGACAATCTGAATACCAAATAATCATTTAATACATAATTTCAGACTAAAGAAAAAAATTTAGTAAAATTAGACCAATAATATCTTTATTTTTCTCATTTTGTAACAAGATATTTTGTCACTGACTGGCCCTTATCCATAAACACTGACTTTGTAACCAATGCCCTATATGACCTTATAGCTTGCTTCAAGAAAATATTCTATGATATTAGGCAAATGCCCTGTCAATGTCAGCCAATAATTTATGATGATGAGAAAAGGCTAAGAGACAATTAGAAAGGGCAAAAAAAAAAAAAAAAAAGATGACAGAACATGGATATGAGTAAATTTCTTCAAAGTATAGAGGTTAAAAATCAAGAGCACAGAATAGGAATAGAGTTGTTTTTCTTAAACATCAGAAAATTCTCACCTTAGCTCAAATGAGCCAAAGCTCTAATTCAGAGCAGAAAATATACCCATAAAACTCTTCAGTGCCTAGTAACAAAAGTCTGCATACATTAGATACAAAGTAACCTTTGGTAGTCAAGTAACTTCACCTCCTGTCTCAATGTCGGACTTTTTAAAAAGAAAACTCTTCCCACCCATAATATTCTCTGTTCCAATGACTGGCTGAGGAATCAGACTGACGCTCTGGTGGACACTGAGCCATTGGTGAGTGCAAAGCACCGGCTCAGTACCACGTGCTAACAATGTGTAGGATGACCTCATCCCCATCCTAGTAGTCAGCTGCCCAGATACATTCTGACTGGAAAGTTGGAATTTCATGTATCTCATTATATATGTTCTGGCAGCAGTTATAGCTTAATGCTTACCTTCAATCAGTCGCATTTATAACTTACAAAACACACAAGCATTCTGAATGTCTGTTTTATTCTCCAAATACTTAAAATCTGAACGTGGGAAAAATATGAACGGATATCAAGCAAATCCTCACTTAAAGAAAATTACTTTCTCTTACTTAGTTCATAAGAACCCAGAAGTAATAAGCATAATTAATACTTTCACCATGCAAGTGAATTAATAGATACCTTTTAAATTTTTTCATATCATTATCTTTACAGTCACTTCAAATATCTAGCCAGTTTTCCATAAAAACACTAAAAAGAACATTATGGATTGAAAAGTTCATCAAAATTTCAATGAGCCAGATTCTTTGCAAATTCTCCTTCTGAATGCAGTTTCATGATACTATAAAGACCTCAAGGAAAATGTCTAAATGAAAATGCACCCAGGGACATCATTTAGTTGGAATTTTCAATCTTTTCTGTCATATTCTTGAAAGCACTTTGTATCAGCAATCTAAAACCAAAAAGTAGTCAACCTAATCTAATTTTTTTGTCAAATGTAAGTAAAACCAATTTTCGATTACAGCAGAAGTCTATGAAGCTAGTGTGGATAATGCTGAAAAAACATCTGGGACAAGAATAGCCTTCCAACATGAAATTTATCAGTCAGAAGAGATGGTGAATATCTTAGAACTTCAGCCTTCTACCAAGAGCTCTCAACTGAAATAGGGAGCCTGGTGCACCTGGCTCTGTAGGCAGTCACCTGTCAGTGGAGCTTACTCTGTCTCTGCTTCTGTTGCTAGGCTGCTCTCAATACTGAGTGCTCAACTTGTAGAATCATGCACCATTTTATCTAAGCAGAGCTAGATCAAGGGAAAACTTTGAACTTGGGTATCTATAATTCATAGTTTCAACTCACCAAATATCATTTATGTGACTTCTGTAAATATGAATGTGAAAGCATTTACCTTTCCAAACTCTGGGAGAATCAAAACACACAAAAGCTGCTTAAACCTAGTTATTAGGAAATACAGATATTTCTTATTTCTTGAGAGTAGCATTAACAAATTAAGAGCACTGAACAATGAACTCATGTTGTTCACAGTAAAACATGAGTTTGCTGAACCGCCAGAAGGAAAACTTTAACACTATTTGACATAGAAAATGTAATTATTAAAAAGAGAAGGAAAATGGATAACTTAAATATGATAAAAATAAATAGCAGGAAAGAGGTAACTGTAACTGTAACTGTACAGAATAATTCCTAGACATCAAATACTGAAGGTGCATCCAGGGAAGAAGATGGATTCACCATGCTCCTTATAGAGGCAGTGGCTTGCACAGGTTTAGCAAAAGAAGAAGGTTGAATACTATATGCTATAAGACCATCCGATGCCATTGTAGGCAAAGTCATTTTTAAGCTTTCTCAGTGCACTGAATCTACATCCCAATAGTGCCAAATGAAGGTAGCAAATATCCATGAATGATGTCTTCTAGGATCTGGGTCATATACCATTGACAATTAATAGTTTGGATTTGAGACAGTTTAAAATAATTCCCATACACCAGAAATTCCAGACTTTTGATTTTTTTTTTTGGTCCAATTTACTTAAACACACACACACACACACACGATGGGGAGGGGGGATCAACATTGTTTATAGATTTTATTTTGTCAAATAAAGACATACAAAAAGAAAAATAACCTAACTTCCATCTATAACCAGTACTAGAAAAGAAACCATCCTTTACCACCAAAAGTGTAGAAAGCTCATAATCTTAGCATAAAGGTGATTTTTTTTTCCAAAGAAGGGACACCTAGTAATTATATGCCAACATTCTCCCCAAAACTGGTTAGCGCTTGGTTGGATGTTCAATTAATATCTGGTTTGTTACTATAACCACATGCACATTGAACAACCAGTGTAGAAGTCGCTGCTTAATTTTTGTATTTATATATTGACATTAGCCTTAAAGCTTATAGGAAGGGGGAAGAGAATTAAAAATAAGTGCAAAATGTAAAGTGGATAATTGGTAAAATATCCTCAAATTCCACAATTTACAAAAACTTTCATTTACCTACTGTATAACTCCTTAATGTAAGACAGAATATTTCTACAGATGAACTCTTCTCATGTCCCTAATTATTCGGATCAGATTTATAGAATCTTTTAAAATTGGTAATGAGACACAGGCTATATTTGTGAAAAAGGTTTTTCATTAACCTACTATTTTTTCTTTCATTATTACATCTTATTAATCATATCTGCTGAGTGATTATATTAAGAATATAATATGAATTTTTTTCATAAAGCTTGAAGATCACAGAGGTCCTTTTGAAATAGAAATCAGATCAAAACTCTGCTCTGAATGCTCAATTCTTGCCATCACTGAATTTCACTAAATGCATATTTAATACGAATTTTGGCCTATAATCTAATAAGTGAGTTTTCCCATCACATTTAGAGTACAATGCAGTCTTTCTCACGACCTACATGGCCCCTTGCTACTTCTCCAAGCCCAGCTCCTGGGACTCTCCCCTCTGTTAGCTGTTCCCACCCTAGCTGCTCCCATCAACTGGCTTCCTTGACAGTGTGAGGGCCAAGGGCAGGCTGCTCCCAAATGTGCAGGATGGTATACGGATGCCTTTGAATTAAAGCAACTGGAGAAACAGCTCGTGCAGAAGGCACACTCTGACTCTCCTCTCCTCTGTCCCCTGCACTAAAGCCAGAAAACAAATCTTCCAAGTGAAGGGTTATCCTCTCTGCACCTGGAAGGCACATGGCATCCTTATCACCAGAGACAGGGAATCAGAACTGAGAAACTGCACAAATATTGTGATTTTTTTTTTTACTAATTATTACCCCAGAACAAATGCTGTTTAGAATTGCTTACTATTTTAAGCACCCAAACATAAGGTTTCTTTGTCCCATCAATTCCACACAGATTTATTGTATCATTGTCTAAAATGTAAAAAGCTGCCTACTTTGGTCACTTCTTTGGGTCTCAATTTCATAACTGGGCCTCTTTAATTAAACTTTGGGTTCTTTCTCCTGTTAATCGGTCTCATGTCAATTTGATTCAAGAAGAACCTTAAAGGGTAGAGAAAAATTTCCCTCCCCAACAATAGTTCCTTAAACATATCAGGTACATTTCAGTCTCAGGGCCTTGATCCTTCCTGTTCCTCTGCCTGAAATGGTTTTCTCCTGAGTTGTGCAGCAACTTCCCTCTCTGCTTAAATGCCACCTTGCTCATGAGGCTTTTCTGGACCAGCTCCCCATGACCCCACCATCATTGTATCTTTTCACTCTGCTTGATTATTATTCAAAATACTTGTCACTATCCAGTATTATAAAACATTATCTGTTTATATCTATCTTCAGAACTAGAATGTAAGCTTAATGAGAGTAGACTTCTGTTTCACTCATCATTCTATCCAGAGTATCAAAAGTTGCACATTGTATACACTCAAAAATATTTGTTGAATGAAAAGATGAGTGAATAAAAATGTAAGAAAACATCTTCTAGTTTACATAAAAACAATAGTACTAGTCTAGATTCTAGATATAATTAAACTATACTGCATAGGAATTATTTTTAAATTCTTACAAAACTCAGAAGAACCTATTCTTAAAAAGGAACATAAAACCAAGTATAAATGAATGAATCTCTTTTAGTAATCATCCAATTGACTTGAAAAGTGTCCTTTTTGGACTAGTTTTAAAATTAAGGTGAACTCTCTTCACAATCTTAAAAACAAGCATAAAAATAAACATAAACACATCAAACTAAAAAGCTTCTGCATAGCAAAGGACACAATCAGAATAAAAAGGCATCCTACACTATGGGAGAATATATTTGTAAATGACGTATTTGATAAGGGGTTAACATCCAAAATATATAAAGAGCTCACATGCCTCAATACCCAAAAAGCAAATAACCCAATTAAAAAATAGGCAGAGGATATAAAGAGACAATTCTCCAAAGAAATTCAGATGGTCAACAGGCACATGAAAAGATGCTCTACATCGCTAGTCACCAGAGAAATGCAAATTAAAACCACAATGAGATATCACATCACACCAGTTAGGATGGCCAACATACAAAAGACAAACAACAACAAATGTTGGGGAGGATGTGGAGAAAGGGGAACCTTCCTACATTGCTGGTGGGAATGTAAACTAGTTCAACCATTGTGGAAAGCAGTATGGAGGTTCCTCAAAAAACTCAAAATAGAAATACCATTTGACCCAGGAATTCCACTCCTAGGAATTTACCCTAAGAATGCAGTTTCCCAGTCTCAAAAAGACATATGCACCCCTATGTTTATTGCAGCACTATTTACAATAGCCAAGAAATGGAAGCAACCTAAGTGTCCATCAGTAGATGAATGGATAAAGAAGAGGTGGTACATATACACAATGGAGTATTATTCAGCCATAAGAAGAAAACAAATCCTACCATTTGCAACAACATGGATGGTAGAGGGTATTATGCTCAGTGAAATAAGCCAGGCGGAGAAAGACAAGTACCAAATGATTTCATTCATCTGTGGAGCATAAGAACAAAGCAAAAACTGAAGGAACAAAACAGCAGCAGACTCACCGAACCCAAAAATGGACTAACAGTTACCAAAGGGAAAGGGACTGGGGAGGATGGGTGGGAAGGGAGGGATAAGGGGGAAAAAGGGGCATTAAGATTAGCACACATAATGTAGTGGGGGGGCACAGGGAAGGCAGTACAACACAGAGAAGACAAGTAGTGACTCTATAGCATCTTACTACGCTGATGGACAGTGTCTGTAATGGGGTATGTGGTGGGGACTTGATAATAGGGGGGAAAGTAGTAACCACAATGTTGCTCATGTGAAACCTGAGCATAAGATTGTGTATCAATGATACCTTAATAAAATAATAATAATTTTAAAAAACATAAACGAAACCCAATAAGCAAACACAAAAAGAGAATAGAGGGTATATATCAGGATAACAGAATCATTGAAAATTTTATACACCAAAAGCAAATGATATTTAAGAATTCACAAATTAATTTTGATCAGGCTGAAAATTACATACCTTATCTTCCATAACTATTTTAATAACTAAAATTATTTCATAGACCATCAACCATACACTGGTCTTAATAATTGTTCAAGTCCAAAAAAGGGTTGGTGTTTAGTAATTCTAGACATAAGGGCTGGAATGTACTGCCCAGTTTTATGTTAAAGCTTCTGTGGTCTAAGGAGATATTGCTAGTGATCATTCACTGTAGCTCTTTCACAAGGAAGTAAATTATGATTCCTCTCAGAATGACAAAAAGACATTTCAAAGCATATTTAGAGACTGGGATGATATTCAAAAGGAAGATGATACATTGACCCATTATCAGTCCCTGATGAGCACTGGATTTTAGCGTTTCTGTTTTCTTCGCCCAGTACTGATTGTGAATTGTAGATGATCAATCAACTGTTTCTAATGACTTGTGAGCAATGGCGAGTTTGGGAAGGAGGGCTGGTCAAGGTTACAGGTGTAGGCTTTGGCCATGAAAGAGAATGGAACTAATTGGTCCCTGTGGGAACTGAATATGCAACCTCAGACTCATTAACTGCACAAGAAAGCAAGCTCCTCTATGCAGACCAAAACTTAAACAATTTTCTTCAAAATGTGTTTCATGTTTAAGAATAAGAATAAAATATTCTTATTTGAATACTGAAAAATTTTCATCATTTGAGGAGAAAGAATTTGAGGTAGGTATATGGAAAAAACATCCAGTAGATTTCCTATATGTTTAATTTTTAAAAAGCTATTCCTAAAGGCACATAGCTTAAAATCAAATATAATCAGGGGTTCTAAAAATATAGTATGTTTACTTTAAGTGCCAAGCCCAAATCAAAATAGTATTAATCATGTTAACTATGAAGGAATTTCTCTTAGAAAAGGTATATTGTGAATAGAAAGACATACTGACATTTTTCAGAATTCAGTAAATTGACTTTCATCCCAACCACCATGCATTAATTTAAAGTGTTGTGTAATTTGGAGGACACATTTTTATTCCTCCTGAGTTTTCATTTTGGCTATTTTATTCTTTCCTTTCCTCCCCTCCCACGTCATTTGTTCCTTATTTGTTCTCGCCTAAACTCAATTTACTCTTCTATGCTCTGGATTTACTCCTTTACAAGTTGAACATCCCCATTTACATGAGATTTCTCAGGTTTTAGTCTCTCTCCAGCTCACTGTTCCTAGTACCTTAATATGATCATCGTTCACTCAACGTGCACTGTCCATGCTGACAAATACTATCTCGCCAACTAAGCTTTTCCTATTGCTCAGAAGATCTCCTCTTCTTTTCAATTAGAAACATTCGCTTTGTGTCTAACCTTTTTCTTCCCTTTTTTTCCAACAGTAACAGGCTGCTGACAGTTCTTTACCGTAAAACTCGAGTAAAACCATCCCCGTCTCCTGCAATGTCTACGGATCCACATTTTCCCCCTGTGGGTTCTGATATCTCCCAAAACAGAGACAATTCAAGTTTCTGCTTCCTCTGCCACTGCAGATACTGTCCCTGAGAGGCTGCCATGTAGCAGTGTAAACACTTTGCAGAATAGTGTCTAAGGCAACTTTTGAGGAAAGATCCTGATAAACAGGCTGCTTCTGTCTCTTTAGAATGTTTTTCTCGTAAATGCAGGTGCCAAAGAATGATATGGAATGAATTATTTATTTATTCATTAAAGAAGAACTTAGGTAAAAATATAAATAATGTGAGTAATCTGACAGTTTATAAAGTAATGTGAATAATCTGACAACGTCAAGTACTACACGTCTGAATTTTCATTTTTTGTCAATTCTAGTATTCTAACAAACTATTATTTCTGGATAAAGAGGATAATTCAAATTAGTTTTCATCTCCTATTAGAGCATTATTGAACTTGCCATTGTAAACATTCATAAATAGGATTTTGTACACATATTCAGTAAAGATCATTCAGTGCTTCTAAATGTAGTCAACATATCAATGATTTACACAATTCAGACTTTATTCTACTTCCAATCCAAGGGCATGAATTAGAGAACATTTTGTAGTATTTTGATAAAGTTCTATTAATCACCTATAAGTAAATATGTCTTTGACAATTATCAGCACATTTTCAATGTTTAGAGGTACTAAATTGGTAAATCTGGTAAAAGCATTAGCGATGGGTCCTTTTCTAAAATAGAAAAGGAAATAGTTGACAAGACACTTTCTCAGAAATACATTATTTTTTCCACAGCCTTGAGGTCTGCAATCCAGGGAGTTGCAACAAGATAGGGCCTCACCAGCTCCTCTAAATGGCATAGGACCTTGTGACACAGCAATATTTGAACAATATTCCTCACAATTAAAAGTGTTTACAGTAGTAAAAAAAATCAGAAAAAACATGAAGATCCAATCTAGGTGGGTGAAATAGATAACCCTGCTGCTATAAAACGCCACCCAGCCTTTACCTGCGATGCTGCTGTTCTATCTCCATCCAATGGTAAGACGGCTGCAGCAATTCTCAATGAAAGCAGAAGATGGCAAAATACCATGCATGGTTTGAATCCATTTTTTGCAAAAATACATGTGTGTAGAAAAAAATATACCTCAGCATTTATAACAGTGGTTTTCTATTAAGGGTAGGATTTAAATTATTTCTTATTTCTGCTTTATAACATTCTGTAGCTGTTGACTCTTAATAACTAGCATATTTATTTATCTTTAGGAATAAATGCAAGAGATGTATTTGTATTTCTGAAAAATAAGCCATTTCTTTCCAAGCAAGAAAAATAAATACATATTTTGTTCTCCTATAACATACCTTTTAGGGTGCTTAGCACACTATATCAGGTATTTGAGTACTTAGTCTTTCCAGATAAACATGAGCTCCAACAGCAGCCGTCATTTTCATCGACATTGCATCTGTGTGTCGTGATTTCATGGCACATTATAGATGCTCTCTAGCTTTGGACTACATACTTGGCTTCTTACTTACATCCCCACAGGGTCTTCTTTCTCCCATACCTGGCTCTAGTTGAATTACCCTGGCCTCTGCCAGGTGCCATACAGTCTTTAAGCTACTGTGGGATAAAAGCTGAAGTGTGTGCAGGCACCACAATGAAAAACAATCTTGGATCAAAAGGATGTCATTCGGCAAAATCAGTTAAGCTGCTACTTGGATCTGTCTCTAAATACTGGTCAACATAGGTACAGTGACACTAAAATGACAGAAGCTGAGGGTGCTGCAGGAGACACGGGAGGAGAAAGCACTTGATTTAGTGGTGGAGGGTCTCTGTGAGATGGGCAATTGAAGAACCATTTCAGCTAAATTATCGCAAAGTGCTTACATCTTTCTGTTGTGCTTCTTTTACATCATAAGGAAAGCCTGACAATTTCCAGCTTATAATACAACAAGTAGAACTGAGATTTCTCTTTTGTAGTTTACGTTGCTCAGTTAATATCATTTTGGAAATGCAACCAAGTTTCTGATAGCAACAACATCCTTACCTCCCCTAGGAAATCAGGGCGTTCATTCCATGCCCCATGCCCCATTCTCATTACTGTTTTAATGTTTGGTTGTGTTACCAGGTCCAGATACTCCCTCCCTCCCGGAGAGGCTCCAGCACATTTTTTACTGGAGGAAATGAAGGGAAACATTCTGGTTGGAAATGGGAACTCGGGCACTTGCCTTGAAAGCACACACACAGCAAGACTTGTTTTCACATGGACAGTGTTTGTTTCCCACAGGTTGTTCAGTGGTTAGGGGCATCAGCTGACTGCCTGTATTAATTTCCTAACTGCCACTTAGTGGCTGTGTCATATTGGGCACATTACTTAATTGTCTGTGCCTAATCTTTCCATTTGTGGAAATGCAAAAAGCAATACTACATTCCTAATAAGGTATCATTGTGAGAAGCAGGTAGGTTAATAGCTGCAAACTGTCTTAAAAAGTGCCTGGTACATGGTAAGTGCCATGTAAATGTTTACTCTTGGTAATATTTACTTAGCTTGCATGTTGTAAAAATGGTACATTTAAAAATGTCATACATATTATAATATATGCATATATTAAATATATTTATGAATCTTATAAGAATATAAAAATATGGGGGGATTGTGGATGATTTCAGGTAAGGAAGCATGGAGAGTCCTCCCAAGTACCCTTTGGTATCATCCCATTTCCCTCTCTATGCCATAGATTAGATATAGGACCCTTTTTTTTAAATCTCTGTGCTTCCTCATGTCTCCTGTGAATTATCTGCTACCAGAAAGAGTTCTTCCCTTCAGATCATAGCCTGGAACCTGTCACCTGTTCACGGATGTCTGCAGTTGACTCTGTACATCCCTTTGTCTCAATCTCAACCAGCATCAACTCAATCATTGTCTCCCTCTGGTAATTATTTGTGAAACAGGAAGATTGATGAAACATCTGTTATATGCCACCGTGTGACTCTTATAATCAATTCCCACTGCTCTCCTTACCTGATTTATACTGCATAGTTCCTAGAAACTTGAACTTGTCCTAGACCATATTTCTTTTTGAGATTCTGCATGAAATGGCCATATGATTGTATATTTTTCAAGTGTTAGATATATAACTACTATAGCAAGAAAGTTTTTATTTTTTAATGTAAAAAGACAACTTTCTGACAGGATATCTAATAGCTGGAAGTTAGTAATGTAAGTGCGTTAACCTATATTTTCTAAATTCTTAGGTTGCATGCAGGGACCACAATCAGGCACTCCATTAAGCCTCAGAGTTAATTTTAAAATGAACACATGGGTATGGTCAGATATGTGCAATGTCATGGTGGGCAGACCGAACTGTTCACAGACTGAAGGAGGTTTTGACCATAAATTCAGTGCTAACATTAAGGAGACCAGCAAACAGAGGGGAATCTGGCAGAAATGCCACTCAGAAGAACCATAGAAACAAACACTGACAGTGTTAGTCTAACTCCCAGCCATGAAGAAGCTGCCCTGAGAAGCAGAGGGGAGTGTCTGGCAGATACATCCTTACTGATAGACATACCTTGCCAGCTGTATCCGATCTGAATCCTTTGAACATTGGAAGCATATAACTCTCCTTGCTATGATTATGTGCTCATCTGAGATTATCAGCCAAACTTCTGACTGACAGCCTCATGCAGTTTTCTACAACAGTTGGAGTATGCGCTGCTCAGGCCAGATCAAGCATCCCATGACCTTATTTTATATCTTATTTTAAATTAAGTTATATATCTTATTTTAAATTAGTAATCTGTCAACCTAGTTTATTTTCCAGTCAGTCAGTATTGTCATGTCTGAGTTTCTGGATTTAAAAACAGAGAGCCAGACACTGACCTAGAATTTCACTAAATTAATGTAGCTCAGTAAGCAATTCCCATAGAGAACTGATGAATTACTATGCATCTCTGTTCAAATATTTATAGGACAATGTTTTCCAAATTATAGATTAGAAACGTTAGGCTATATAGAAGAATTACAAAGGTCAGAGAAAAAAGAGGTTAATGATTTCTAAACAGTGTATAGTGAAATCAATCAGTGATTCGTCTTGCATATACTGTACCCCTTTCCTGCAGCACATGGGGAGCTCAGATGCTAAGTGGTAGGATGGAGATACCAAACTCCGTATCATTGTATAAAGGGGGGACACTGATAAAACAAACAAAGAGCTCCCTGTATGGAAATCTAACATGGAATATTAGTTGTAGCCAGAGTGGAGGGTGTTGCTGAATGAAAATACCCAAGATTTTGTTTCTGTAAAATCTGAACCATTGACATGGAAAGAATTCTAACTTCAGATATATGAATTCTATAAGATACTCACAATTAACATTTTTCTTTTTGAATGAAGACATTAATTTACCATGGAATCAATTAACTACTTTGCATTTTTTCACTTATTTACCCAGCATGAATTTATAGAACATCTACTAAATTCTAAGAGCTGTGCTGGACAACTGGGCTGGAACCATGGCATGACACATGCAGGCAGCTGTTAACTGAGGTATACACCAAGGACAGGGTCCAGGGCTGCCCACCTGATTCAGTGCGCCAGGCCACACCACACCCTGTCCTGAGAAATGACAATCATATCTGCTTTCATCTCTTTCTCTCTCTCTCTCCCACACTTCTTGTTCATCCTCTCTGCCCCCCAACATGCTCATTCCCCTTCCCTGTCCCCTCCCTTTCCTCCTTCCCTTCCTTTTCTTTCTTTGGCATAAAGCCTTCTTTCTGAATATTCACCTCCAGCATGCGTTTGCTGGGAGTATAATTCCTTTAAATAAATGTGTTCTGAACATCTCCCAGAGGTTCAAAAGGGTTCACAAGTTCTACAGAAATTGTTTACTTTTGTTTTATTGTAATGACGTTTTTATTTCAATAATAATATGAAAGAAAACATTTTGCAGTAATAATTCACGACTTAAATGCTTTTCATTTATTTTTACAAAATATATTTTAGTTTCTTTAGTTCATTCATTTTTCAAACTGGGATCTGTAGTGCCCAGTAGGGATCCAAGGACATATTTTAGGGAACCCGTTAAAAATTAGGTCCTACAGAAACACTATGCTACATCTAAACAAATAGTTCTATCCTTTGTCCTAATGAATTGCTTACTTAACCAAAAATAAATACAAAGCTGTAGAAACTGGTTTTTAATCTGATGCTATCTCTGTTGCCAGCACAAATGGAAGACAAGAATAAGATGGGCTCTTAAGAAAATGAAAAATATTACCAGTTTTCTTATATCCACATACGAAATACTTTGAATTCAGACAATTCACTTATTCATCCCTTCTAGTATTGTTCTTCATTATTATACAAAAGTTTTTAATTATTTGTCAGAAAAACATCTTTATAATCGTTTTTTTAAATCACAAAGAGCTTTTAAACATGAACTAGAGTCATAGATTATTCAAAATGCCAGCAATTTAGAGATGTAAGTCCATAAAGCAACATTCTCTCCTATATTTTAGTTCTATTCTGTTTAATTTGGGTAGATCTGTTGAAATAGGAAGTCTGAAGAAAAGTACTAGAGAGAAAATGTCCCACCCTTACAACTACATTTACAGCTTGTTAGTCCTCTATCAGGGAACCTAACAATTGAAACAGTATTTTATTCCTACTCCTGTGTCCCTCAGGGTATCCTGGAAAGAAAGGCACTAGATGTCATTAGATTCATTGGGAGACTTAAACCCTTCCCAGAATCCCCAGATACCACAGGGCTAAGTGTCAAACTTTTAATTCTGGGTAGATTTCGTCACCCTAACATAGAACAACAATCTTTGGAAACCAGATTTCTAAAGTTCTTTCTCTGCTCCAGTTCTGACAGTACAACTTTCTCCCAAAATACAGCTTTATGATACACATGTATTTGCATTTAGGTTAGAAAGAAATTCACTTACCAGGATAAATTAGACACAGACATTGCAGCAATTTATGGAGCAGTCTCCTCTTGATTTCAGAATGAGTAGATCAAGCAGAGATCACGGGGAATTTTAGCTTTGCTGCCAGAATGATGCACAAACCACGTAGTTATTCAGTTTGAAAGGACCTATAAGAAAAGGAATAAAGTAATATCTGTGGTACCCAGTCTATATGACTTCTACAGATTTACTTCACCCAGGTCAATAGTTTTGTCATGGTATCAGAAACATAAAAGAAGCATGATGTTTTTCTTAAAATATATGACATAAACCAAAGACAAAATTAAACCAACCCAATAATGAGCTGAATGCTTTGTCTTTAAAATCAGTTGAAAGATTAATACAATGCTCATTCCCTTAAGTAGAAAATACAAGAAAAGAACAATTTATTTTCAGAAGCACCAACTTTTTTCCCCATATGGTGAACTGGTTATTCTCTCTAAATCAGTTTTACATTCTTCTGATAAAAGGATCAGAACAAAGATGTTGATTAGCCCATAGCTCATGTTAGGAAAAAAAAAAGTTCCTTAGCACAAATAATTGTCATGTCCAAACCTGTAAGAAAAACCATTCACTAACACATCTGAGTGAATAAGAATTTATATTGAGTAACACATGGGAGGTAAGTCAGTGTGTATTTATATAACAAACATTTCCACACACTTTTTTTGAGCATGTACTGTGTACAGTAGCCTATGATCTTGAACCAAAATTTTCTTAGGGTACAGCTAATTCCATGGTACTATGTTAGTTTAATTCAGGTCATTAACCCAGCACTGTCCAATTCAACAAACATTTATTGAGGATATATATATATATATATATATATGCACTTAAGCTTTCTGAGTTACATAGTTCAGGGATAAAGGCAAATAACACATAAATAAGACATTGTTCTGACCCTCAAAGGATGTTTTATGTAAGAGGGAGAACTGTATTAAAGTAGGGTAAGTGTGCTAGTAAAGGTTTACATGGAGTCTATGGGAGCACAGCAGAGGGGGTTCCAGGGCAGCTGCAGGGATTTGGGAAGGATTTCTAACGAAGCTATGTCCCAAACTACTACCATTAGGTTTGGCTGCAAGTTTCAAAAAAATCCCAAATCAAAGTGGCTTAGAAAAGACAGAGTTAATTTTTCTCTCATATAAGCAATCTTGAGTCTTAAGAAGCCCAGGGCACATATGGAAATTTGATGGTCACCAGGGATGGAGGCTTGTTTCTTGCCATTCTCAACATGTGGTTTCCCTTCACATTCCAAGTGGCTGCTGGGCTCCAGTGAGTGTGTCTATGTTCCAGCCAGCAGAAAGAAGGAAGAAGGAAAGAAGGATGTTTCCTAAAATGTACACAGGACATTTCTGCTTATATTTCACTGGCCAGAGCTTCATTACTTGCCTGCTCTTGTTCTAAGGGAGACTGGAAAATTCAGCCTTTATTCTGGGCAGACTACAAACCAGTGTGCCTATTAGAAAGGAAGGAGGTGAACATGGGTATTGGGAGAAAACCAGCATTGTATCCCATCATGTTTGAGACTCAGTGACTTTTACCTCCTCTGTACCTACTGCAAAATGGCAAACATGGGGCCAAAAGCAGGTGGAATCAGTCCACTGTTTGTTGGTAATTTACATATGTGGCACATAATTTTAAAATACCCAGCTTCTTCAATTTTCTCAAATCTTTCATAGGGTCAGCAAAAGACTTGACTTTTGTGCCTATTTACCAAGCTTCAACTAATTACTAAGAACACTAAGATTAATGAAATACAATATTTGCACATAAAGAATCACTAACATGAATGCCATCATGTAAAAAAATAAAATGAAATGAAATGCACTCTCAAAATTGCTGTGTATGCACAAAGGCATATGAGCAGCTATAAGGGAATAGAGAAAGAACCATAATTCTAATGGATTCTAATTTTAATAGACATTATCTGCCAGAGGATTAAGCAGCTATAAGGACCGAATACCAAACAGTCTCCTTACATTCCAAAAGAGGCTTTTGAACCCATCCTGCCCTTGGTTAATTGTTAAAGCATATGGACTTACATCTATCAAGAACATGGGAATACAAATTCTCCCAAAACAGGTCATTTCAAACTCTCAAAATCTATATCCTGGGTCTTGTTAAGGGTTTGGTTATAAAAATAAAATGCATGTAACATTGTCTGAGGCAATTTATCTTGATAACCTCAATTCTTGATTCTATCTTTAGAGAGCTGTATATCTGGATGACATTATTTTAATATTTAACCAAATTACTGTTACTGAATTATACTTTGGGGTTTTGCCAAGAGTTTGCATTGAAGGACATCACTAAAGAAAGTAATAAGTAAGAAAAACAGGCCCATGGAATCAGCTATTATTTTGGTAAAATACTCACCAACACAAAAATGTTGCCCTTTTGAGCACTCAAAAGATGTGTGCCAGGTCTCAATACCAAGAAAACTATTTTCCTAAATTCTTGAATTGCTTTTATCCTAAGGGGATACTGTTGCCACTTACTGTGCTTCTTTCCTTGCTGTAACTGATAGGAAGCTCTGGAACAAATCTGTGACATATCTTTAAGAACTATTCAACGCCTTGGGATCTGCTTTTTTATGTTAGCCTTTGTTTCCCTTTTTTGCCGACTTTAATTTTTAACCTGTTTTTGATAAACACACACCTAGACAAACATATGCACATATATACCTACTTTATTTATATAAATACACATAAAAATTTCCCTAAGTCCTTTTAGAGTAAGTATGGGTAAATTAAAGACCACAGTTCCAGATTTGTTTGCTTTGGCAGAATGTAGAAATAACATGTAAAGAAATTTGATCCCAGTATCTTAGACTGAACCATAAGAAACTGTTTTTATAGGTCCAAAATGGTCAAAAATTGTCTGTGTATATGGTACAACTTAATGTAAGTGAAGAGATGATCAAGATATCCTCCTGTTGTTCTCAGCTGAACTAAACTTTAGATGGGCTTCTTCCTGACTCTAGGTCCCTGGCTCCCCTTTTCTAGGAGCATTTACTTGAGAAAACTGTAATTGTAAATTTTTTCTCTGCCCCTTTGAGATATAAATCTCCTATCAGTCTCTTTCCAGTTTTACAACCTGGAATGCCTTTCTTAAGGATCTGGGAGCCATTTGAAATGTAACCATCAAAGGTGATACACCAATCTCCTAGTGTCTGTGGAGACCAATAACTACCAGCTTGGATTTTGATATGCTTATATTAAATGTGGAATTTGTAAAATAAAATTAATATAAGAGAATTACATTTTCTCTGATGTTAAGCATATATGTCTATAAGAACAAAACATTTAATACCCAAAATTTCACTGTGACCATTCATAATGATTAATCTTTCTTTCATTTTGGTATTATATATATAATCTTTTACTTTATTTGCTTCTTATAACTATCTGATTCATTTCTTCAAGGATATGTACCCATGAGGCACTCAATAAAGTTTACTGAGTTGAATAACACAAAAAGGCCTGTTATGTTTATATTTTTATGATGCGATGTTTTTTCAAAGGCATTGGTAGTGGGGTTGTTATTCCGTTAAATGACATTTAAATGATTCATTGCTTATCAATGCAACCTTTCCAGAGAAAACATCATTAGGATCTTTATGAGAGTTTAAATTTTCTGTTCATTTTGATGATTCACACTCTTTATACAAATCCCAGCATCAGTCTCCACACTTAAGTATGAATTCATAGCTTTCAGCCAAAATTCTAACATTACTAAGAGCCACCATCTGCCTCTTTGTCACAAGAGAAAGAAAGTGTATCTTGATGCTAGGGGAAATTTCAAAATACATGGAGTGATTTGATTTTTCCTGCATGCCCAGCCAGGATTATAAGTTATAAGCATAAGCACAACTGTTCTCTTTAGAGGACTCCTTTAGCACAATGTTAAGGAAAACTGTAGTTGAATTTAGTGCAAAACCCCTCATTTGACATATTCAATTAAAAAATGTAAATAGTCCAAAAAAATGTAAATACTCCTTGTACACAATCAACGGATTACTGGGATTACACTTTAACAAAATAATTCTTTCAATCATTTACTTGTGAATAAGATTCTAGTCTTCAAATTCAGCTGAAAGGCATACTATATTCTAATATGTTCACTTAGTTGTAATTACTTGCAATTTAGTTATATAACATAAAAGAATTTCTGTAAAGTGACTCTTATTTAAGCAAAGGGAGAATATTCATAACCTAATTCCATGATTTTGTATCTTTAAAATGTTAAAATTCCATGAATATCAGTTTAAATGACCTGCTATATAATAAATGTGTTTTTACATATTCCACACTTGAAAGAGTAAACCTATAAAAAATTACTTGGAAGAAACACAAGAAATAACAAGGGTTGGTGAGAATGTGGAGAAAAGGGAACCCTCCTACACAGTTGGTGGGAATGTAAATTGGTGTAGCCACTGTCAAAAGCAGTATGGAGGTTCCTCAAAAAACTAAAAACAGAAACACCATAAGACCCCATTAATTCCACTTCTAGGAATTTATCCAAAGAAAACACAATCCCTGATTTGAAAAGGTATATGCACCCCTATATGTTTATTGTTGCATTATTTACAGTAACCAAGCTATGGAAGCAACCAAAGTGTCTATCAATAAATGAATGGATAAAGAAGATGTGGTACATATATACACTGGAATATTATTCAGCCACAGAAAAGGAAAAACCCTGTCATTTACAACATGGACTAACCTAGAGGGCATTATGCTCAGTGAAATAAGCCAGGCAAAGGAAGACAAATACCATATGATTTCACTTACTTGTGAAACATATATAAACAAACTTGTGAAAATATAAAAACAAAACAAAACAAAAATAAACAGAATGGCACTAGATTCATAGACACGGAGAAGTGACTGGTGGTTACCATGGGGGAGGTTTTGGGGTGGGTGGGGAGGAAGGGTGAGGGGGATAAAGGGGCACAAAAATTCTCAATCATAATGTAAGTTGGCCACAGGAATGGTAGTACAGCATGGAGAATACAGCCAATGATTCTGGTAACATCTTCCTATGGTGAACAGATAGTAACTGTACTAGTTGAGGTAAGGATTGAATAATGTAGGTAACTGTTTAACCACTGTGTTGTACACTTGAAACTAATATAATACTGTATGTCAACTATACTTCATTAAACAAAAGTTACTTGGAAGGAGAATGAAAATGAGTAAAGATTTTGACAAGCACTACTGAGTATACCTCAGTTAATCAGATATTCTGGCCTAGAGAAAAGAGAGTTTGGGGCCCAAAGGTGATACCAAATGTTCTAGAATAAGTTCAAACTAAGTGAGACACGTGGTTCATTGGATATTGTTTAAATGATGCACTGTTCAGATGATGAGGTATTCATATTCTCTACTTCCACGAAGGGCAACTTAAGAGATAATGAGCATAAAGAGAAAAATAACATGCATTAGGTATGCAAGGAATATTTTTATGCTAAAGATTCAAAAATGAATGTTAGCAAAATGAATTATCAAGGAAGTATTAGAATATTTTAAGGTTTATAGTGTGTCTTACTTTTTTATTATCACATCAAATCAAAAGCCTCTTCCTTGCTTTCTGGTTCCCATACCAATATTCCCCAACCTAGATTCTCTACTCCGGTTGAGCTTGCTTGCTTACAGTGTTCATTCCTAAGGCCTGACTATACTACAAAGTTGTGATTCACCTTTGTGGGCTTTTTCTTTGCCCTCTAATTGCACATATCCAAATACTTACAGAATCAGCAAAAGCCCCACAGATCTTGTGAATTCTTGCCTTACAGTGTCAGGCTTCTCTGATCTCCCCTCTCTCTGAACTAATCTACATCCAGTTTAACAATTAAAATATATTCAGCATAAAAGTGTGTACCTAATTTTTCATGCCTATTAGTTTTACTTGCTTAAATAAACCATAAATTTGCAAAGGTCAAGAGCCGTCTTTTATTGATCAAACTCCAGAGCACCCAAATAAATACCAAGATAAGTACCAGATAAGCACTAGTTAATCAACTTGTGGACAAAATGCAATACTTCACAGCAATATGACTTGAATGACTGAAAAATACCCTTCAAACATTGACTTTTTTCTTATTATATTCTTATATTTATATTAGGAATTTCAGGACCTCCAGAACTTTGGGAGACTATCAGTCAATCATTGGGAGAAGACACTATTTTTCTTGTGAGAACTTGATTACATTTATAGATAAATCCTTAAACAAGGAAAGAGATAAAGTTTAAAAAGAGATGGTGGTTCCACCTTGAATTTTCATTATTTATATTATCTTGTTATTAGCTTTTAAAATAAACTTATTCATATACAGCAGAGTCAAAAGGATATGAAGGATAAATCTCTCTCCATTTTCTGTCCTGTCCACAGCTCTCCAGTCAGTTCCCCATCTAAGAGGCAACTAATATTATTACCAGTATCTTTACCCTTAAAGAGATATTCTATGGATTGCTATCCATATCAAACTCTGTATCTACCTATCTATCTTCAGTTTTCTCAAGTCTATCTAATCTATCTATCTTATCTATCTTTCTATCTTAGTTTTCACAAAATGATAGCCTATTATACATGCTTTCTTCTGCACCTGCTGTTTCCCATACATACATAATCATAAATTTACATATAATATTTCCCTATCGATACATATATAGAGATGCCTCATTACCTTTAAAGGTTTAAAGCATTTCATTGAGAAAATTTGCTATAATTTATTAACTCTTCTCATACTGGAGTATGGTTTGCATCTCTCATCCTGCAATTATACAAAATACTGTAGTGTGTATCTTTGTATATATGATACAGGGCAGATTATGTTTGCAGATGAATACCCGGAATAATATTTCTGGGTCAAATGTATGCAAATTTTTTTTATTTTGAAAGATACCGTAAGTTGCCTTTCATGTAAGCTATACCAATTTACACTCCTGCCAGCAATATATAAGCTGAATCATTCTAACCTTACTGCTTATTGTACCATTAACCTACTGGATTTTACAAATACATTTCCTGGAGTTTATTCATTGTCTAAGCCAGAAATACTGTTCACACGTTAACTAGTCACTATGTCTGTTTGATTCTGCCTCTGAGATATCTTTGGAATATGTCCACTTTTCTCCATTCCCACCAACTCTGTCCACTGTCTTCTGATGCCTGAATAATAACAGTGACCTTATACCCAGCTTCCCTTTCTAGTTTAGCTCCCACCCAAACCTTGATCTGCATCACTCTATGGGCTAAGGGGTCTTTGAAGAATGTAGTTGTTCCACATTAGGACAGCAGAACACAGTGGCAGAGATGATGACAGTCAACAAGACTGGATGTGATTTCCAGCAATGTTTCTTGGCAACTAATGATCTCAGAAAAATTAAGTACATTCCCTTGTTTAACTTTAAAATAGGAATGTTAATGGTACTTATAAGATCACAAAGAGCATTCAAAAATACTGCTTAAAAAGACTTGGCATATACTAAGAGTTAAAAAAAATGAGATGATAATGATGAGGAAGAACAAGAAGAAGGAGACATTGATGATAATAAATGTCTATCCCATACCCTTTAATTGCTCTATTTCCCCCCATTCTTTGAGATAGTTTACAAGATTCGAGGGGATTTGACACCTGCTTCCTTTCCACCCTCCTCTCACTGGGGCCTGCACCACCCTTCTCCCCTCACACACTGTATTTCAGCCAATGAATTTCCATTTTCCTGAATACAGCTGCATCTCTTTAGCTTCTAGGCCACTGCATGCTAGTCCCGACACGTGTCACATGCATTCCTTTCCTTTCCCCCCTGCTGGACTAATTTCAAACTTATTACACCTCAAGGTAGATAACGTTTCTTCCAAACTTTCCTAATCCTCATTAGGTGCAGTTCCATGTTCTCACATCACAGTTTGCTCTTAATCTATGATGACTTCTAGAAATAGTGGTTAAATTCTTTGATGCTGGTCTGTATTTCCCTGTAGATTGTTCTTTCCTTGAGGATAGAGAGCAAATGTCAATATAACCTAGTAAATTGCCTAGTTATAGAAATAGTGCCTGGGGGCAGATAAGATATTGAATAAATTTTTGTGGAAAACAATAAATGTTGGAAATCAAAAAATGTAAGATTCTACAGATTGCTGAACTAAAAGCAGTGTCTCATTTTCTTTTAAATTATAAAAATATTATTCCCTTAACTCTTGGTCATATTAATAATTTCCAGTCTTCTTTAATGTCATTATATTTTAAACTAATTATTTGTATTTGTTTAAAACATGTATATTGGTCAAAGTTGGAAACTTTGAATAGAAATCACTCCATTTCTCAAATCTGTTTTGCTTTTCAGTTTTATCCAGAACATGGATTAACAGTAAAATATGTAAACTAACATCTTTTTGTTTGGATTTGCAAAGTAGCGTCAAACAATCCTGATGTTCCAGTTACTTCGGTAATCATAACACAAAATTTCTAACAGGATACAGGCATCTGTCTCTCTGGAACAATTGAGTGATTAAGGTCAGCACAGATGTAGACCAAACAGCACAAGGACTTTCCAAGTTGTCTTTATATTCTATTGATACATAGCCTGAAAATATAGTCTTTGCAGAAGGTTCAGAAATTCCACACGTTGAAACTTCAGATCAGCACAGATGGTAACCTTGGAGACGAGCTAATGCAAAGCTTTATGTGTCCTTTCACCACAGTGCAGCTGTCATGTTATTCGTATTAAAGCCATTTCATGGGAGGTATTAGTATTCAGTTGGGTATGTCAGTAATTGGTCTAAAAGCATTTATCACAGAGAACTGGCTATATTTAAGATCATCCTAGTACCCACTTCAGAAATATCCATTATGTTCAAATTATAGGAAGTATTTACCATAGTCAGAGAAATAAAGGGTTATGGACCTTACAGTAATTCTTAAATTATCACATGAAACAAATATGTCCTTACAACAGTGCGGGATTATGTTCTTCAGAATAATTGACTATCACAGATACTTTTATAATTTCCTTAGAAAAATGCATTTCATTCTTACATGAACTATAAAAATCTCTTCCATCTGTGCTTTTGTGCTTTGATCTCATTTTCTCTTGACCCGTAACGCAATCATAAGCTCTGCTGCCTACATCTTTCATCTCTGCCTCTTGCTCATCTGTGTCCCTGATGCTATACAATGTTTCCCTGCCTCAGTTCTGACTTCGAACTATTCCTCTGTCTTATTTCTTCTCTTCATAACAAAATCTGCAAAATATTATTCTACATCTGTTGTCTTTCCGTTTCTCATCACTTGCTTTTGCCTTTTGTTTTTTACTCCAATAGTTTTCATCATCAGTCAACTGCCCAGTATTTAATCATTCATTCCAGTAGTCTCTGTCAGACTCCACAACTTCTCTACACTCATCCTGAATGCTTCTTCTTTGACTTCCAGGATGCTGAAACATCCAGGCTCCCCTAACCTTCTCTGTTCTTCACTGATACATTATCATTGTCCATTTCCTTTATATTAATATTCTTTAAAGTTCTATCTAATGTGTAAGTTCTTCCCCAGTAGATAATTCAGAAAATTCTATTTGTCTGACCTTTTATCCTGACTTTCAGAAGTTTTCCTAATTATGTATTAAACAATTGGCAGATCTTGTTGTTTTTTTTCACTGTTCAATAATATCTTGAAATTGTCTCCTTTTTGTTCCTATTACCACCACACATGTTCAAGCCCTTTTACCACCTAATTAATTAAAGCATATTTTAAAATCTTAAAGAGTAGACTAACATTCTAATTTAAAAAGAAGTTACAAAAGGTTCTTTAAACAGTTTAAAATTCTTGGTGTTTTGAGGGCACATGTCATTGTTTGCAAAATGAACAATCCTACTCTCTGAGCACTGGTGTTCTCTGGTACACAGTTTGCAAATCACTGGCTGGAAACTTTTGTACTGGCCTTCAAACTTGTTTGTGACCTTCAATATATATTCAAATGAATTTCAGAATACTGCAAAGCACTTACATATGCAAATTCCTGTATAGAAAACCTTGAATAGTCTGTTCAACCTAAATATTAGACTTAACAATACTTCCCTATGGTCTATCCTATATTTTCTGGCTTGTCTGCACTCATGTTGGATTACTGCTGTTCAATAAATTGGTTTTATCCTTTACCAAATGCCTAGGTACTCTGTACATCGGAACAATAAAAAATCAGTTGAATTCTCAGTTCAAAACCCATGTTTTTCAGGTGTGCATTATTGTGCACAAGGTAGCACTAAATATGAGCCTTTTAAGGAGTATAGTATGTCTAAAGAACTTGGTTTGAAAGGAAGGGGAAATATGTAGCACTGGTTTGCCTGTAAATGTCTAAACACCAGTCTCAGCGAGTAGATGGGGGATCTGGTTTGTAGTATCTGCCAATGTCCCTCACATAATTAATTCCACTATAGGAGGTGATTTCAATCTACCAGTGTGGCATTACTGAAAGCACTAAAAGCAGAGTTAGGAAGAAATTCTCACAACTGATTCTCAGGAGCCACACTGGTGTGGCTGGATCCAGCACACAGATGAACTTTGGAATACATAGTGTGGAGAAAGATCCAGCAGAAAGGGAAAGCTAACACAAAATACAAAAATAGAGAGAGAAGCAATGAAGAAAATTCTTAAAGAGATGAGATCAGGTCAAGAATACATGGAAGGATGAAGTTAGTACAGAAAAGAGAAAGGAAATCTCTAAGGTTTGACAAAGGGAGCTGAGTTTGGATGTAGCTAGAGAACAGTTTTAAGTGGAGAAATAGGAAATTGTGGTATTTATGATTAAGAGAGTTCAGTTTCCCATCCTTTGAGTAGCAGGAGGCAGTACCACTTGATTAGCAATCAGGTGGCTTTGGGCTTCAGAGGACAGAAGAGCTCAT
This sequence comes from Smutsia gigantea, assembly GCA_032199065.1. Taxonomy (NCBI): domain Eukaryota; kingdom Metazoa; phylum Chordata; class Mammalia; order Pholidota; family Manidae; genus Smutsia; species Smutsia gigantea. The sequence continues at coordinate 61,442 of JAVSCE010013068.1, forward strand.
GTGGGAAATAGTAGCAGATGATGATTGGGGCACGTACTAAATATGTATGTGCATGTGTACACAACACACACGCACGTGTGTATTTGATGTTCCTTTCTAATTTCACCAACTACACTGACGTTCTCCCAGAGAAATTGTTTCCCTAATATGTATCTGAGCTCATTTAGTCATCTTTTAATGTTGACAGGCCGATATGTAAATAGATTGACTGATCAAATAAACAAGGAAAAAATAAGTATTTCTAAAAGGACATGCTACCTTAAATGTTTTACTTTTCCTCATCCCATTCAAATCCCATGAACATGATATTTATTTTTATTTTTTTATTGAAGTATGGATATACAATATTATATTGGTTTCAAGTGTACAACACAGTGATTCAACAGTTACACACATTGTTAAATCTTCACCCCAACTAGTTAAGGTACTATCAACAGAGAAAGATGTTACAGAACCATTGACTATATTTTCCATGCTGCACTTCCACCCCCATGACCAACTTATATTGATTGAGATTTTGTGGCCCTTTCTCCCGCTTACCAATGGCCCCACTGACCCACCCCATCCCCTCTGCCATGGCAACCACCAATAACTTCTCAGTGTCTATGGGTCTACTGCTGTTTTGTTCATTTTGTTTTGTTTTGTTCACAGATTCCACATGTAAATGAAATCATATGGTATTTGTCTTTCTCTGCTTGGCTTATTTCACTTAGCATAATACTCTCTAGGTCTATCCATGTTGTCCCAAATGGCAGGTTTCTTTCTTTTTTATGGCTGAATAATATTCTATTATTTATACATATTGTTTATATGTACCACATCTTCTTTATCTATTCATCTATTGATGGACACTTTGGTTGCTTCCGTATCTTAGCTATTGTAAATAATGCAGTGATAAACATAGGTGTGCATATACCTTTTTGAATCAGAGATTTTGTTTTCATTGGGTGAATTCCTAGAAGTGGAGTTATTGGGTCATATGGTATTTCTATTTTTAGTTTTCTGAGGAACCTCCATACTGTTTTTCATAGTGGCTGCACCAATTTACATTTCCAGCAATGGTGTAGGAGTATTCCCTTTTCCTCACATCCTCGCCAACACTTGTGATTTCTCATCTTTTGGATAGTGGCCATTCTGACTGGTGTGAGATGATACCTCACTGTGGTTTTGATTTGCATTTCTGCGATGATTAGTGATGTGGAGCATCTTTTCATGTGCTTGTTGGCCATCTGTATATTTTTCTTTGGAAAAATGTCTGTTCAGGTCCTCTGCCCATTTTTTTATCAGGTTATTTGTTTTTTATTGTGTTGAGACATACGAGTTCTTTATTTATTTTGGATGTTAACCCCTTATTGTATAAATAATTTATGATTATATTTTCCCATAATGTAGGTTGCCTTTTTGTTTTGTTGATGGTGTCCCTTGCTATGCAGGAGTTTTTTAATTTGATGCAGTCCCACTTGTTCATATATGGTTTTCTTTGCCCAGGGAGACATGTCCAGAAAAAAATTGCTGATGTTTATGTTCAAGAGATGTTTGCCTATGTTTTCTTCTTTGAGTTTTACAGTTTCATGTCTTATATTTAGGTCTTTAATCCACTTAGAATTTACTTTTGTGTATTGAGTTAGACAATAATCCAGTTTCATTCTTTGCATGTAACTGTCCAGTTTTCCCAACGCCGCTTATTGAAAAAACTGTCTTTTCCCCAAGTATATTCATGGATCTCTTATCATTATTAATTGATCATATATGCATGGGTTTAGTTCTGGCTTCTCTTTCCTGTTCCATTGATCTATGGGTCTGTTCTTGTGCCAGTACCATACTGTTTAAATTACCATGTAGCTTTGTAGTATAGTTTGAAGTCAGGGAGTTTAATACCCCCAGCTTTGCTCCTCTTTCTCAAGATTACTTTGGATAATCAGGGTCTTTTGCGGTTCCATATGAATTTTAGGATAATTTGCTCTATTTCATGGAAAAAATGCATTGGTATTTTGATAGAGATTGCATTGAATCTGTAAACTGCTTTGGGCAAGATGGCCATTTTGACAATATTAATTCTCCTATTCATGAGCATGGAATAGATTTCGATTGTGTCTTCTTCAATTTCTTCCAGGAGTGTCTTGTAGTTTTCAGGGTATAGACTTTTCACCTCCTTGGTTAGATTTATTCCTAGGTATTTTATGCCTTTTGATACAATTGTAAATGGAATTGCGTCCCTGATTTCTCTTTCTGCTAGTTCATTGTTAGTATATAGGAATGCAACAGATTTCTGTGTATTGATTTTGTATCCTGCAACTTTACTGAATCCAGTTATTAGTTCTTATAATTTTTTGGTGGAGTCTTTATGGTTTTATAAATACTAAAACTAGGGTTTCCCAGTACTATAAGCCTGAATTTATATATTATATTTGTGATATTGTTGTTGTTATAGACATATTATTTATTTGGAGAATAGCTGATTTTAGTCCCAAGATATAATTTTAAGTAAAGGTAATGTTTATAAAAAAGATTATATATACATGGATGATGTAAAAAAGCACTGTAGTACCCTGGTCCTTTTTTTATAGGCTATGCAGAACAGAACTTTCAGCAGCAGCAGCTGAAATATTTTTAATGCTGGAGTCAGATAAACTATCTAATCTTAGATCTATCACTTAATATCTTTATTCACTGTTTTATTTGCTTTTTTCTGCAGTGTAAGTTTATCTAATGTATCTGAGATTACTGTAAGATTTGCCAGACATTTTTCAAATATCAGTAAATGTTGAATGTTGAATAAAACAGTCTTTGAGAGAAAAAGTTTGAATTTTTTCAAGTTGTAGTAGGTAGAATAAATGTATAGCAATTTAGTTTCCTGCTACTTTCCTTGGTGTTTTTAAATTCTTAATTAATTAATTAATTCATGGATTCATTTAACACATATTTAAGCACCTATTATCTGAGAGGCATTGTTTTATATGCCAGGAATACAGCAAAATATAAGAAAAGGTACTTCCCCTTTGTGGTTTATATCCTACTGAAGGAAAAAGACAGTGACCAAAAAATAATAAAGGGATCTATACAGTATCAAGAATGATAAATTCTATGAAGAAAAATAAAACAAATAAGAGGCCCAAGAGTGATAGAACTATTTTAGATATGGTGGCCAGGGAAGGCCTATCTAAAGAGGTGATATTGGGCAGAAAATATAAAAGGGAATAATCTTCTCTCCTTACAAAAGTATTATGGATTTTTAAAGATTTTTAAATGTATTATCAAAAATAAAAGTAGAGGATTCAGCAGCTCAGATAAAACTTCTAAATCATACCTTTGCTTTCTTAAATGGAATGAAGGTAATTTAAGGGCTTCCTGGTGAGTTGGTGTGGTATATCATTATTAAGATCCATTTAAATTAGAAGCTTCTCTTTCTTTTCCTTCACTGATAGCTGCTCCAATCACAACCTATCAGTTGACTACTGCTAGTTGCTATGGTAATGAAAAATCAGAGCTAGGGTTAAAAGCATTCAGTGAAAACAGTTAAAACATTCTGAATGATGGTTTTAAGGCCTGCTACAGAAGAGTTTTTGGTTGTAGGCTTATAAAAGTTCTTTCAAGAGTTCTGAAACCTGTGTTTTGTGAATCGACTCTGGGAAAGGAACATATAAATACAACAATACTGTTTACATATCAGTTCACAAAGCTAATAGTTATTAAATGCTAATGCTATTTCAGACTTTTTTCTAAGCACTTCATCTCAATCAGGCCATTAAAATCTAAGCTTGTTCCTTCAGTTTCATCTGTAAAATGGTGAAATTAGTAGTACCTCTTCAGAGTTTTACTGATGAATTTATGATTCACCACACATTACATTTGGCAGAGAAAGAAGTGTACTTTTATGAGAAAGAAGAGAAAATAATGCACAAATACTCTGAGACAGAAATGAACTTGGCATACAGGTATTAGCAAAAAGGTATAGCAAAAGGGTTCTATATATACAATAAGGCCAGTGTGACTCATTAAATACGTATATCTAAATAGCAGTTTGTGCTATCTCCAAATTATTATTGGTTATCTGTTTTATCTGTATTTTTGTTACATTTGTGAATGTCTATAGCTGAACACATACAGTGAGGGAGTAACTCCCAAATGGCAAGATTTCTAATGTATTTCCCAATGTGGTAACAGAAAATGGAACTCTGTTCTCATAGAGAAACATGATACCTGAAATGTGAATTTTACTTAAGAAGAGAAACAGCTTTAACTAACAGAAAATGGAAAAAGAAATCAGTTTTTTTTTTAGGTGCTATATGTAAGTTCCTGCTTTTGATAATTAAGACTAACTTGAGGGGCAGAGCATTGACAGCCCTATTAAGGAATCAATTCAAGATCAGATAGAGGGAAGCAATGTAATAACTGTAATACCAGGTGAATACATATTTCCTTTCCAAATGGTAAATCTTTGTACAGATTTCAAGAATCATGAAATATATTTTAGAGAATTATAAGTTATAATGCATGAGTAGTTAAGGATATAATGACAGTTTATGAATTATACTTGTAAATAATTTTAAATGTTAACAATTTATAATGAAAACTCTGGAATTTCCCACTGAAGAGTTCAGGATTTGGTCCCTAAATCTATAAAAAGCCAAATTAGCTTTCCATTGTTGAGATAGCTACTATAATTTTATGCCTTCTTTATGTACAATTTTAAATATTAAAACAAAAAAGCTTCTGATAGTACTTAAATCCAAGCATGACTTTGAGTTATGTTTATAGTTCAACATTAGAGAAGGTGACTGACTAAATTTCCAGCTGCGACTTTATACTTCTACCCCCTTCCTTATGAGGAATATTTCATTTTGTCCCTCATAATCTGAAGGAAAAGATATGACTTCATGAACATTAATGTTTGGAACTTTGAGACATTTAGGACTTTATAGAACAAATTTTGACAATGCTTAAATAATTCTGAAAGCCAGATCAATAGGCATCTGTGAGGCTGTTTCATAATGAGAGTCTCCTATGTGCACAACATTACAAAGCTCAGAAAGTTGGGTTCTACCCCAGGCTGGTGTTGGTAACCTGTGTGATCCTGGGCTAGCCACTTAAGGAAAGGCAATCCCAGCATCTAGCATCTATCTGTAAAACAAGGAGGTTGAACTATATCATCTGCCTGTGACACTGTAAATGAAGTATTCATAAAATATCAGGTACTATTCCAAAAATACATATCACTTATTACCATTGTTACCTAAGGTCTTTAAAAGCTTTAAGATTCTAGAGTTTTGCTGTAATGCTCTTTGAAAAAAATTATGTTTTGAATTCCCTAATAGGAAATTGTATTTCATATAACATTAACATTAAATCTATTTTATTATATTCTAGTTATTAGGTAAATAATAGGATTTTTTTTAGACATTTAATTATTTGGAATGCCTCGGCCACAAATCATGCTTTAAAAATAAGAGGATTTACTCTGTATCTCTCCTTTTGTCTCTGCTTCTGACTGTCTGTTTCTCCCTTTCTTAAAGGATACACACAAACACAAACATATTCCCTCACCTCCATTTTTAGAAAAACTAGTAAATCAAATCTATATTATTATATTAGGTATGTCCTATGTTTCAGTGACAGCCTGTATTTAGAAAATTCTGACTTTCATGATAAACCAATTTCCACACATGTTGACAAATGTAGCTGAAATAAAACATTAAATAATTTTTCATCATTTAAAGACTTCTTTCTTCCCTCTATATTTCTCAGTTTATGGTAGTGTCACATTTTATATAAACTCTAGCTCTTACTTTCAATCCTCTTATTTTAGTCAATAAGCCAATATCATGTGCAGAACATGTCTAGACTATAAAATTATTTTCCAATATTAATTTCTCCCAAACTGTTTTATTCATTAAACATGTCATCTGATGGAAATATTTTGGCCTTTAAAATGCACAATTAAAATCTCATCAGGAAATGAGAATATTCATGAATTATCTTAGTACTTCTATGTTAATTACAAAACTAAATATTTTAAGTCATGCTTTATAACTCAGAGATATCTCCCAATTAGAAAAGTGACTAAGCATAACTGTTTGGCATTAAATTTAAATGTATTTGTAAAATACAAATATAATTTTATTTATAAGAGGTTTATAATATGCTAGCACATTATAGATATTTGACTAACAATGTTTGAATTAAGCTCAGTGCCTAAATGACTCGTGCTAGCATAAACCATTGGTTTATGTCAACATTTCCAGCTCATTAAAGAACCAGTCTGGCCTAGTATTTATGATACGATGTAACAAGAAGTTTTGTCAACGTGCCACAGTGCCAAAAATTCTCCAGTTTCATATTCATCTCCTAAAACTGGCTGTAGGAGTTTACCAAAAATAAAATATCTTCAGAAGAGAAAGTTGAAGTCAATGTACTGGGACGTGCCATTGTCGCTCCTCAAATCCAGTTAGTAATGAGACTTTTTGGGGGGAGGACAAAAAACTGTACCATAAATTTGTTAAAGCTGATGGATACAATTTGTTTCCAATGTATCAGTTTGAATTTAGACATAAGTGTACCTTTGAAATGTGAATGTGAAATAGCAAAATATTACAAAGAGAGTGCTGGGCTGATTATGCCTAGGAAACCCAATTTGTTAATGACTAGAGTCAGGTCCCTTACTCCCAAAGGAGTAACTCATGAGGCTATCTATCTAGAGTGCCTTGAGGGAACACAGCCAGTCTCTGACTCTGCCGCTGGAAGCATTAAATGCCTGCAGTAAAACTACTGCTGTTCCCACACGAGGCAAGCTTCCGCATCGTGGGGAATCCATGAGAGGCCAGACTTGTCTACTCCTTTCTACACTGTCAGTATGCACCTTGCCCTTCCTAAATAAACTGTGATTCTTCGATCTGCCTTTTGGCTAGCCTTCCTTCCCACTCCCTTTTTCCCAATCTTTCTGAAGAAAATGATATTAAGGTTGATATTAAAGTTAGCTTTTGTATTTATGTCTTGTGAGTCTGCATTATCTGGGTAAAAACTCACTCTTTAGAGAAAAATCAAAGACCTGGAACCTAGTTCTAATTCTTGACCTGGAGAAATAGCATTTAATCAGATTAGGAATAAAATAATCCTGGAATCACTTAGCTCAAATTACTTTCCATGATTTTACTTCAGTAAACAGTGTACCATAGCGATTGTAACCAAGTGAATAGGATGGGCTGAAAAAATAGAAAGGTCCAAATTGTTTCTCCATGGGAAGCAGTCTGAGTGAAACTCAACCTTTAATTCTGGATGGCCAGGGAGGCAGTATGAAGATAACAGTAGGTATTCAGTCAAATATTTTTGAGCATTTACTACACAATACTATTCAGCTCAGTATATCCAGAAATCAAGGAAAGAATTTGATTTCAAGGACCTCAATGTGCAGGTGGGTGACAAAGATCTAAATGGACAATTAAAATGTCACATAATTATTGTATGCTTGTGGGTCAGAAGAGGAAAGTGAAGGATATAAAGCCACTGAACAAGACAAGGGAAGGTGGGTCCAGGAGAGCTTCTAAAGAAGGTAATGTCAGAGTTTTTAAAAATTGCCAATTGAGGCACTTTGAGTAAGAGAGGAAACATGCCAAAGCCACAGAGTGAGTATGGCATATTTAAATGGTTAGGAATAAGAATGGCTAAGTGGAAAGTGGTGTGTGCCCATGTGTGTTTAGGGTAGGACATGAGCTGAAACAGGAAACTTAAGTATAGAGTTTCAAGAATGGTATTAGGCAACTTTTTTTTTTTAGATATGATACCTACAACACAAGCAATCAACAGAAAATAGATAAATTAGAATTCTTCAAAATTAAAAACTTTTCCATGTCAAAGGACACTTCAAAGAAAATGAAAAATAAGCTAAGAATGTGAGAAAACGTTTGCAAATCATGTATCTGATAAGGTTCTAAACTCACAATATATACGTGACTCTAATAGCTAAACAATAAAAAGAAAAACAATCTAATTAAAATGTGGGCAATTACTAAATTAAAACCTTGGCTATAATGTAAAAGGTTCTGTGGGAAACAGTTTGACAGTTATTCCAAAATTTAAACACAGTGTGACCATGTGACCCAGCAGTTCCACTCCTGGGTAGCTATATAAAAGTACTGAAAACATTTACTCCTACAAAAATTTATACAGGAATGTCATAGCAGTGTTTTTATAATAGCCCAAAAAGTGGAGGCAGCTCAAATGTCCATCAGCTGACAGATAAATGGGTAAACTACATGTAACACGCCTATGTAATAGAAAATTACTCAACCACAAAAGTAACCAATGTATACCACAACACGGATGAACCTTGTAAGGGACATGCTAAGTAAAAGAACATGGACAAAAAGAAGTCATGTATTTAGTGATTCCAGTTATACATCCTAGAGTCAGAAAATAGATTCTGGTTGCCAAGAGCAGGGGGAGAGAGGAGTGGGAAGTGACTGCTAATGGGTATGGAGTACCTTTTTGGAGGTGATGGAAATGCTCTGGAATTAGGGGTGATGGTTGCACAGTTTTTTGTATACATTAAAAACCACTGAATTGTGCACTTGCAAAGGGTGAATTTTTATGGCATGCATATTATATCTCAATTTTTAAAAAAGATTTAATATGTTGCCAAAGGAAATGCAACCTCTACAGACATACATGGTAGGCCTAAGTTTCAATTATGAGGTGCAATTCCCCAAAAGCCAGTTTTTTCTTTCTTAGCTTTTCCTCTGATCAGCCCTTGTATTATAAACGCATTCAGTTCCTTAGGCATCAGTAAAAATTTAATTTGTTATGATAAGCACTGCAAGTTTCTTAAATATACATGACAAGATCTTAAGTGTCAGCTTTTCTTCCATAATATTTTTTAAAAGTACAGATCCAACTGGAAGAAGTCACAAGCAAAAGAAGAAATATGGCAAAAACAGATTTTTAAAACAGTATATGCACAGCTCAAATTTTGAAGCTGCTAATATATCATGTTAGCCTAAATTTTTCCTTGAACTATTCTCAATTCCTTAACACGACTTGATTTTATGAATTTCCAAATCCAAAAATTTTCTCACTTATTTTATAAAAAGATAAGGAAAGAAACTAGAGTGGGAAGGAAGGAAAGTAGATGCACACACACCACATATATCTTATTCTTTCTAAAAAATAAAGATAGCAAATGATGCCAAAGCATGCTGTTAAAGACATTTTATGTAGTGTTTCCCTTTAAAATTACAAAGAATTTAAAATTTGTCAGAATGGGATTTATGGCATTTCCTTCTATAAGTTGATCACAAATAATTTCAAAGCCATAATTTATTATATTCTTATTAAAAAACAAATTTTGATTAAAAGGTCTGTATAAAATAATTTTATAATTTATTTCTCAGACACTGCAATTGAACTGTGCTTGCAAAGAAATTAATTGTATTTGTATAAGTGTTTCAGTGACAAATTAATCTATGGCATCAATAATTTTAATTGTGAAAAACATTTGAAGCAATTTTTCAAACATTTCATTTCAAATAACTAATGGAAAATGCCCAATCATATTTGCACAAAGTTAATTTTAAAATGTTTGGTTGATATTCAACAATTAGAATACACAAGTGTTTTTGTCACTGAATGAGATACTTGTTTGCTTGAGGACTATAGATACAGTAAACTTAAATATTTACAAAGTAAGGCAAACAGTACTGAAGTAATAGTTCATAAACAAAGAAATAACAATTCGGTCTTCAACAAGACAGTTATTTACTGTACTGAAGTAATTCTGGGCAACTCATCAATACTAAATCCTGCAATATGCAAACAGAGTAACACCAAATTCTAAAAGTATTTACAATGAACTTTAGTTCCTCTTAGCACTTCATACTTTCTCTTCTTAACATTTTTTAAAACCAGCTTGTCACCCTTTATCAAAACTATCTCATGAAGATCAGAAAAGAATTATTATTTCTGAGTCCTTAAAAAAAGTTGCCAAGAAACAGCTCCACATTTTTGTCCTTGGAAAAAGTTGCCAAGAAACAGCTTCACATTTTTGTGGAAGAAATGCTTCTAACATATTTTGTTGTGGTCAAATCACCTTGGTTGAATGTTTCAAAATGGATCAACATGAGTACACCATCAGTTCTTCACACCCTGATGACACAGCTGATGTGTCAATAGCACAATCGAGGAATTCAGTTGCGGAGACCTGCATTTATATTGGGTCATGCTGGTTCTCTCCAGTGCAGGGAAGGCGGGGTCTTGAGAGGACAAGCCATAATCAAGTGGGAGTTCTTACTACCCAGCAGTAATAAATCACCCTCAGGGAAGAAAATCCGCCCATAGAAACATCATTAGATGTTTAGATTAGATTATTATACTTTGATTAGATTAGATGCCATTAGATGATTTTTACAGGTCGTCTTAATACCACAGATGAGCATGTTTTCCTTTTTTAAAGTATCTAATGCCAAAATGAGCTTTAGTTGAAATGGATAGTTCAGTTGAAGAAAACTGAAATGAGCTGGGGAAAAAAATCACTGCCCTTAGCCCCCAAAAAACATTTCTGCAATATTTGGACACCCATGGCCCTAGGGTGAAGTAGTTTCTCCCAATAAGACTTCTACATGATTCCATGATTCCACTGTAAGGCTGAACTGAAATAAACGAAGAAGCCAATTCTACTTTGAGGAATGGACAGTGTCCTTATTCAACATTATTTCTTAAAAGTCTTCAACTAAGTGTTGTGTTAAGCACTATAAATGCAAGTAAGATATAATTATTAATCTTAAACCATTCAGTCAAATAGGGGTCATAGAGGAAGCAGTGTGTATAAAGGTCAAGAAGTATAAAACAGAATGGCCATTTAGGAATCAAGAAGCTTGTTGTGGCTAAATCGCAGGGCAGATATGGGGGAGTAGCCCACAGTGGGGCCAGGGAAGGAGAAGGAAGTCATAGTGCAGCTAACATTTACTAAGAATTAAGTATATGACAGTTGCTATGGTAAATATGTCCCATACATTTTTTTCTCATTTAGTCTTATGAAACAACTCTATAAGGCAGATCTTATTTTGATAAGGCCATTATAGATGAGGAGGCTAGTAGGACTGTGCTTTGATTGCAGCTCCCAGATTACAGATACTATGCCTATCATAAAGGGTCTTGTATACAAAAACAAGCATATGTATTTTCCTCATTGATGAGAAGGTGTCACTGATGAGTATTACACAGAGAGTAGCACAAGCTTGATCCCCAAAAATGGAACTTCACCCCAAAGTTAAGAATGAATTAAATGGGACAGACCACGGAGCAGGCAGAATACTGAGGGCCAAAGTGGCAATCTAGGCTGGAAATAATGGAGCCGTGAATTTTGACAAAGGAAATGAAAAGAAGCAATGGCCCTACCAGAGTGTTAATTCAATTACAGATATTTAAATTTCTAAATAATGACTGTGGAATGAGAAATATGCTCTTAATAATTCCTAGAGTACATCAAAAGTCCTGGTGTAAAAGGATGTTGGGTGATGAGAAATCCTGTTATGGTACTATTCCTGCTCAGGGGTCTTCTTTTTTTCTTATTATTTTCTTCTTCTCCTTTTTTTTTTTTGTCTTTTATTCTTGGTTTTACCACAAAATTGTCACCCCTTCAGTATATGAATCTCAGAAAGCAGACTGATTGACATTAAAACTTAACATGTCCCCCTCAGTCAGCTTCCAGCACAGTTGTGCTTACATTCTACTGTGCCCTTCCAGAGACATTCAAAGAAGGTATAGTAATCCTCCTTTGCTTAATAAATTTATTTTTAATTTTTAAAGTGGGATTTTTTTTAATCTCAAAGGATTTTACTGGACAGGAGTAGAAACAAGCAAATAATAAACATGTTGTCATAATCTTCCCCTTTATTGTTGTGAAACAAATAAAGCTAATCTACAAACACTGGTGCATCTTACATCTCCAAAATTCAAATGGGCCCAGAAATACCTATGCTAGGGTACTGTCTTATGATTCGTGTAGCAACCAAAGACTACCACCTTTGAAGGACAGATAACTTGAATCCTTCCAACTTTGCACTTCAACACTTTAAGAAATGCTACCTGATAGAACACAAACAAAATTACACTTTACACCAAAATAGTTTCTTTCTATTTCTCTGGGAGTTCTGAATAGGCAGCATAATTAACTGGGAAGACAGCCATTAGAACGGAGGGAAAAACTTCGTCCTACTTTTTGAGACTTCGTGTATCAGAGCTGTCCATGGTTCTTAAAAATTTAGACTATAATTTTATCACTTTGAAGAAGTTCTAAAATTAAAATAGCTAACCTTAAGAAGTGGTAGTAGAGAGATTTAATATTTGCAGCCCCTGACTGACACTTGGTAGCAAAAGGAACTGAGATAGACATGGGAATCTGTTATTATTGTTGCTGGTCTTGCTTCTCAAAAAGAACCTCCCATTCCCTATTCATGCCATTTTAGCTTCCCACCTCACTTAGGCATTCAATCCAAAATTCAAGGCAAAGTTTCTCTTCCCTCTAGAATTAAATTTATCCATGGATAGGCACATGACCAAGAAGAGCAAACTGTAACCCTCTGAAGAAATTATAAACATTAGGGGGAAGAAAATCTTTGGTCTTTTTCTGGGATTGTCAGTTATGAGGCCATGTAAGCCTGGCATTGACAGCTGCCACATGGTACCTGGAAATGATGCCAAAGTCAGAAGTTAGTAAAGGCAAGAAAGACATACAAACATCCAGAATCCTACTGATAGCACAGAAAGCCTTGGATCCACTGTGTTTGAATCAACCCACAACCCTCAGCTTTCTCAGTCCCTTTTAAATTAAGCTAATTTGAATTGAATTTCTGCCACTTGCAGCTGAGAGTCCTGATTATCAATGCAAGAACAAGAAATGAGTTTCTTCTCTTTAAAACCACAAGATAATAGAATTCCTATTAAAAACAGGTACATTGTGTAGTGAAATAAACATATTTTGTCTATCAATAGATTAACTGGAATCGTGAGCTGGGACACACAATTCCTTTGGCACTGAATAACCAGCTTGGCAAACCTTGAAGTACAAAGCAAATAAGTACTCTTTTTAGAAGAAACACTTATAAAGAAAGCAATGACAAAACGGACTAAAGGAGACCTCAAAATGTAAAAACAGTAGAAATCTGAAGACTTCAACAACATTTAAAACAACGTAGAGAGCTCCATTTAGCAAGGTACATTTTCAATTGAGGATAATGGAAAACATGAGTGAATATATTTCATGAATTATGCATTGTATCAGAACTTCATTTGGTAAGCATTCTGACCTCTGCTATTTCTGTGCTGGTGTCTGTTTTACTCCCAATTAATCAGAAAATAAATTAGCATGGTAGATAACAGATAATGCTAGAATTAAAGACAGAAAGTTGAAAACCCTTATAGTAATTTAACATTTAAAGGCATGAAATTAGTTTGGAAATTAAAATGAAATCAAAGAGCAGGAGCAAGAAGTAACCTCCTTCTGGTTCAAGCTAATTTTTAAAGGACATACAATTACTCTTTATATTTTTATTCTCCACAAAGTAGTTCACAGGTGAATGAATTAAAATACAATTAAATTATAGAGAGAAATGAGTTGATCAATCTAGGCTCTGCATTCAAACTGAATCTAACATGTTAAAAAAAGACTCTGGTGGTTAGATATAGGAGAAAACTTTGGTAAAAGGCATTTCATTATTGAAATTATAGGAAAATATCTTTCATCACAGATGGGAAATTTAAATGATTATCTAATATGTGTGTGAATTTTCCTAAAAGTTAAAATGATTTAATGATTTCTCCCATAAAAGTGTATTAACTATATGCTAATTATAAATAATTTCCTTTATAAAATAGCATTATTTTGTAAAAGAGAAAGTTCTAACAGAGAAATTAATAAAAAGGTGCCATCTCCTACAAAGTCCTACAAAACTCTCATGATGTCCCTCAAATCTTCCCACTGCTTATTCCCTGTTGCTTTCCTCTACTTCCACTTCTAGTGCAGCCCAAACAGACTCCTGAATTGTGGATAAAGTGAGAGCTCCTGTGGCCAGGATTCTCACCTGGCCCTGGTTGATTAGCTCACTGCACACTGGTGGACAATACATGGCTGCTGACTCTATATATATAAAGAGCTCCACCCAGTGCTCTGCGCGCGACACAGTGGTATGGCTGCAAGGCTGCAGGAGAGCAGAGCAGAGGCTGGAGCCGTGGCAGCGCCGAGGAAAGAGGACCAGAGGATGGCTGTTCGAGACGACTGTGCAGAGAGGCCCAGAGGCAGAGACCGGCTTGCTGCATACAGACTCGCTCTGAGTGAACGTGATTTTAGTGACTGACCTGCCACCTGGAAATAAAAGTTGGGTATAACCCTTTCACCCCAAGAAGTTTTGCTGTCAATTTCTTTGGTCACATTGAATCCATAGCGAACTTGCCCGGGGCTGAAACCCATTGGCAAGACATGAATGCTCCTCAAAAGGCATGCTTCAACCTTGCATAGGCTGTTCCCTCTGCCTAGAATACTCTTCGGCTTGATATTCATGTGACTCACTCCCTCTCTTCAAGATTTTGTTCAAGTCCAGTTTTCTCCAGAAGACCTACCTTGACCATTCTATTTAAAAATGACCTACAGCACTTCTCGGGTCCCCTAACCCTGCTCTATGTTGTTTTCTCTCTGTTGCCTTTTAGCAAACTATGTAATTTAATTTCTATTATATTTCTGTCTAGTCTCTCTCTCTTCCTCCTCCTCAATTTTTGTTATATTTTGTTTATTATCTATTCCCTGTCCCACAGAAATGGGCAAGAATCTGTGTCTGTCCTGTCCAAGCACTTAAAGATGTGCATGTAGGTATTTAATAGATATTTGTTACTGAATAATTGAAAGATAGAATGTGGAAAAGTTGAATGAAAATAAAATGCCATATATAGTTTGTAACATCACTTGTAATCAACAAAATGTAATTTAATTAGTACAACTGATAATTGTGTATAAAAGGAAAATTATAAGTAATTTGGGCCCAAAGAATATACCGGGGACCAAAGGATAACAGAAATATACCCCAATATTCATTGGTTTGGAGTCTTTGCTCTTACAGGTTAGACCTAGCAAGTCGGAGAGGACGGGAAAAGGGACAGAAAAAAGGGACGAGAGAAAGGAGGGGAGAATTCTAACTATCTTGTCCTCTCTTTAATCAGATGAAGAAAACAGTCTAGAAAATTGTTTGCCTGTGGTTAATCACACAAGTGCCAGCAGAACACATTGGGACTTGCAATAATATGATGTTATTAAAGCATAGTAAAAATGAGTAATTTAAAAGAGCTTACAATTTTAAAAGAGTGGAATCATCACACTTAATTCCATCCATTTTATGTATTCTATGTATCAGTTTTTTGTTTTGTTACTTTTGTTTTGGCTTTGTAGTCACATTCATCAATTGATTCACTTGGAAAAAAACAGGCATTAAATTCTTACTGTATTCCTGGCTCGGTACCAGGCACTGAAGAACCAAAAAAGTAGGATAGATTTCTGCTGGTGCTTTGTTTTTTTTTTTTAGCCTAACATATACTTACTGGTTATGATCTTGCCAACAATTAGTAAATAACCATCTATCTTTGTTTCACTTCGAGTTTCTAAAAACTAGCCTCAATCAGTGTTGCTTCTGTTGCACACATACCATTTGCCAGGTTCTGTTCTAGGTGCTGGGGATATAGTTGTGGAGACTAAAACCCTGGCCCTCATGGAAGTTACATTCTAGAACAGCGGTTCCCAAACCTGCCTACATAATGGTATTATCTGGAAAGCTTTAAAAAACTGATCCTGGTTATAACCCCAGATATCCTGATTTAATTGTTCTGGGAGTGGCCTGGTCATCAGGAGTTTTAAAAGCTCCTCAGGTAATTCTAAAGCACAGCTAAGGCTGGGAACTTCTAGTCTAGCATTTATTTGCATGAAACACTGACATCCATTTGAGTTAATTTCTCAATGCCTATTATCATAACAACTTCTGAATCCTGTGAGTCCTTCAATTCTAGCAAATCATCATCTAACCTAAGGGTGGTCTTGGAGATCCCCAACACAACATCTGACTTTTAAGGCCCTTATTAAATCCCACAAATTCCAGAAGCACTGCCTTCTTCAGCCCTCTTTGATTTACCCACCCCCCCTTTTTTGCCACTAAATTGCATATTTTCTTATCCTTTCCTCTTGCATTGATTTTTTTACTTGAAAATCTTACTGGCTCAACTGGATAATTACAGAACTCTTATGAATAATATCTATCCAATGCTACATCTAACCAGACATTCAATAAAAATCTGTTATTCTGGACGAAATTCAGATAGTTATTGGCAACTTTATAGAACACTAATCAAACACTTTCAGACTTTGCAATTGAAACAAGATGGTTACAATGGAGATAATTAATTCATTTGTATGCTAAATTGAAAAACAAGTATTATAAGCTATGTTAGATTTTTTCCCCCACTAGCCAAGTCAATAATGCACTACAGTTATATATTACGAGATGGTTTTTTTCTCTCCCTACCATTTAGTCGCTCACATGTACAACAAATTATTTGTGTATACTAATGAAGTTGGTAAATAAGAGAGTGACTCATAATTCAAAATATTTTTTTATATGAAGCAAGCACTATTCTACCAGTTCTTTGAAAAGGGTACTTGAGTATCAATATTTTCATCTCACTAACCATTTAAATATATCTAGGGTGCTTTAATAATCATAAAAATATTAGACATACATTTTTACTGCTGAAAAGGATCTTAAAAGATATTTTAGCCCACTGAGCGATTGGGAACTCAGAGAAGTTAAGTGATTTGGTCAAAGCCGCACAATTTAATGAGGGAGCAAGACTCAGGTCTCCTAATTCCACCTAGGTCCCTAAGTGCAATAGAATATAGTGCTTACTTCTTAGTTTGGGAGGCTTACACAAACCACATCTTCTTGAAATAGCACAAACATATTTCAGAATT
Organism: Smutsia gigantea; assembly: GCA_032199065.1. Classification (NCBI taxonomy): domain Eukaryota; kingdom Metazoa; phylum Chordata; class Mammalia; order Pholidota; family Manidae; genus Smutsia; species Smutsia gigantea. Next base: position 78,435 of record JAVSCE010013068.1, read on the forward strand.
GTTTATTTCTTGAAATATAAAAAAAACAGATTACCAGAAAATGCACAAGTAACTCCAACAGACAGCATTGTCCTCCCCTTTTCCTTCCTGGTAGTTAAGTGCTCCCTAAGTATTCCTGGGAGACCCAAGAGGTGCCCACCGCTTGGTTGGGTCTACTGTCTGGCTGCTGCTGCCATATGGACTCTGTTTTTTCTTTCCTGTTCTGGTGCAGCCCGCTCTAGTGGGTAATGCTCTTTCTGATACAAGTACATGCTGGATACCACTTCCAGTCACCCACGTGATTTCCAGGCACTCAGCACTTCCACCGAGTGCCAATTTCACTTTGACTTGGTCCCCCGGGCTGTAACCACTGTTGCTGGGTTCTTTTGCCAGTTCTGGTAGGCACTACTGTTTCATACCAGACACCATGGCTAGCACTAACTAGATCCTGAAATTTCACTCTAGGTAGACTAGTGTACTGAGTCCCTCAGGTGCAAGCGTGTATAAAATTGCCTTTTATGTGAGGGAGGAGAACCAAAGCACCAGACCCAATTTCTTACATATTATTAAGGCAAACAGTCACAGAGCCCTCCTTCTCCCTGAAACTCAGATATTAACTAATACGAAGACTGTTCATTCCAGAAAACTATTCCAGCCTTTGCTGCTAGGTTAAACTGTTAAGAATAGGATTATGTCTTCTCCCTAGGAAGTACCCACGTCCTCATCCAAAATGACTTCACCACATTGGCTGTCATTTTCCCCTCAACACACTAGAGGGACTTCTCCCATTAGTAAGACCAGTTCACCTTGGGACTGCTTCTTGGAAGGGTGAGACATGAAAGGAGATGTACGGATAAACTGGATTTGTGAGAGAAGATGTGGTCAAAGATGGTACATTCTCACCAAATTTTGTAATTACCAGCAGTCAAATTAAAAGCATTCATCCAAGCATACTATAATTTCAAAGATGCCAATGCAAGTTTTAATTAAAGATTAGCCACACCGATGATGACTGCTGGCTGTATATACTTCTCTTTTGTACTTTTTATAAGCAATAAAATGAATTGTGACAGATGACATCATCTAAATTTATTCTTCTTCAGACCCTCATATACAAATGCTTTCAGTTTTAAAGAGAATTTTATTTTATAGCAAACACAGAAAAATGGGATAAGTATTTGTATAAAGAGCAATTAAAATGAAAATAATCTGTGCATATTGCATAAGAATGTAAATGTGAAATATATATTAAATTGCATATTATTATATATTAAATACATATTAAGATGTATGGACATCTTCCTAAAACATTCAGATCCAGGTGAAAAATAGAAATCAAGTAAAATAAATGTGACTGGCACAGTTCTGGTTGACTCAAGTTGATTTGTATTAATAACAACAGTGATAAGGATGACATTTACTGAGCAGGCAGGAGCATAACTAGCACATACATGGTGAGTGCCATAATGTATAGCTCTCATATAATCTTCACAGCAACCCTATGCCACAGATGTTACTACTATACCTATTTTACAGTTGAGGAAACTGAGGCAGAGAGAAATTAAGCTATTTGATAAAGGTGAATGGCAGAGCTGGGAGCTGAAACCAGAATATCTGACTCCAGCCTCAGGACTCTTAACCATTATACTATATTGCCTCCCATAAGCATTAGGTTTTCTGTAAGAAAAATGTTCAGATAAACATGGGTGAACACATGATTTTTTCTAAAGGGAGATTTTGAAGATTCAGAGAGAATTCTAGTGAAGCAAAGATAGCCAATGTTTCTTTATGTTGTTAGAATATGTCACATGATAACACATTAAGAGTTGATAAACAGTATTATGAAAATTCATTGCTATTGGGAGAAAACTGTTTCTATGAAATAAAAAAAAGTTAAATTATCTCCAAGGTTTCCTTCCTCTTTTGTCTTACTACTTTTATTCTTTCCCTAAAGGGTCTGTTATTCACTTACAGATTATAAATGTATCTTTTTTTAACCTATAAAATTTCCTTTATAGTTCAGGAAGCTACACTATTAACAGGAATTATTTTTAAAAATATAAGATTTGAAGCTAAAGAATGTGGGTTATACTCCTAATTGTCTTACCTTGTATTATGTGTTATTCAAACACAATACACATCTTATGGCTTCCTTTGCACCACATTGGCAGAGATGAGTAATTGTAACAGAGACCTTTCTAAAATTAGTCCTTGCCCTAAATAATAAATCTTTAGCCTATATTATTTACTAACAGAAAAATTTGCCCATCCATCATCTAAGAAATAAATGAATAATACCCAGGCAAAACACTTAGGGGGTCTGGCCCATAGTGAGTACTCAACAGATGAGAGCTCCACATGGGGGGCAGAGGGTGGCTGATGTCAGCAGAGGGCACTAGGTCCTCTTAACGACAGAAAGGAAATATCACTACCCAAACATAAACCCAGGACACACATATGTATTGGTAGTGATTTCTAAAGCTGCTTTTTTTTTCTCTTTTGTACAGAGCCTTCTTTTCAATTAAAACATTACATTGAAATCCAATACGCAAAACAAAGGAAAGCAACACTGTTCTCATGGGTGGGGGGGTGAGATGCGGATGGCAGAGCTACAATCCAGGCACGGGGGCTTTGGCTTTTGTTCTTTTCTCTGCATCATACACTGTTCTTTCATATAACGATGGTTTGTCATTGCTCTGCTTTTATTTTATTGAGTAATGAAAATAATAAAGTTGTATAAAAAGTGTTATAACAAATTTTTTTTCTAAGTAATAATCTAGGGCCTTCTTAATAAAAAGATAATATTAAATTAACCTTCTTACACTGTTGGTGGGAATGTAAATTGGCACAACCACTGTGGAAAGCCGTATGGAAATTCCTCAAAAAACTAAAAATAGAACTGCCATACAACCCAATATTTCCACTTCTAGGAATTTATCTGAAGAAAACAAAATCCTTGATCCAAAGAGATATATGCACCTCTATGTTTATTGCCACATTATTTACAATAGCCAAGATATGGGAGCAACCAAAGTGTCCATCAATAGGTGAATGATTTAAAAGATGTGGCACATATACATCATGGAATATTATTCAGCCATAAAAATAGAAACCTGCCATTTGCAACAGCATAGATGGATCTAGAGGGCATTATTCTCAGTGAAATAAGCCAAGCAGAGAAAGACAAATACCATATGATTTCACTAATTTTTGGAATATAAAAATAAAGCAATACAGAATGAACAAATAGCAGTAGACTCACAGACACTGAGAAGTGACTGGGGGATACCATGGGGGAGGGGTTGGGATGGTGGGTAGAGAGGGTGAGGGGGATAAAGGGACACAAAAATTCTCAGTCATAATATAAGTTAGTCATGGGGATGGTAGTACAGCATAGAGAAGACAGCCACTGATTCTATAACATCTTTCTATGTTGGCAGATAGTAACAACACTAGTGGGGGTGAGGATTTAATAATATGGGTAACTGTTGAACCACTGTGTTATATATTTCAAACCAATATAAGATTGTGTATCAATGATACTTCAATAAATAAATAAATTATCCCAACATGAAATACCACAGATATTTGGTCATTTCCAATTAAAGAAGTGTTTATTTCACAGCTACAACATATATTGTCATTCTAAAAAACAGCCCCTTATCAGGAGGGCTAAAAGCAATTCCTAACATCAGTTAAAGTGAATATTGGCACAGAATCTGGGGTCTGTGCCTTTGGCTGGTGGGAAAGCCTGAATGTGGAGAGGCTACACTCTTTCTCTTCTGCCTCCTCACTCTTACTTCTCTTTGTGCCCCAAATATCCTTTCAAAACAGTCTTAACACCATTTAGAAACTGGTGTGAAAGTTCTTTGCATTTAGGAGCATCTAGGGTTGTTTGGTCCATCCGTGCCTTTCACTACCACCACCAGTCCACCGCAACATAACCCCTCCAACTTCTGCTGTCTACTTGTTTCTACTACACCTTGAACCACAAACTGTTGCCAGTCACATGTCCACTATCAGAGGACCCTCAGCACTGTAAAGAGTCCATTTCATTAAACAGAGTAGAAAAATGAATATGCTAAAAAAAAAGTATTAAATCCATTATATATTTTTTTCTTTAAAACGTGAATTGCCATATTTGAGAAAAATGTATTTAAAGCCATTGGTCCTTCTATCAACAAATGAAATTTTCACAAAGCTCTGCTTTTGTAAATTGTGATTCCAAAGGCCACTTTACCTAAAAGCGGTTTTCAACACATAATCTGCAGAGATAAAATGAATCCTAGATTTGAAGAAATTTTGTTCTGGCACATGAAAATAGTCTAGATTTGTGTTACTAAGTCATGTGCTATATTAATCAATACATTCAGCTGTTGAAAGCGGTAAGGAGGTAATGACTGTTGTAAAGAATGACAAAGAAAAAAAGAGAAAGGATAGAATGAAAATTAAAAACACAGTGATTTCATATTTATCACCAAGAAATTATGGAAGGAAGTACACACTCATTAATTCTTATCTGATTAAATACTATCTATTTTGTGGGCCTTTGTGGGCTAATTAGAGGTAAAGGATAGAAATGAATATTGGGAGAAACCTAAATCTATGGACAAGGAGATTCCAGAAGGCAGGAGTGGGCAGTGAGAGAGAGAAGAAAATGTCTGTGTGGACAGTGGGGGAAAGTGGGGTACAGTGAACAGGAGAATCCCAGCACATTATGAAGAGAAATCTGAGCACCTAAGTACAATTTCAGAGAGAGGACTCTAATAATAGTTACTATTGATCCAAGACCTGTAGCCTGAGACTGAAAAGAGGGATTTCCTGAAAAGGACGGATGTATATAGGGTGTCAGTTCATTCAGCTTCTCAGCCTCACTCCAGACCACAAAAGGGCACCACTCAGACTGCCTGGAACTTGGAAACAAAGTAAAGAACCTTAACCAGCCAGGCCCCCAGCCCCAGCCTGGCCACACACACCTAAAACTAACTAGGACAAGAAATACTGCTGACTGGCAACTATTCCTAATCATAAAGTTCTGTTGGTTTTTAACTTGGGCTAACCAGCTAATTCACAGAAATACAGCCTTTATTTCTCCTGCCTGAGGCTACTGAGGAATGCATTTATCTTCAGGATGTTATTCCCTCAAATATTCCCAAGAATGCTGCCTAAGGGGAAATGGCTGCAGCTGCTTCTTAATACAATTTTTCTCAAGAAGATTAGTTTCCTCATTGAAAGGGGAAATGGAAGAAGAAAAGGTTTCTGCAAACTGTTATATTTCACAAGAAAAAGGCATTTTAAAATTCCTTGGGAGTTTTTCTTTTACAGACCAAAAGAGCTTTAATTGCCCTACTTCAAGATGGGCAAGATAGGCCTGGCTTCTTCAGTCCAAACTTGGACAAAAGTTTAATTCTCTGAAAGGCTACTTATCCTTCCAGTAAATCACTTTCCTTCCGGATATAAAGTTGGGCAATCACCAATCTGAAAATGTCTTGCGTCAAGTGGAATGTGATTTTCTTTAGTCAAAGGGAAGTCACTTTTCAGCCTGCCTGTCTGGTTCTTTGGCAAAGGGGTAGTTAGCCTCATTCTTTACCTTTTTCTCTGGCTCCACTTCAATGCCATCGACTATACAGAAGGCTTTTGGGGAGACAGCAATCCTAAGTCACTTCTGCTGGAAGATCTTATGGAAATAGAGCCTTTAGAACAATCAGGTCAGAGAAAATGGTATAATATATTTTAGCTAGTTAAATTAATTTTAAAAGGAATCTTTAAGAAGCCCACCAGTGGGATTAAGGCTATCATTAAACATGGTAGCAATGCAAATTACCTTAGGAATATAGAGGCTACTAGAAATATAAACTATCCAAAGCGCCCATCCACTTAAACATTAAGATTAATGTACTTCTATAAAATGAAGACATTTTGGATATTTTATCCTACATTTATTAAAATGGTTGTTGACAACCATATATAAATCTATAATTCAATTAATTCATTTACCTCTTTTACCACGCCAGGCTCTAGTGATGGAAAGATAAACAATACATTGTATTTTCTCTCCAAAAGACTGAAACATAAACAGAAAAGCAAGTATCCTATAATAATAGTATAACATATGGCACACTTTTCACATACATAAAGCAGTGGAGGAATGCAGAGGAGAAGGTAATTCGGTCCAGAAACAGAAGAAAGTGTACAAGAAGTCTTCACTAGAGGGGAAATCTGAGCTTTGAGAACAATCAGAATTTGCTAAGCATGAAAGTGATGAGAGGGCATTTCAAAGACACCTTAAGTATAACACTTTGAGGAAAGATGAAGAGCTTGGTGAGCTTAGGAAGCAGGATGAAAGGGTGGAGAAAAGCTAACAGGATGGGCTTTGGTAAGGCCTTGAATACCAAACAAAAAATTAAAACTTTCATTAAGGCATGGGAGCTGTCAAAGATTTCTGAGCAAGGAAGAACTTCTGAACAAAAATACTGCACAGAAAGATGACCATGACTTTGTCAAGAGATTAAACTAAACAAAAACAAATGATAATTGCAACAAATATTATACATGAGTTTTTGGAAAACACATTTTCTCTTAGATTTTAGTTAATCAGTTCTAGGGTCAGGACAGAGGAGAAATTCTAATCAATTTACTTTAGACTTTTCATTTTGTGAGTGTTTATATTCAGGTAATGGAGCAATTGATAGTTTTAAATTTTATCAGTTTTATTACCATAATTATCATGGCTGTATATCTGTTTAAGATACCTATGTGTATAAGCACCACTATATACTCAGTACTTACAAAATTATGTAAGAGGGACTGGAGTTTAATAAAGTAGAATTGTCAGAGTTGGGAATATATTGATTTTATCTTTTCACATTTAATATTATTCTTTACATAACAGGGTTTTTTTATTAGTCTTTTTTTTGTGTCCCTTTTTATGGGCAAAAGGAAGATTAGAATCTGATGTACTTCATTGTGGCAGAATGCAAATAAAATTTTTTTTCTAAGGTTAAATTTTTAGAAAAACAAACTCTGCAACTCCTGTTTTTATTTTTTGGGAATGTAGAAAAGATTAAAAAAAGAGAGAAGGAATGAGAGAGAGAGTTCTCCTACATAAAGATATTCTGAGGCATCCTGCTGTGTCAGTCAGATCCTACAGCTGCTCAAAATAGGAAATATCCGGAAGCACTATGCTGTGTAATGGGAGAGGAGCTCTCGTTTTTTTTCCAATAGCCCTGCTCCAGTGGTGTCCTAGCTAGAAAGTCATCTGGGGGCACGAATGAAAGGAAAACAGACATTAAGGTCATACTTTATGCAAAATGTATTAATATGATCAGTATTCAAAATCAGACCTTAAATTTAGAATGTTCATTTTCTCGAACATTTCTTTACACACAACACACACACACACACACAATCAGTCATGTTTATACAAACTTTATTATAAAAAATATTCAGGTGTGTTGAAAACTTGGTCATAAAGTTGCAGTTAAAAATTTTAGTGTTTTTTTTCCAAAGAGTAAACAAATACTTTAAGCCATTAACCTTTCCTAGCCTGGTGTTTTACTTGAGTTTTGAAAGATGCTCAACATTGAATCTTTATAGGGATCCAAATAAAATGAAGAAACAAGGATGTGATTTAATATTGTAGGTTCATTTATCTTCTTTTGTAAAAACACAAAAAAATCTAAGTAAATGTCATAACCCCCAATGACCAAAAGAGGTAAGAAGATGGCAGATAAATGCAAAATATAAAGAGGTAGGATTGTCCAAAAAGCCCTACATGTCTTCATTCTAGATTCTTTTCAATAAAGATTGATTATGGCCTTCAAGGCAGAATGTATATCATTATTCTTCAGATATTTCATCCTGAGAGGCTAAACTCCTCCTTGGCTATTTCATTAGCCTGTGTTTGTCTATACATGACACAGGGAAAAGGAAGCTTTGACTCATATATTTTGTAAATGTACATTTATAGAAACAAAGTAACAGATTGGTTTGCATTGGGATTGACCATCCAATATGGATGCCTACTTTTTTCCAATGGCCAGATTTTCCTTTACACATTGCTACCAACATTGAGCCACCTTAATGATATAAATGCACTATGGATTTACGACAGCTTTTTACTTGACAAAAATTATTATAATATCACACTAATCACTGAAGACCAACTGCCTCTCTAAATGGTCTATCCTGCAGATTACCCATTTCTAAAGGCCTTTGAGAAATACATTTCATGATTCTTCTTTGGTTCATGTCAAGATTTAAAAATATTACACATACCAAAAAAAAAAAGTTTTTCTGATCTACTATGCATGTACCTTATTTCCAATTTGGTCCATTTGGATTTGTTCTTTGTGGAGTTAAGGGCTAGTGTTAAACATAAGTAAAGATGATCTTCTCCAACAAATGCAATCAGAAGTCCTCTCTCTACCCATTGCCAGGCAGCCTTTTTGAACTTGAGTTTTTCAATGAAATGGAGAAAATGACAGCTGCATACATGATAAATTACAACACTTTCGGCTTCATTACCCATTATGTTTTCTACTGTATTTCTTTGATTCTAAGATGACATTGATTACAAGTCTCACTAATGAATTAATTAGTGAACAGCTTTTCTGGCCATTTCTGAAATGCTAAATGAGGAAAAACATCAGTCTTAGAATCAAGTAAAAAAGGATTTTTAAGACAATTCTTAGCCAGGCATCAAAGATCTCCAAACTATAAATTAACTTTTCAGGAGAATGCCAGGCAGTTGTACAAGGTCCCAGATATTTTATCTTGTGTTTTAAATATATATATAAAATAAGTTAATTTCAATAATAAAAAATTTAAATATTACTAAGGTAGGGAAAAGGGGAAGGAAAATATCATTTATTTGATATTGGCTCTTTGCCCTATGCTATATGCTTTGTAAGTTCTTTCACTTACTATTTACAGCAATCCTATAAAATACATACTACTATACCCACTTTACACTGAAGGAAACTCAGGCTCCAAAGAGGTAAAAAACAAACAAACAAAAAAAAAACACTTGACCAAAACAGGCTATCTAGTTAGTGGCAAAATGGAGTTTAAAACCGTCTAAGACCCTTTCAATTATAATGCCTCCCCAAGAAATGCTAACTTGACAAGTTTTAAAAAAAACTAACAAAATCTCAGCTACAATATACTTTCACGTGCTTAAGACAATTTGTTTAGAAATATATCTTTTCTACCATCTCAACCTAATTCTTCAGGGGTATTTACTCTCTCATTGCCAACACCTAAAGCCAATGTCATCCTCAGAGATAATTCTGAGTGACTACGTTGTTATATTTTAATTAACATTACTTTTTAAAAATTCAGTTTAGATCCCATTATTTTCACATAAATCAGGATACTCTTTCTTTAAGCAGACTTAACAACTAATTACTTGCAGTCTATCCCTGCCCATATTTGCCAGGAGGTAAGTAGGTAGGAGCTTATATGAAGCTAGGCTGGACTGGGTTTGAGTACTTGCATTACTATGTTACCAGAAGTGGGACACTGGACCAGTTTACTGAGCTTCTTTAAGCCACAGTGTCATCACCATCTATGAGTTCATGTTCATAAAGTTCTTAGTCCATGGCCTAGCACAGATAAGCCCAGTTTGATTTGTTCCATAAATATATTAAATGTTACTGAAGTATGGAGCCTATAAAAGGGAATTCAAAATCTCAATGCATTTAACTTTAGCTTAGGCAGTGAGCTAAGTGTACTCAGTGTCTTATATATAGAAGTAATTAAAACTAATTTTAGATTCAGGCATCTTATATTCAGCTTCATCACTAATTAACATATCAAATATTGCCTTTCCTTTAGAATTGGAAAAACACTGATGAAAACTGCATGGTGGCCCATATGATGCACTTTTTAGAGGTCATACCTTGATCAAAACATCAAGAACCATGGTGAATTTTGGTTTGCAATAAATGAGAGGTACCTAGAAAGGTGTTTCCCAGAATTTGTTTGGTAGACACAGACCTCATGACATTCTCCTGGAGGGAAAAGAGCTGTTGGGGATTCACATAAAATACTCCTTTTTGGTGATGCATGATGATCATGTGCTATTTGACCACCTGCAGTCAGGGAGCCTGTTTAACTTTGTTTACAGATTTATGATTTCCTGCATTTGCATGATCATAGATTTTTTTCTCCACATAACACCTATTAAACCAATTTCTATGGAAACATAGTTCAGGATTCAACAGTCCCGCCTTAAATCCCCATAGGAAGGTACACAAAAATATCTTCCCTTTAATCTCCAGTATCCTTTTCAGTTTCCCGAAAAGTTCTGCTACAGAGGTATGGAGGATACATGTTAAAATTTCAACTAATTTAATGTGAAGAGCTACAAGATTAGAAGAGCATATGGCAGTAAGTCTTACACTTCCTACCTACATGAACTATTTGAGTTCCATAAAAATCTTGATGATTTCTTTTTGGCAATGGATTCCTGCCATAGAAATAATGTATCTATAGGCTATGATATGACTGGAAGAATTCATTTTGTCCTAGCAAGAGGGAGGAAAGAAAACTACATTGAACTAGGGATTCTTCCTCATCACAAAATATCAACACGTATTTGCAATTGACAACTCTGCTGTGAAAAGAAAAAAAGAACTTCTTCCACAATAAAACATGGCATCAGCTTGAGGAAAATCTCCTTAAATTCGGAACACCCAAATGAAAATCAAATGACCATGGAAAATAGTATGCCTCATTTGCATGTTTCTAAAGACAGAATAAGTTGTAACCTAATTATATTGGTTTTTAGTGGACTTAAAATTACAATTACAACTTTCTTTAAAAAAAGTTTGTATTTAGGGGATATTAAAATTTCCAAGAGTGCACCTGTAGCTCTAACAGTGTGATGTAGGGAATAGTAAATCTTCACCAATCTTTAAGGAAGTCATGATAACAGCAACTATTTCTTAACAAAGGAGAGGCCAATATTCTATCATCCTGAAACAATATTTCATGCAGAATTATGACTACTAGTACTAGGATGAAAAATACAAATGTATATTGAAGAAAAAAATCAAGATCCTCTATGTCCTCCTTTAATTTCGCTTTACTTGGTGGTCTCTGATATTCTTGATGATCATATATTTCTAATGACCACTTTTTTAAATAAGAAAATACTTCTAAAACACATTCTATTCAGTTCAAAGTATCGGCTATTCCAAACAGAAGTGTCTATTCTGGTGTCACCTGTTGATCTGGCCTACCCAGATGAAACACCAGACATCACTTTATTAACATCTGAACAGGTAATTTTAAGTTCAACTCCTTTATAGAGTCCTTCATTAGCCAACAACTGAATTATGTTATACCAAATTATATAGGTTGCTGGGTTAAACTAAGCTTTATAAATAGCTTCGAAGAAACTAATATTTTTAATTGTGATTCCTCACAAGTAATACCATAAGATTTAATTAATCTAGGTGTACCAATCTGTCTCACTCAAGCTTGAAAGCTCTGCAGACTGTATGTTTGTGAGAGCTCTTATGAAAGAGTCCCAAAGAGTTCCCTTGCTCATTCTGCCATGTGACAACAGAGCACAGAGATGGACATCTGTGAACCAGGAAACAGTTCCTCACCAGACACCAAATCTGCTGGTGTCTTGATCATGGACTTCCCAGCCTCCAAAACTGTGAGCAACATTCTGTTGCTTCTAAGATACCCAGAGTACAGTATTCCATTATAGCAACCATAACAGACAAAGACAGAGATAACCTAATAAATGAGAGAGAACCAGTAAGTAGCCAACTTTCAGTATGACCTGCTGTGACTCTTGCCTCCTGGAATTCATACCACTATGTATCCTCATCCACAATGAATAGAGCTAGCTGATCTCTCTAAATAATGGAGTGCTGTGAAAGTGAGGGACTGTGGCATCTGAGGCTAGGTCATAGATGACATAGTAGCTTCTGTCTTGTTTCCTTGGCTTGCTCACTCTGGAAGAAGCCAGGTACCATGTCATAAGGACACTCAAGCATGAAGAGGCCTAGACGGGGAAGAACAAAGGCCTTTTGACAACAACTAGCACCTTGAGAATGAAACATCTTGGAAGTACCCTAAGCCTGGCCTTCAGATGATTGTAGCTCTTGACTTGTTATATGTCTATTTTATAAATAAAGTAATGTATATGCTCCAGTGGTACACATTAAATGAATACAAACTTTCAAAGAAGTTGGCATTTCTCTCAAATGTCCAGAATTCATTGTATAGTTACAAGAAACATATATAGTTTAATTACCATGAGGGCATATGGATTTATGTCTGCTTTATTTTCTACTATATCCCACTGCTTACAACAGTGCCTGGATCACACTAGTGCTTAGTTAGTACTAGAGGAATGAATATATGCAGAGGTGGGAAGGCATCTCCCATGTAACTCTCATTAAGAACAAACACTGTTTGCTTCAGAATGCTTTCTGTTAATGTAAGGAACACTAGATAGGAAAAAAAGAATATATGCTTTGCAAGTCTTCTTGGAAGACATGTGCTCTACTGCTCCAACATTCTTTTATGCCTACTCCCTACTTTTCACTACAAATGTGCCCCGACTGAAACTGAAGTTGACCTTGGATCGAGTCCAGCTGTTTATCTTTATGCACTCAGGAATAGTTTGGTAACACTAGGATTGTTAGCTACCACACAGAAGGTAGAGAGGCAGATGTACACTCAAGATAAGATTCAGTTCAAGAGTACGTTGAAATGATATGAAATCCAACTTTTTAAATCTCTTAAAATCTTTAAGACTCCTAGTTAAACAAGTTAGCCTCCACTTCCTCCTATAATGACATAAAAGTGATAAAAAAGAGGCTTAAAAAAGGATAAACTTTGGAGAGCAACAAGAATAAGAATGGTGACAGTGTCAGAGAAAAAAGTGAGGGAGGCAGAGAAAGAGTGAAAATTCTGAATGCTGAAGATGCAGAACAGTGATGGATAGCTGATTTAACAGAGCAGAGAATGCTGAAAGTTCAATGCCAAGAAGGGGTAGCAAGGAGTTACAGTCAAAAAAGCAGGCAAATTCACTTGATAGAAACCAGACAAATGTAGGAATATGGGGCATTTTGTATTTGAGAAGGGAATGGCAAGGGTGGGCCTAAGAAGGATGGTTGATGGACCATCTGAGAAGCATTTAGGCCCTTAGAGCCAATCTTCTGAGCGACCTGATGATTATACCTCTTCTACCACGTAAAAGAATGGCTGTTCAGTCTCCTAAAAAGTTGAATTAAAGTATAAATGATACCAGGGAGAGGCAAGAGCTAAGGTATCATAGAGAAAACAGGGACTAAGCAAATGTCTAGTGAATCTCTAGGTACTGAAAAGTAATCTCCCACCCTTACCGCGCACCCTAACTACAGTGCCCTGCTCAGTTCTAAGAATGTCACAGCCTAGTAGGAAGGCATTCAGAATATTCCTTCTCAGCAAATTGGCAAACACAAGGTAAAATATTTACAGTGACTGGTACTTTGGTATATAGAGACAGATAAAGCTTTAGAGTTCAGTGTATATTACAAATAAAATGATTAAGAATGACTAAGCGGTAATAGAGTGAAGATTACCAATCAAGTTCTTCCCATGAATATTAGGTGACTTTGCCTCATTTGCAAATAGGAATGGACAATCAAGACAGGGACAGGAAACAAGAAAAAAGAAAAAATGACAAGAAGAAAAGTTCAGAAAACGGTAATCAATAAGGGATATAGGCAAACATGAAACAAGAACAGGGTATTATAAAAAAATATTGTGGAAATTAAAAATAAGAGCAGAAATAATATATCTAATAAAGGAGATGCAAAATAAAGTTGAAGAAATCTCACAAAGTAGGAACAAGAAAGAGAAAAAGATGGAAATTAGAAAGGAAAGCTAAGAAAATCATAAGATCTACCAAGTTAGTTTGATATTCATATTAGAGGAGCTCCAGAAATGCAAAACAGAATACCAGAAGATTCGTCAAGGAAAATGTTTCAGAAAATACACTAGAGCTGAAGTACATGAGACACAAGATAGAAAAGGTTTACTAATTATTTCACAATTAATTTCACAATAAAAAATAATCCAGCTGAAATTAATATACGATAAAGGAGCCATGGATATACAATGGGGAAATGACAGCCTCTTCAACAGCTGGTGGTGGTAAAACTGGACAGCTACATGGAAGAGAATGAAACTGGATTACTGTCTAACCCCATACACAAAAGAAAACTCAAAATGGATCAAAGACCTGAATGTAGGTCATGAAACCACAAAACTCTTAGAAAAAAACATAGGCAAAAATCTCTTGGACATAAACATGAGCAACTTCTTCATGAACATATCTCCCTGGGCAAGGGAAACAAAAGCAAAAATGAATGAATGGGACTATAACAAACTAAAAAGCTTCTTTACAGCAAGGGATACCATCAGTAGAACAAAAAGATATCCTACAGTATATGAGAATATATTCATAAATGACATATACGATAAGGGGTTGACATCCAAATTATATGAAGAGCTCACATACCTCAACAAACAAAAAGCAAATAATCCAATTAAAAAATGGGCAGAGGAGCTAAACAGACACTTCTCCAAAGAAGAAATTCAGATGGCCAACAGGCACTTGAAAAAATGTTCCACATCGATCTCATCAGAGAAATGCAAATTAAAACCACAATGTGATATCACCTCACACCAGTTAGGATGGCCAACATACAAAAGACAAACAACAACAAATGTTGGTGAGGATGTGGAGAAAGGGGAACCCTCCTACACTGCTGGTTGGAATGCAAATTAGTTCAACCACTGTGGAAAGCAGTATGGAGGTTCCTCAAAAAACTCAAAATAGAAATACCATTTGACCCAGGAATCCCACTCCTAGGAATTTACCCTAAGAATGCAGCAGCCCAATTTGAAAAAGACAGATGCACCCCTATGTTTATCGCAGCACTATTTACAATAGCCAAGAAATGGAAGCAACCTAAGTGCCCATCAGTCAATGAACGGATAAAGAAGATGTGGTACATATACATAGTGGAATATTATTCAGCCATAAGAAGAAAACAAACTCTACCATTTGAAACAACATGGATGGAGCTAGAGGGTATTATGCTCAGTGAAATAGGCCAGGCAGAGAAAGACAAGTACAAATGATTTCACTCATATGTGGAGTATAAGAACAAAGAAAAAACTGAAGGAAGAAAACAGCAGCAGATTCACAGAACCCAAGAATGGACTAACAGTTACCAAAGGGAAAGGGACTGGGGAAGATGGGTGGGAAGGGAGGGATAAGGGGGAAAAAGGGCTATTACATAGCAGGGGTGGAGGTGGGGTAGGGGGATACGGGGAAGGCAGTATAACACAGAGAAGACAAGTAGTGATTCTATAACATCCTTCTATGCTGACGGACAGTGACTGTAATGGGGGTATGTGGTGAGGACTTGATAATAGGGGGAGTCTAGTAACCATAATGTTGCTCATGTACTTGTATATTAATAATAGCAAAATAAAAAAAAACTGAAAAAAGAACAAAACAATCCAGCTGAAATGCGGGATTCAAGATGGCGGCGTGAAAGGTGAGATGGAGAGCTCCTCCCAAAACCATAAACAGTACAAAAATATAGTTAATTAATACAACTAACCCTAAAACAAGAAAGAAGGCTGAACCACACTGCATACACACCTCACAGAAAAAGCAGACCTCAGGAAACAGCGTAACATACAAAAGTCTTAATCCGGCAGACCCAAGACCATCCCCCACCCCAGCTCACTGACGGGAGGAAGAGAAATGGAGTGGGGAGGGGGTGGAAGCCTGGTATTGCTCAGTGCCTAGCCCTGGAGATCTGCTTTGTGAACAGAAACCTATACTGTGTGGTACTCTGGACACTGGGGAGCTCGGACAGGTGGAGCACTTGAGAGACAGACATTCCAGCTGTTTCTGGAGGGGGGATCTACATCCAACTGCTCTGTGTCAGAGGAAAGGCAGGCAGTCGAGAGTCTTCCTAGCAGCAGGAGGGCTGCTGAGTGGGCGGGCACTGCACAGAGCTTGCTACATGGGAGAAGGCAGAGCTAGATAAGGTTGTCTGGGGAAGCTCTGCCCAAATGGTTGTGAACTTTGAGGAGCTTCAGGTGCTCCATCTACCTGGTTGGCTGCTCAGCTCCAAAGCCCCCCACTGAGAGACACAGCCTGCCAATCCTTCCTACTGGCCTGCCGGCACCTGCTCACAAACCAGCAGTCACTGCACTGGTGTCAGGCCAGCCAGAGGGAGATCACGCCTACAACAGCTAGAGACGCAAATAACAGCGGCCGACATGTGTGTGCTTGGCCCACTGGCTCTGACACTGGAGACAGGCACTGCAGACGGGAATCAGGAAACAGATCTTTCCTCCTCCCAGGCACCAACACTACTCCCCTACGACCCTCTAGGGACTGAGCAGCTCCAGAGACTGGAGTTTCTGCACACAAGTGGACACCACACAGAAATATGAAACGTCAAAAGAACATGGTTCAGACCAAAATCTCACAAACCCCAGAAAGAGGGCCAAATGAAACCAAACTCACCAATCTTCCTGAAAGAGAGTTCAAAATAAAAATCATAAACATGCTCATGGAGGTACAGAAAAATATTCAAGAACTCAAGAACAAATTTAACATGGAGATTCAATCATTAAGAAATTCCATATCTGAAATGCAACATACAATCAAGGGATTTAAAAGCAGATTAGATTAGTAGAAGAGACAGTAAATGGAATAGAAATTAGAGAAGAGGAATACAAAGAAGCTGAGGCACAGAAAGAAAAAAGGATCTCTAAAAATGAAAGAATATTGAAAGAACTGTGTGACCAATCCAAACACAACAATATTCGCAAAATAGGGGTACCAGAAGAAGAAGAGAGAGAAAAAGGGATAGAAAGTGTCTTTGAAGAAACAATTGCTGAAAACTTCCCCAATCTGGAGAAGGAGATAGTCTCTCAAGACACGGAGGTGCACAGATCTCCCAACAAAAGGGACCCAAGGAAGACAACATCAAGACATATAATAATTAAAATGGCAAAGATCAAGGATAAAGACAGACTTTTAAAAGCTGCTAGAGAGAGAAAAAGATCACATACAAAGGAAAATGGTCAGGCTATCATCAGACTTCTCAACAGAAACCTTACAGGCCAGAAGGGAGTGGCATGATATATTTAACGCAATGAAGCAGAAGGGCCTTGAACCAAGGATACTCTACCTGGCAAGGTTATCATTTAAATTTGAAAGAGGAATTAAACAATGTTCAGATAAGCAAAAGCTGAGAGAATTTACCTCCCACAAAGTACCTCTACAGTGCATTTTGGAGGGACTCCTATAGATGGAAGTACTCCTCAATAGATGTCACCCAAGGGCTAGACAAAGAGTACAGAATATGATTCATAACATACAAAGAATGGAGGAGGAAGAAAAAGGAGGAAAAAAAAAGAACCTTTAAGTTGTGTTTGAAATAGCATACAAAGTGAGTTAAATTAGATTGTTAGACAGTAAGGGAAATACCCTTGAAACTTTGGTAACCATGAATCTAAAGCCTGAAATGACAGTAAGTACATACCTATCGATAATCACCCTAAATGTAAATGGTCTGAATGCACCATTCAAAAGACACAGTTACTGAATGGATAAAAAAACAAGACCTATCTATATGCTGCCTACAAGAGACTCACTTCAAACCCAAAGATATACACAGACTGAAAGTGAAGGAATGGAAAAAGATATTTCATGCAACTAATAGTGAGAAAAAAGCAGAGTTGCAGCACTTGTATCAGACAAAATAGACTTCAAAACAAAGAAAGTCACAAGAGTCAAAGAAGGACATTATATAATGATAAAAGGGTCAGTCCAACAAGAGAATATAACTACTATAAGTATCTATGGACCCAACACAGAAGCACCTACATATGTGAAACAAATACTAAAAGAATTAAAGGCAGAAATGCAATGCAATGCATTCATTTAGGAGACTTCAACACACCACTCACTCCAAAGGACCGATCAACCAGAGAGAAAATAAATAACGAGACAGAGGCACTAAACAACATATTAGAACAGATGGACCCAACGGACATCTACAGAACACTCCATCCAAAAGCAACAGGAAAGACATTCTTCTCAAGTGCACATGGAACATTTTCAAGAATAGATCATATACTAGGCCACAAAAAGAACCTCTGCAAATTCAAAAAGATTGAAATTGTACCAACCAGCTTCTCAGATCACAAAGGTATGAAACTAGAAATAAATTACACAAAGAAAACGAAAAAGCCCACAAACACATGGAGGCTTAATAACATACTCCTAAATAATCAATGGATCAATGACCAAATAAAAACAGAAATCAAGCAATATTCAGAAACAAATGACAACAGTAATTCAACACCGCAAAATCTGTGGGATGCAAAGAAGGCCGTGCTAAGAGGGAAATATATTGCAATACAGGCCTACCTGAGGAAAGAAAACAATCCCAGATGAACAGTCTAAACTCACAATTAATGAAACTAGAAAAGAAAGAACAAAGGAGGCCCAAAGTCAGTAGATGGAGGGACATAATAAAGATTAAAGCAGAAATAAATAAAATTGAGAAGAATTAAACAATAGAAAGAATCAGTGAAAATAGGAGCTGGCTCTTTGAGAAAATAAACAAAACAGAAAAACCCTTAGCCAGACTTTTCAAGAGAAAAAGAGATTCTACCCACATAAACAGAATCAGAAATGAGAAAGGAAAAATCACTACAGACACCACAAAAATACAAATAATTATGAGAGAATACTATGAAAAATTATATTGTAAAAAACTGGATAACGTAGAAGAAATGGACAACTTTGTAGAAAAATACAACCTTCCAAGGTTGACCCAGGAAGAAACAGAAAATCTGAATAGACCAATTACCAGCAGAGAAATTGAACTGGTAATCAAAAAACTACCTAAGAACAAAACACATGGACCAGATGGTTTCACTGCTGAATTTTTATCAAACATTTAGTGGAGACCTAATACCCATCCTCCTTAAAGTGTGCCAAAAAGTAGAAGAGGAAGGAATACTCCCAAACTCATTCTATGACACCAACATCACTCTAATATCAAAACCAGGCAAAGACCTCACCAAAAAAGAAAATTACAGACTAATATACCTGATGAACATAGATGCAAAAATACTCAACAAAATATTAGCAAACCGAATTCAAAAATACATCAAGAATACCATACACCATGATCAAGTGGGATTCATCTCAGGGATGCAAGGATGGTACAACATTCGAAAATCCATCAACAACATCCACCACATCAACAAAAAGAAGAACAAAAACCACATGATCATCTCCATAGATGCTGAAAAAGCATTTGACAAAATTCAACATCCATTCATGATTTCACTCATATGAGGAGCATAAGAACAAAGAAAAAAACTGAAAGAAAAAAACAGCAGCAGACTCACAGAGCCCAAGAATGGACTAACAGTTACCAAAGGGAAAGGGATTAGGGAGGATGAGTGGGAAGGGAGGGACAAGTGGGAAAATGGGGCATTACGATTAGCAGACGTAATGTTGGGGGGGCATGGGGAGGGCTGTACAACTCAGAGAAGACCAGCAGTGATTCTATAGCATCTCACTATGCTGATGGACAGTGACTGTAATGGAGTAAGTAGGGGGGATCTGATGAAGTAGGAGTTTAGTAACCATAACGTTGCACATGTAACTGTAGATTAATGACACCAAAATAAAAAATTAATTAATTAATTAATCTTCAAAAAAGATTGGGAAGAAGACAAGGATGCCCACTCTCCCCACTTCTATTGAACATAGTTCTGGAGGTCCTAGCCACGACAATCAAACAACACAAAGAAATAAAAGCCATCCAGATGGTTAAGGAAGAAGTGAAACTGTCCCTGTTTGCAGATGACATGATACTGTACATAAAAAAACCCTAAAGAATCCACTCCAAAACTACTAGATCTAATACCTGAATTCAGCAAAGTTGCAGGATACAAAATTAATACACAGAAATCTGTTGCATTCCTATACACTAATGATGAACTAGCGGAAAGAGAAATCAGCAAAACAATTCCATTCACAATCGCATCAAAAAGAATAAAATACCTAGGAATAAACCTAACCAAGGAAGTGAAAGACCTATACCCTGAAAACTACAAGAGACTCTTTGGAGAAATTAAAGAGGACACTAATAAGTGGAAATTCATCCCACGCTCTTAGCTAGGAAGAATTAATATTGTCAAAATGGCCACCCTGCCTAAAGCAATCTACAGATTCAAATTATCAGTATCAAAATACCAACAGCATTCTTCAATGAACTACAGCAAATAGTTCTAAAATTCATGTGGAACCACAAAAGACACCAAATAGCCAAAGCTATCCTGAGAAGGAAGAATAAAGCAGGGGAATTAAACTCCCTGACTTCAAGCTCTAATACAAAGCCACAGTAATCAAGACAATTTGGTACTGGCACAAGAATAACCCATAGACCAGTGAAACAGAATAGAGAGCCCAGATATAAACCCAAGCATATGTGTTCAATTAATGTATGATGAAGGCGCCAGGATACACAATGGGGAAATGACAGCCTCTTCAACAGCTGGTGGTGGCAAAACTGGACAGCTACATGGAAGAGAATGAAACTGGATTGCTGTCTAACCCCATACACAAAAGTAAACTCAAAATGGATCAAAGACCTGAATGTAAGTCATGAAATGATAAAACTCTTAGAAAAAAACATAGGCAAAAATCTCTTGGATATAAACATGAGCAACTTCTTCATGAACACATCTCCCTGGGCAAGGGAAACAAAAGCAAAAATGAACAAGTGGGACTATATCAAACTTAAAAGCTTCTGTACAGCAAAGGACACCACCAATAGAATAAAAAGACATCCTACAGTATGGGAGAATATATTCATAAATGACATATCCGATACAGGGTTGACATCCAAAATATATAAAGAGCTCATGCACCTCAACATACAAAAAGCAAATAAGCCAATTAAAAAATGGGCAGAGGAGCTGAACACACACTTCTCCAAAGAAGAAATTCAGATGGCCAACAGGCACATGAAAAGATGGTCCACATCCCTAATCATCAGAGAAATGCAAATTAAAACCACGAGATATCACCTCACACCAGTGAGGATGGCCAACATCCAAAACACAAACAAAAACAAACGTTGGGGAGGATGTGGAGAAAGGGGAACCCTCCTACACTGCTGGTGGGAATGTAAACTAGTTCAACCATTGTGGAAAGCAGTATGGAGGTTTCTCAAAAAACTCAAAATAGAAATACCATTTGACGCAGGAATTCCACTCCTAGAAATTTACCCTAAGAATGCAGCAGCGCAGTTTGAAAAAGACATATGCACCCCTGTTTATCGCAGCACTATTTACAATAGCCAAGAAATGGAAGCAACCTAAGTGTCCATCAGTAGATGAATGGATAAAGAAGATGTGGTACATATACACAATGGAATATTATTCAGCCATAGAAGAAAACAAATCCTACCATTTGCAACAACATGGATGGAGCTAGAGGGTATTATGCTCAGTGAAATAAGCCAGCAGAGAAAGACAAGTATCAAATGATTTCACTCATATGTGGAGTATAAGAACAAAGAAAAAACTGAAGGAACAAAACAGCAGCAGACTCACAGAACCCAAGAATGGACTAACAGTTACCAAAGGGAAAGGGACTGGGGAGGATAGGTGGGAAGGGAGGGATAGGGGGAATAGGGGCATTATAATTAGCACAGATAATGCAGCAGTGGGGGACACAGGAAAGGCAGTATTTATAGAGAAGACAAGTAATGATTCTATAGCATCTTACTACGCTGATGGACAGTGACTGTAGTGTGGTATTTGGGGGGGACTTGATAAAAGGGGGTTTAGTAACCATAATGTTCAAGTGATTGTACATTAACAATACCAGAATTTTTAGAAATGTACAAATGCTTGCTTTGCAAACTGTACAGACATGTCCGCAGGCAGAACGCGCCCCCTCTCCCACCAGGTGCACATCCAAGCCGACTCTGGTGTACACGTCACTTTGCTGCCCTTTCTCCAGCACCTGGTACTGCCTTTCCTCCCTGCTTTTGAGCTTGGCTTTATATTTCAAAAGTAGCATTTTGTTATGTTTTATGCAACACTGGTATGTTTTCAGGGCTAGAGGTGCTTCTTCCCACACATGTGTGTTTTGGCAGCCTGACAAAGTCCACGCATCACTTTCACGAGGAGGCAAGAGACTGAGAATTTAAAACACACAATCATGACATGAATGGAGCAGAACATTCTGGTGGCTCTTCAGCGGGCCACCTCCATAGGAAGCAAAAATATGACAACCTAATTTACACTGAAACTGCATGATAGCTTTAAGTCTTAGTAAAGGTTGGATGGCCGTACAAAATCCTACCACTTTTTCCAGGGGACACTTGGAAACACTCTTAAAAAAGGTGACTTTGAATGCTGAAAACTAGTCTGGACCGAGGCCTATGGGGAAGAGGGGACAGAAAGAAAGCAAGGGTTGCAGCCTTAATTCCAAACAGGCCAAATGATACCGAGCCAGTCAGCCGGTGAAGATGTAAAATTTGAATGTCTCTGCACCAGATGACATGGGGTCAGCACCAGAAAGCAAAAACTACGGGAGCCTCAAAGGGAAATGGACAAAAAAATGTTATTACTAAGAAAGTTTACTTTAGCCACTGACAGAGCAAGAGAACGAAATGTAAGCAGCTACAGAAGCAGATGTAAATGACACATTTAAAGGATAAATAAGCTGACAGGTGTTCAATTGTATGTTCAGCAAACAGAAATTTAAAAATCTGACCATCAATAGAACTCTGAAGGAAATGTCAGCTTGTCCAAAACATTGAAATCATGCAGATAACTTCTTCTGTTCTATTGGGAGTGTAGAGGCATGATATCAATGGAGGGTCAATTGCTGATATTGATAAATTAAAATTATATATACCCTTTGGCTTATGGTTCTCCTTTTAATGATTCATCCTACCAGTATTTACTCTAAACTGTGTGAAATAATGTGTACAAGTATATTGATCGCATTAATGTTTATAATAGAAAAATTTGGAAATTACCTCCATATCCATTCATGGAGACTCATCAAAGAAATTGTGGTAGTCTGCACAATGCCTATTACTCAACCATAAAAATGAATAAGACAACTAGATGCAAATCTACATATACCTCAAAATAAAAAGTTTAATATAAAAAGAAGGCTGGAATGAAGCACTCTCCAAAATATGTTGATGGTGAAAAAATTTATGTGCAAGATAATGTGTATAAAGTGTTGCCATCCTCTAAAACATAAAAGACTGCACTGATCTAAAAACAAAACAAACAAAAAACAAAACAAAACAATCCAGCTTAAGGCACATCAATGTAAAATTTCAGAACACTGAGGACAAAGAGAAATCACTAACAGCTTTAATCCAAGAAAACAACAAAACAATAAAAAAGCAGTCCAAAACCAAAATGTGAGGTAACAGAATAGCATCATACTTCTCAATAACTGAATGCCAAAAGAAAATGGCTTCAAAATTTGGGGGACAAATATTTTGCATCTATTATTTTTATACCAAGTCAAACTTCAATCCAATGTGAAATTAGAATAAGAACAATTGTAGATAACATAAAATCTCAAAAATGTACTTCAAAATCTATAATCTTTTCTGGAAGTTGTAAGATAAGCCTGTCTAAAATGAGAGGAAACTAAGAAAGGGGAAGGTGTGAGATCAGATGGGTAATCCAAGACAAGAAGGAAGCAAAGGGAATTTTCAGGATGTCAGTGGAGGGATTTATGCACGACAGATGTCCAGCAGAATTACACAGCAACTAATCCAGATCAGAACAAGAGGACAGAGAGCTATAACACAGCTGTATGGGGGAATGTCTCCAAGAAAACAAAAATAGAAACAGAAACATGACAGAAACCTGATTTTTATGAAATTATTGACAAGTTTACATTTCTGACAGGGAGTTTGGAATGGATAATTTAAAAAAAGGACAGAGAAGGTGAATCATTTATTAGCTCCAGGTAAAATAAAACACTGTTAAGAAAAGAAATGTTATCAATAATGAATAATATTTTCGTAGTGATAATTTTAGTACTAAATGTTGACCTTTTTTTTTGAATGAACATAACCTCAAGATTTTATCGTCTTCATAATAAAACAGAATATGAAGCTTTGAATTGTATCTCTTGGCCCTTTCTCTTTTCTCCTCCCAGTTCAAAGTGTTTGCATCTCTTAATAGCCAGCACTTTCTTAGATCTGCAGTTAGAATCAACACATTCAACCCTCAGCACAATCTTCTTTGTAGTTTTTTACCCTTTCCCAGAAAATTGGCTTAGTCTGCCCATCCTACCCTCTCTGCCTCCTGTTATACCGCTGCTTTCCCTGGGCATACAGAGACTCCTTGCCCTCCTTGCACTGTGTCACTTTCTGCAGTTGGTGCCTGCTGCACTTCTTATGGAAAGTCCTGAGCGTTTCAGGAACGTTCACCGTGTTTGCGAGAGGGCTATTGGCAAGGAAAAGCACTAAGTACTGATTTAACGGAGAATGTACATAACCAACTGAAAAGGTGGAGGAAAAGACATTTAAAAAATTATTCCCATTTTCCATAGGAGGAAATCAGAAGACATTTCACAAAACAGAAACATGAAGAAACAAAGCTATTTAGAAACACAGAGAGAGGTCTGAGAAAAAAACAGCTAAAAAAGTTGGAAGTGGTTACCCTAAATAAAGAATAAGAGGAGGGATGTGAGGAGAAAAGGGACAGAGTACTGCTACATTTGTAATAAATCTTGTAAAACTACCGACCTTTAAATTATACATATTAATTTGATTAAAAATAAAATTGAGATTTTAAAAAGCAAACTAAATGACTTTTGCAAAGAGTACTAAAATTTTTACATTCAATAAAACATGAGAAAAATTCCTTCACATATGAATCCAATGGGAGAAAGCAAATTGCATCTCCCAAACGAAAAAGTATTTACCTCTATAAGAATAAGAAATTCAACTTCTTCATTGTACTTCAGACATAAAAGTCTTCAATAACTAACACTTTGTATTAATGTAGCCCAGATATGGTTTCAAATATTGACCAATATAAAAGTTAAACAAATGAGACTTGTATTGGTCCACTGAGAAAGGATATAATTATCTTATGTAACCTGAAATGTGTTCCTAATACTTTAATGTCTATGTAGACATGCTTACATACATGTATCAACATAGACACATATAGAGAGAAATTATTTAAAATTTGGATGTAGGATCTGGAAAGATAACTTTGCTATGATTGTCAGAGAATTGATTTTATTTTTCTAAAAATATTTTGCTCAATATAAGCATTTTAACTTACAGATTTATAAGTTATAGATAGGCAGATTGGTTTTATGAGTATTATTTTTAGTAAGATCATTTTTATGAGTATTATTTTGAATAACAAACACAGTTCAGTATTTCAATGAATATGTAGATTTTGGAAAAGTACATTTTATTCTAAATTTTGAAGTTTTTCATTCCAGACGATGCATCCTTTGTTTTCCAATTAGGTATACTAACTTTTTTGATGTTAGCTCCAATAAGCTTTAAGAATAAATTACAGAAAAAAATAGGTATTTCATGAGTACATTTGCATTTATCTAGCCAATGAAATAATTTACAAATAGATTGAGAGTAAAGATTTTATAACAGAAACAGAAACTGTATATATTAGTTGATTCAAGTAATCCTTGCTTTGTATGAAACAATGGCCTATAAATACTTAACTTCCTATAATCAGAGTTCTAAAGTTTTTCAGAATAGGGCAGTTGAAATCGCACATTGTTTCATACTGAGAAATAGTTGGTTCTTCTTTGTCAACAATTTATAAGAAGGGCAATAAGCAGGTAAATACTGAGCATTTTCCAATGTTAATATACATTTAGCTGACTTGAAGTTTTGTTTTGTGTTGATCTTTCAGTACTACATAGTATTTTATATAACAGAGTTTCTAAGCGCATTCTAGCATTTTTTTAAAAAAAGGAACTTTCAGTCATTAATAAATAGAAGACTATGAAAAGCTTCTTGTTGTATAGATAGTCACCTGCAGTTTGTCTCTGGGTTTTGATTTAACTGGAAAGCAGTTAACAGGGAGGAAGCTGCTAATACACAGGACAGGCAAGGAATTCTTGGACACTTCAACGTCTGACCAGGTCAGCACTGGATTACTGACCTGGTAGTAGTATATACAACTCATTTTCAGAAAGTAGACTCTGACAATCACTGCCTTTACTCTGTATCCTCAAAAATCTCACTCCAAGAATTTGTATCCATTGAACTATCATCTTTTGAGTTGCCTACACACAGCAAAAGACCTAGAAGTCAGTGGTTAAATCACATCTTAAGTTCATGCCATTATTTTAACAATTCAAACTGTTGATTCATTTAAAATATATCCCTGGAAATCAACTACACCCTGGGCCACTGTGCTACTTGCCGAGGATGCAACCTTCAAGAGGACACACTTAGGGTTCCTGCTTATGATTATTTTCCGCTTACAGTTATTTTCCAAAATCTACACTATGAAGCTTATGGGAGATACATACAGATAAAAAGTTAGAGAACACAAAAAAGGCAAAAAAATCCTGGAGCAAACAAGCATGAGACCTAAGTGTGAACCACAAGGTTGTGGAAAAGTGCTTGAAATAGAGGGAACAGCACGTGCAATAGCCCAGAAGGAAACAGAATCATCATTCTGGCAACCCAAAGACTATGGATGGATGAGGAGTGTAAGGAAGTGGGGAGGCTGACAAAAGATGAGGCTGGAGGAGTAGGTGGGTGCCAGACCAGGAAAGATAAAGCTTTTGAATGTTATCCCTAGGATAACATGGAAATCATGTTTTAAAATTTTATTTCCATCAAAGATCTATGTGAAAAGCATTGCTCACTCAAGCAATTACCCATGCCTTCCTTCACCATTCCATTCTGTTCCATTCCCAATAAGCAACCTCTTCTACCCTTTTCTTATTTTAGATCACATGATGGCTCCCAATCCACATAAAATCTTGTTTTCTTAACAACTTACCCTATTCATTCTTATCACAATTTTTGATAATATTATTTTTATAAATCTAAAATAGTCAGTATCTCCTTGCCCTGCTATGCAAGATGAAAACTACAAGTGCTTCTATGTCTGCCTCCACCTTTACATCCTTTTTACTTCCTTCCCTTTTGGCTGGCTAACATTTTCCTTTTGTTTTTGTAAACTTGTTAACATCTACATTCTGTTTTGAAAATCAACATAAAACTCACACAGAGAGAAATGCACAAACATTAAGTGTACAACTGGATAAGTGTTAGCAATTGTACACATCCCTGTAAAAAACATCCCAATCAACATATAGAACATCTTCCTTTTTCCAGAAAGTTCTCAATTCCTCTTGTAATGTAATTAATTCTCAAATCTCACAGGCAACAACTCTTCTAATTTGCTATCACCCAGATTAGTGTTGCCTATTCTAGAAATCCATAAAGATTGAATCATACAATATGTATCCTTCTTTCATTCAACATAAAGTTGAAGAGACATCCAGGTTTTTGTGTGTATCAGTACTTCATTTTTCTCTATATTGCTAAGTAGTATTCTACTGTATGTATATACCACAGTTTGTTTATCCATCTCTTATTGGTGAGCATCTGTTTTTTTTCCAGTTTTTAGCTATTACAATTAAAGCTATGAAATTTTAAAAACCAAGGTGTATAACTATCAACAGCTCTTCAAAATCTAGAGAATCAGATTCACAATGAATTTTAATGAAAAATAAAGAGAGCTTTGAATGTATGGGAAAACTGTACAATAAATGTAACCTAAATGGTAGGAAGTATCCATTTCCTTAAAATCTAAACCCCTTGGATAATGTACAACTAGTTTTGTAAATAAAGCTTTCCATTTGTTTGAATAAATATTTTGAACTAACCATAGGCTAGGTGTGTGTTTAATGAGACCAAAATATAATGGATTCCTACACTTTACATCCCAATTCATTATGAGTAAGAACGAAATAAAATTATTAACTTTAAGGATTTATGTATCAGTGCTTTGTGAATCTAAATGTTGAATCTCACTTGAAGATTAAATCTGAACATTTATGTCTAATACTGCAACTTAGAGGAGGCATTAAGAAAATTACTCCTTTGATGTCCCCAAAGAAGAAACATCTTAGTACAAGGAAATTTTCAAAACTAAACTCTGTAACAGTATCAATAGCTCTTCAAAATTTAGAGAATCAGATTCATACTGCCTTTTACTGAAAAATATAAAAGAGCTTTGAAGGCATGGGGAAAAATGTGCAATAAGGTAGCCTAAAAAGTAAGAAGTAACCCACTTTACTTCCTCAAAATCCAAACCCCTTGGATAATCGCTTCCCTGTCCTGAGGTATGTAAGTAGATTAGCACGGAGTCCTCTAGTTTTTGCTCTAGAATACAACCTTTGGCTTTAAGTTAAAAATAGCAAATAAAAATCAACCCCAGTTACAGGTTGGTACAAAACAGAAGGAAGACACAACTCACATAGTTATACAAATGGTGACAAAGCAAAATAATAGAACAGAGAATGAATCTTAGACACGTACACTACAAGTATAGATATTGGGCCTAGGGAATTCAAGGTGTATACTGGAAGATCAAAAAAATAAATAAAATGAGTAGCAGCCATAGAAGAAAATAACAGATGAGTGTTTAGGGGATATTGAAGGTAAAAATGAATGTTTGAAATTATTACCCACACAACCAAATAAATCATTAAATATTATTTTAATCTAATATGTCCCAAGTTAATGTAAATAAATTGAAGACCATTTTTGTTTTAGTGAAAAAAGAACTATTAGCAAAGTCATGAAAAGAATTATTTATATCTCCTAAGTTAATTTAAATATATTTAATTGGAATGTTTTCTTTAACCAGAGCTATTAACATTTAGATGTATATTTGCTAAATCTAACTCTGAAGGAACGTTCAAAAGCATGTACTTTCACACATGTTGGATGTTAAACTGGAAATATATATCAACTCTTTTGGTTATCTTTTTATAAAATATATTTTGGGATTCAGGAAATTTTTAAGATAACACAAATCTTAGTACAAAAAGTGATTAAAATACAATCAATTGATGGAGTGAGAAAAGAAAGTACTATAACATCTTCAAGTATAATGAACAAAATTTTGTCTATATAACAGTTTTACCTTAGCCTAAGTAGTAATTTATTATTATTATTTGGAGGGCAAAAGCACAACATCTCAGAACCTAGTTTTATTCTTTTCCTTATAAAATATTATATTATTCAAAATGAGATGTAACAAAGAAAGGTAATTCTGGTAGAGATTATTACAGTTTTATCTTAGTCTGAAATAAGGAGAAACAACACAACTAGACATGTGGGCTTCCCTCTACAAGGGGAACTGCACCTACCGTGAATTACACTGTGATCACTCTAGACAACTGACCCCAATTAAAAAGTGAGACTAAAGTTCCCTTGAATCAAAAGTACAACTTGCCAAGAAATTTTCCACAAATAACCATTTAGATTTGAGTTGTCCAATATGGCCAGCCACATATGGCTACTAAACACTGAGGAAAAGGCTTAGTGCAATGGAGGAACTAAATAGTTTTAATGAAGATATGCTGTAGGTTTAAAATATACACCAAATTTTGAAAACAGTTTTAAAATGTTAAATACCTCAGGGATATGTTTTATATTCCTTACAATTTGAAATAATATTTTTGACATATGGGGCTAAAAAAAGAATTATTAAAAGTAATTTCACCTATTTTAATATTGGTAGCAGGAAATTTTAAACTATATATGCAGCTCACATTACATTTCTACTAGAAAAAAAAACAGGAAATCTAGTTCTAATAGGTTTTAAAGGCTCTGGACTCATTTGACATTCTTCAAACTCAAATGCATGATGATTAAGCCCAACATTTTTTGGGACTAATACATTGGTTCTGACTATTTATTGATTAGGCATAATTCTAGGCTTAGACTTTGGACACCAAGAAAGATCAGACTCAAAACACTTATCCTAGGAAATGTGTCTTCAAGCAAAAGACAAAGAATGTAAAATATGATGGGCTATTTTTCATTTAAAAGAAGGTTGTTTGCCTTTTAAAGGAAATACATGAAATACTTAGGTATGTAGGTAATGAGTCAAGGTTTTGGGTTAGCAAAAAAATTCAGTTACCACTTAGAGATTGGAAAGAGATTAAATTGTGGCACAGTAACAAACTAAATTAGAGAGGATTTGATTTAAAGCAACTCAAATTTAATCAGGATTTCTATCACTAGCAGAAAGACTTCATTGAATCAATTCTCCTGGAAAAAAAAATTAAAAATAATATATTCTGATATATCCAAACACTTTTATTTAATGAAATACATAAGACATTTTAAAGTTGTGATTATTACTATTTATAGAAAAATATTTTAATAATTTGCACACCTAAAAAGAGAGAGGCAAAAGGTGCTATTTTATTTTAGTTGTTCTTACAAAGATAAGTGAAATACAACTTGTTATAACACTAGTAGATACTACAATTTTGGAAGGTGAACCACATATTCACATATATTTACCTGGCAGATATAGGAAATGAAACCACACCAATTTAAAAATATTTAGTTTAAAATTTTGAAAACAAGTTTACATATTACACATATTTTATTCCAAGTATGTAAAATACTTCATTAAACAGGTATTTGTGTTTTTGAGCTTGTGAACCATAAACACTAAAAATGCCAACAGTAACTTTGAATCCTGTTTTTTAACCTATTCAGTAGGTTTACTTGAATGACTAAAGTAAATACACAAATTTCCAAGTTCATGACAGAGTATGCATAAAATTTGTTCCTTTCCCTTTAAATGTGAAGGATATACATGTTAAAAATTAAAGACAAATTCATCCAAATAAAGAAAATTAAAATATTAAGCTGACTTATTCAGGGTTCTCCTTTCAAATGTTTAATTTAGAAAAGACCGGTATGCATTTCTTTTTTTCCTTTCTTCCCTCAAAATAATCAATTAATCAATCAATAGCCTTTTTCTCTTGCATTATACCTTACTGCCATACTTAGGTCATAGTTTCTAAATGATGCTCAGTGTCTTTTTTTGAGACACAGTCTCACCCTTGACAATGAAGTTTATTGAACTTAGTGTTATATAAAAACAAATAGCTGAGTTCAAATATAGTAGGAGGTTCTTCTAACCAAAGAATGATTCTAGAACACAGGGGAAAAAAAAGTGACAATAAACTAGAGAAAAGTAGCAGGTGGCCATGAACTCTTCATATAAAGTTAGGATGCCAACATTCAGTATTCCCTTATGTATATAAGTCCTTCTTTGGTTATTTCTTTCCTATTATCAGTAACTTAATAAAATTGGTTTTTATTTTTGTCTACTCAGTTTTTAATTCCCTCATGCGATAGAGATTTTTGTTTTCTCTTAGATGGAAAATACAGCCAAAACTACATTTTTATTTCTGATTCCTAGGAGGAAATCTTTTTACATAAAATGTAAAGAGCCATCTCAAATAACTGAGGCATTTACTGAGTTCCTAAAATAGGGTTGGACATATTTACATGTTCTCTAATATAACTCTTAGAATACTTCTGCAAATCTTTAAATCTTCCTTAGGAAGTTACTATTAGTCATTCACCTTTTTAACATATAAGGAAATTAAAGTTCAAAGAGGTTATTACTTAACTTTACCCAAAAGCATAAAGGTACTGTATTACATTTTAATGTATCCCTAAAATTGGGATATGGTTTACAACCAATGTTGTCTTCATCTGATGAGATTCAGTAACAAGAGCATCATGATAGGGATTTGGGCCCCAATTAGTTCAATCTAAACCCTCCTGGATCCTCTTCACAATTGTATTACTACAGTTAGATGGGTACAAATCTGGGATTCAAATCTTGACTGAGCTTCAAGTCCCTGTTTCAAAGCCTGACCAAGTTTTTATTTTCCTACTGATTGAGTACTGAAATTAATGCATCAAAATATTAAAAATTAAAGCAATCAATTTTTAAATAGAGTGCCCTACATGTATAACATGAGTACACTTTAACTCTTGAGTTATATGACTCAACTTTCTAAGGAATGAAATCAATACATAAGTATAGTTGAAATACACAGTGACTGCAGAATTTATAAACACCACACCATCTGTAACAAGCACCCTTTCCTCAGATTGTTTGGCTCCAGGTAACATTCCTTATTCCTAATCGGGGCAATTTTAAGCTATGCCCAAACAAACACTATATTAAAATCAAGAATCCTGACTTTAGATCCCAGCTTTTATAAAATTTGGGCCTTATCACTTCATTTTTTTTTTACCTAAATTGTCACATTTTCACAACATAAGGGTTTGAGTCATTTTGAAACATTCCAGTTCTAAACCCAAACTATCCATTCTCTAACCCAGATATAAAGTAGAAAAAGAAGGATGAAGAAAAAGAATGAAATTAAAAAATACCCTGGAAGGCAGCTGTGTGAAGAAATTCTTCCTTCCTAGCGTAAAGCAAAGCACTGATACACAATGATTCCAACCTCAATTCAATTCAACCTCTTCAAAAAGGTGATGCAGAGGAAGTTCTTTTTCAATATCTATACCACTGGCTTTGATGAAAGAGTAACTGAAGCAATGATGGTTTTCCTGGCAGGTTACATTTTGGTCTGTCTCTGAAATGTATGTGCAGCACAGTCCTTATGCCACAGCTGAGTCATTCATGCCTTGGGTCGAATATTTGTAGAACACCATAAAAGTAATGATTCATGGTGCATTTCATGCTGCAAATAACTCATTAATTCATTTTTCTAACCACATTAACTCAGGGATCTATGTTTAACAGGAAAAATGGTATATGTAGAACAGATATACAGAAATCCACACATGAAATTTAGAGGAGAGAATCTTTTAGGTCATTCACTGGAATGAGCCCACTCTCTCCAAGTAGAGTAAGCCACAAAACAAAGAGGCTTAGCTATAAATCTTAGACGTGGAAAAGGGAAAAGATCAGGAACCCAAATTAACCAAAGGTGATGGATGCAAGAAACCCTGGATGGTCTGGGACATTGGTCAATCGAAAGGTGAGTAAAAGAAGAGGTAGGCTCTGCTGTCAGGGACCAGGGACAATATGCAGAGGCTCAGGTAGGCTAATCTTTCTCGAGACATCTGATGAATTCTATCAAACAACTATAAAATTTCTCTTAATCCTTACATACAGTCTTATCTCTATGATTTCCCCAAATTCTATACCCCAACTGTAAAGAACTCCTATTTCTCAACCATGTTTTACATATTATCCTGTGTCTCTGCATTTGTGTATGCTAACTACTTTGCTGAAGGCTTTCACCCCACGTCTTCTTGACTTTTAACCATATCCTACTCATCTTTCTCAAGACAAGACAGATATCATCTGTAATACTGTGTAACTATCCCACTCCCCAAGAATCTATCTTCTCTTCTCCATGTTTCAAAGCACTTTGTAAACTCTCCTCCACCATGTCTGACTCATCCACAAAACTGTGATCTAGTTTCATTCACCCACTGTAGTGCTTAATCAATATACAGATTTTCTTAAATGAAATAAACTCTGTTTCTGCCAGGCCTTAAATCACTTAGCAACAGTTTCTGAATGAGATTAAGGTGCCATCAAGCACATGGCAGTGTATCTGGCACAGAGTAGGTTCTCAACAGACATTTGATCGAAAAATATTGGGAATGGACTTTATAATACAGAAGAGTGACCCAATGTCATTAATAGAATGAATGGAAATATGAGAGACGGGGGAGGAGGAGAACGTGAGAATAAATGAGGTTAAAGCCACAGAGCATGTGTTTTTATCTATCACTATCTCCCCAACCATCAAGAAAAAAAAATCTAGTATATAGACCAGTTCCTGTCAGTACAATTATGTTCTGAAAACTACAATGCATTCACTACACACCAATAGTCCCCCAACAAATACTGTATTAGTATTGTATCACTATAATGGGCTGCTCTACTGTAGTAGCTGCATTATTGTTTAAAACACTGCTATATATATATACATGTATATGTGAGTGTGTGTACACTCATTGCATGATGACTTCAGGCTTGAGCATGACTTGCTTCAACCAATAACATGTGGAAAGAATTGACACATGTGGGCAGAGGCTCTTGGATCTCTTATGAGGTCTGCAATGTTCTTTTATTCTGTTGAGATAGGCAATATTCCAGATACAGGCTACACTTCATTCAGCATGGATCTAGAGTAAATAATGTAATGGAGAGCTGCAGTTGATGTGCAAGGGACATACAGGACAAGTGAGATGCAAATTTTGTGGTCTAAATCACTAAGATTTGGGGGTTGATTGTTAACATACCATAGCCTAGCTTTTCCTGACTCCTTACGTGTCTGTATAAATGTGGGGTTACATAAACAGTACATCACATATAAACACATACATATATAAAGTACACACACATATATACACATACAGTATAAACATGTCTTTCTCATGTTTTCTTTTCCAGGGGCTTCAAGGCCCCTAGAGGTGAAGGAAAGGTTTGTCAGTGTGGACAGATTAGTAAGGTTCTCAATCTTCTGTCAATAAACATCTCTGGTCCTATTTTCTTTCGAGAAGGACCTCCTTTCAATAAAACAGTAAACATAAATATCATTTAATACTCTATATCAAAGCAGTGATGTGCATATTCCATTTTTTCATAGTTCTGGTTCTGATTATCCACTTTTGCATCATTTTCTATTACATTCTACTCTATTCTGTTCCACTCATCTTTATAAAATACTGCATAAAACATGGGTATTCCAGAGACAAAGACTGTACTCATCATGGCTGATTCTGACTATAAGGACTTATTGTCCCCTAGTCCCTGTGTGATATACATCAATGAGCAGCATCAAATCTGACAGAGTAGGCAGAGTAAGAAAAGATTGTGTTGCCTATCAAATTTTTTTTCACAATGTTTCTTTACAAGGTTTATCCTTGGTCCATTGCTGGATCACTGCCTTTCATAGTGATAAATTTTATGTATCATCCGGGGCAATAGCTTGCCATGAAAAGTCTGTTCTCTATGTTAAGCATCTGCTCTGTCCACATGAAGCACCTTCGCCAGTTTTGATTTCCTTCACCTTATAGATTTCTCCCTACCTTCTTCCCAAGGTGTTCTTAGGCAAAACACTCTCAGTGAATATTTACATTGAATCCTAAGATTGGTAGAAATAAGAACCTATATGCAAACAGGAGAGTGACCACCAAAGAGCAGGTTTGTAGTAAAAGATAGAATCCCTCCCTTTAAGAAAATCATCTAATCCAAGACAAAATAAAATAAAATCCCAGAGTCCATTTGTCTAATATATTCCCCATCATGAGGCTCAAGTCACTTCATGCTGATATAAAGGAATGAGTAATGTATTCATCAGCCATGCAAATTACTGTACTGATAATACAGTGCAATAAACTTCATAAGATCTGTATGAAGAGTAAATGAGCTGATGCACGTGAAGTGAAGTAAGATCTGTAAGAAGAGTAAACGAGCTGATGCACGTGAAGTGAAGTAGGTGGCAGCCTCAGTGTCAATGCCTCTGGGGGTGATGACACTGAGTGATGCCACCATCACTGCTTCAGATGTGTGCAGACTCCCCCGGTAAGTGAAGAATAATTTTTTCAGGGCAAACCAGTAGCAACACCACATCTCTTAACAGTTCAGATAAAAACAAATAATGGAAATCATAAACCAACATTTAGGAACAATTATGTCAGCATGGGTCAGGAGTTAGGTGTCAAGATCTGAGATGGCTCTTGTCCCAGCATTACTTTTCATTTCCTGGAACCACCTTGGCCTCTGACCCAAACTCATTCACTGCTTATCCAAGGAGAGAATGATAACCAAAGAATATATTTAGTCCACAATATGTATGCTGGCCTTACCACTATTCATTCATCAGCACAACCCCAGTCATCACTAGACTCAGCCAATCACAGGAAGCTAATGGGAGAGCCAGAGCTCCATATGGGGCTCATTTTACAGGTGTCTCCTTTTTGGTGGGAGGAACTGAGAAAGATGATGGTCAAGTTACTTAATTTTTCTGCCTTGTTTACTCACCTGGAAAATGGATGTAAGAATTGTATCTTCCTTCCAGAGTTGTTATATGGAATAAATGAGAATGTATCTGCAAGGGATAGGGACTCACCTGTCTTTCGCCCTCAGTAAATATTAGTGATATTACTGATACATATATTATCTAAAAGAGCTTGAGGCAATCTCTAAGTCCTCTTTACACCTGCTTTTAGGAATAGCAACAGGAAGGATATCCTTAGGGAGTTCACTCAGAGCCAAGCAGGTGTTGACTGAACTTCTGCTTGCCTCAAGGCAATAAAAGGAATGGGTACAATCTAGATTAATGATGAACCCAGAAGACCCTATAAGAATTGGACTGGAGCAACCAGAAGAAGACTGAGAGCAACAGTGGCTTTGAAAATTGCTGCCATGGCTGGGACCTTCCCTGATGAGGGTACCCTTAAGGCAACAACAGTTGTGAGAAGAACGGGAACAGCCACCTCGTGGAGCATCACTGGGAACAGCAGACAGGGTCAGGCTAGTCCTTGTCAGGCTCTGAGATCTCCACCAAGGAAGCATGACTCACGCTCCGCCAAAAAGGGTTGTTTTGTTATCCTGTGACATCTGGAGATGGTGCATCAAAGAGACGGATGGTATTTCATTTCACTTCTCAAGACAAGACCCATGTCGGATTCACCATTCTAGTCCCCACAGCTCCTAATACTTTAGTGGCATGTGATTCTTTTTCACATGGTAGATGTTCAAAATAAAATCTACTGGAGGAAAAAAAGTGAAAAATCCTTAAGCTCCAAGTATTCTGATTGGTTCAGAAACCTAGAATCACTGATGGTAACCACTCCTTTTGTACCCTGTAGTCATATCTTAAGATTTTCAAGATTTTGTTAAATATATCTAAATACATTTTCAAGGGATTTGCTAAACGCATGGTAAAAAAGAAAGAGAAATTGCTAGATCTCACCACCTAAAGTCTTATGGTAACACTGTTGTATAATGAGTCATTCCTTCTATGATGAGGTTTTATTATAATGTATATTCAGTAATGTCCTTTATTTCTGAACCAACATTGCTCATGACAGTTGGTCTCTTTTAATAGGTATGGCTGAGAAGTCCAATGTGTAATACTCATTTAAATATTAAAAACTCTCTTTTTAACACTGAGGCTATAATTGATGTCATTTACTTCAGATTTTGGTTAGCCTAAAAAAGTCTTTGGTTGTTATCCCAAACTTGAATGCTAGCCATTATGCCCAGCAGTATACACAGTTATCCTTTTGTTCTTTGAAATTATGATCACACTACCTATCTTATAAAGTTTAATTGGATATCTACAAGGTTCCAGACATTCTAAGTGGGTACTGGAGTCATAAGACACAATCTTTCTTCTACCTGTTTACAGTTTGAGGGGAGGCAGAGAAAATTCAACCAGTCTTGATTTATAATAGTGCTATAATAAAGATAAAATTCAGAGTGTTATTAAAGCACATAAGAGAGACACTTATTTCAAAACGGCTAGATGATCTGGAAGGCTTCCTAAATGATGACACAAGTGAAGTTTTGAAGAACAAGATAGGTTTAGCTTGAACCCTGTGACCCCACTCCATAAACATGAGCTAATTTACTTTTTAAAAAAATGTTTTCCTACTATATTCTTTTACATTTGCCTACTAATCTGAACAAAATCAACGCTTAAGAAAATCTCGAAGTCATACCGTTAAGAAGGTATTGTTCCACAAAGTATTTTATCACTTATCTATGTGCAGTTCTACTAACGTTGGGAACCACAGAACACCTATACAACTACAAAGGCAGAGAGTCTTGGAGAATGTGCCGAACTGGGTGAGCCTGAGAATGCGGTAATCATGGCTTTCACTGATCAATTCATCTACAGCAATGCTCCTCAAAGTGAGGGCCACAGATAAATCTGGTCTGGAAACTCTTTCCAGTCTACAGAAAAATAAGGTGCTTGTGCCACAGTGACAGTCAATGCACTGCTTTCTTCATTGAGAAAAGCTTGCTGTGAAAAAAAGCCAGTTGATTTACATTTTGGCACAAGTTCCTTATATTGTCACAGATCACTGGCAACATTTGCAGAATAGCACTGATCTAAATGAAGATCACCCAAATAGGGCTGTTCCTCTTCCCTCACATCCGGTATCAGGTTCATTAGTAACTCATGAGCGCTGCCACCTTTTGCGCAGATCCCAAATGCATCTCCTTTGACCACCTCGATCACTACAATCATAGTCCAAACAATTGTTATTTCTCTTGTCAGTTACTACCACAGCCCACTACACTGATTCTCTGCTTCTGTCTTTGTTCTGATATAGTCCTGCCTCCTTAATAGTCAGGGTAAAAACTCCAAAATCACCAATTGGAACAGGTCCCTGTTGGGCTTAGCAAATGACTTAAACATTCTCAAGGACAGCCAACTTGGCTCTTCTGCTACTTAGCCAGCTGCGTTTCCCAGGCGTCTCGCCTCTTCTTCCTTGCTTTCCCATTCTCTAAATGTTAATCTACCCCCCAGCCAATCCTCAGATCCCTTCTCTGTTTTAGCTACATTCCATTTTTTGTTCCTCGACCCCGAGGCTTGTCGTGGTCTATCACATTTTCCCCTTCATGGGAACATCTTTTCTTCACAGTCTTTATGTATTTTTGTTTAATTGTTGATTGTCTCCAAAAACA
Organism: Smutsia gigantea; assembly: GCA_032199065.1. NCBI lineage: Eukaryota > Metazoa > Chordata > Mammalia > Pholidota > Manidae > Smutsia > Smutsia gigantea. The sequence goes on from JAVSCE010013068.1 coordinate 117,285, forward strand.
AGAATGTAAAGTCTCTGAAAGCAGTAATTTCTTTGGGTTTATTCACCACTTTTTTTTTCCAGTGTTTGGCAAAGAGTGAACAATCAATTTACATACTGAAAGAAAGAGAATGGATAAATGAGTTGGGGATTCCTGAAATTAATATGGAATGAAAACTACAATCCATTTGTTACACAGTTAGTTGAAGTACATTATGCAGAAATACACATTGGTGGGGTGTATCGACATCAGCTCCAATCACATGCATTCATGCAAGGCTGTCGGAGCTGTCTGGATCTTCCCTGAACTTTTGTCACCCAGATGTTGCTCCTCTGTGACACATGCTATTCTGCACTTAAGGAGAATCCCACAACATCCAATACACTCCCAGGAATCTCATCTGTGGGTATGAGCCCAGCCAGCAGCCTCTGTATTCTGCACAGGTATGGGCACAGCCACGGCAACAAGATGTGCTTCATACCTTACTTCTTTTGGTAGAAGAACACGCAGACTGAGATAGAAATGCACAGGAAACTCCACTGCACAGAAATGTGTATTCCAGACACCTAACTGTGTGAGACTAGAAGTGTCCCACCTGGCAGGAACAGCATGAGGGGGGGCTCTGTTCTTTTAGCTGTATAGCCTTGCAGAACTAATAACTGAAAACAAAACACATACTTGGAGTCAAACCCCAAATGTAAATGACAATGCTAATTTTTATTTACTAAACAATCTGCTATAGATACAAAAGTGAAAATTGGTTTTTGTTCTGTTTTTGTTTGGTTTTTGGTCACCAAAGCAATAGTTCCTTAAGCCACAGATCACTAAACATAGCACCAAAGAGTTTCATTATCCTCATGCTACTTCCTCTTGTGCAGCATTTTTTCTTTTGAAAATGTGATGTTTTCCCCTTTTCTATTACCTGGGAGAGAGAATTCTTATTTATATGAGCACAAAGGCTAATAAATACCTCAGTCTAGTCCATAATACCTTGTAGAAAATGGGTGTTTATTATATTTTCCCCTCCAAATGGAAGCAAGCTGATCCATCACAATGTAATTGGAGAACACTCAGGCCTGGAAGACATTGTTTTCTGGACATTGAATTATGATATGCAGAACACCTCTTCTTAAAGCTTAGTAACCAAGTCCTATTTTTAGCTAAAGCGATTATCTTATAACCCTTCTTAGCAGAAATTATTATCCATGAGACCAGCATCAATGGACAATAAAGTGAGTCTTAATAATGCCTCTCGTTCCCCTTGCTTTCCTTTTAGCCATGAACAATCCTAATTTGTAGATGTTTCATGTTTTATCTATTCACAAAGAAATCATGAAAAAATAAGCCCTTAGCATAAACTTGTATCAGAAATGTCACTATAGTTCCTCTGCTTTCCACTTTGGGTTCACTGGACCCTTGAAATACTCTTAATTGCTACACTGTATCTTTTCTTCCCTGTCTGTAAAAGGAAATGTCTGTAAGAAACTAAGACCTAGGATGCCAAACAGAATGAAGCTGTGGCAGAATTTTGCATCCAAAATGACTGACTCATATTTTCTAGCTATTTAATGTCCAAATGAGAACATAAATGTCTTTCATTGCTGAGTTTCTAGAAACAGAGGATAATTTGTCTTTTATTATTTTTATTGCTTGTCTCTCTAATCTTGTTATTCATGTTAGAGGCCATTACTGGGGTTATAATATCTTATTTGTCGAACAATAGGCCTTAGAATGCCTCACTGTAAAAGCAAATGCATAACAAACATATCCATGGATTTCAGAGGGCAAGGCTGTTAAGTAGGAATCAGCGAGCTACCATTGATGTTTGTGTAACACACAGCAGACACTAAGTCTCTCATTTCCGTGTATGAGAAAAACTAGGATGTTACTACCTCACAATGTAGTTTAAAAGATCCAGTGCTATTTAAAGGAAATGGCAACAGGAGGGAAAAGTTAGCACATTCTTTGATTTCTCTTATGAAACCTTTTTGGCTCAGGGAAACAGATTTTAAATCTTTCATACCTACACCAGATGACATCAGACCTCTTCCCGGCTCCTTGTTACCTCAGCATAGGGACAGTTATGGGCAACAGTTGTTTGAATTCTTCTAGTTGAAAGTAACAAAACACTAACTCAAATTAGTTTAAATAGAAGTGTAACATAATGGGTTTATGCGACTGAAATACTGAGGAACAGTTCTGACTTCGGGTGTGGTGGCGGTGATGGACTGGCAAGTGTTGTTTCATCTTCACTTTGATTTCCCTGGGACTGGCTGCATTTTCAGGTAGGCTTTCTCCATCTGGTGACAAAAAAGGGCTATCAGCAGCTCTAGATACAAATCCTAGTAGCTTTGCAATCCCCATGAGAAAGAGCATCTTTGGGTGTTGTGGGTAAAACTGAAGTATTTCCAGAATCTCTTGCCTGGCCTTAGGGCATCTCCATATTAGTAGTTGTTTCCAAGGGGTAGAGGGCACATCTGGACCTGAGAAGTGTGGTGGGGTCCTTTTGCAGCCGGGTTGCAAGAGGCACAGGTAAGCAGAAGTAGACGACTGCTTATAAGCAATAAATGGGTTTCTCCCACTTTATTTCTCCCTTTGACTGACTTGGGCTTCAAAGGTTATTTGCCCCAGGCTGGGAATATATACCCACCACCCTCACACACCCTCCCATCCCGGAGTTACAGGTGTTCTGTCAGAATCCCAGGTAGTACTCTCATCTTTCTGGCTAAGATCATCTACCTATTCTTTAACAAATCACAGTGGCCACAGTAAGGAGTGGTCCAGCTGGCTGGGTCACATGACCACCCTAGGGGAACAGGAGAAAAGGAAGTAGGTCAGCCCCACATCAACCACACTACTGAAAAAGTTGATTCTGGGTCTGGGGAGAGCCCACAAAGGAATCTGCTCAAGTGAAAGACATATATTCATGGAAGTACATTCTCAAAAAATAAGACCCTGAAATAGAAAACAAAGACCTTTGATGCTATGGTTAGGCTCTGAGGCTCTTGTTGACATCATGTGTAAAGATGCCAAACACAGAGAAAAAGAATTCTCTGTAACTACTCTAGTCACTTCCTCTAAATATCCTTGTCTCAAGGACCTTCCGAAGTCCTTTATAATGAAGAATCAATAAGTATCCTCTTATATCTTCTGTGTACTAGGAAAAAAGAATCTGGTGTGAATAACAAGTCACTTAAGTAATGGTGGATGCCCTCAGTTTCAGCACACTCTGCCTTAGTTTTATGTGAAACACCTTAGAAATTGCACACAGGGAGGCACACAGACCCTGAGTTAACAGCTTAAAAGGAATACTGCTCCTCTTGTTCATGTCCATGCCTCAGAGTATCCAAAAATGAAGGCTGACTATCCATGAGAATAGTACAATGAGCTCATAGCTAATTCATCCCTGTTAGTAGCTAATACTAAACATGAGGCAGGGCTGCTTGATTACTTTCTTGACAAAATTTTGCCATTTCAAAAAGTACATACATGAAGCAAAAACTGTGTTTTGCATTCTTATTCAAATGATCTAAGATTACAAGAATTTTTACTTCAGAGTAGTGATTAAGAGGGTCATATAGACATCAGTGTTCAATACTACTATGGCACATATTTGGTAATCAAATGGAAAATTCAAAACCTTTCTCTACATTTAAGTGTAGCAGGGATTACTATCCCTAAAAGGGGCTTTTTTGCAAGTCAGTTTGATTATAGTAATAAAACCTCCAGTCTTATAATGATGATAATGATGTCCAAATATACAGGTAAACAATGGCATCTATAACAACACATGAATGATTTTAATAGTCTTTTTTTTAGTGAAGATAGCATTAATAGCTTTCATAATGGAAACTTTCCAAAGAAGTCTTCAAAGGTGGATGACAAAGGCCAAGTGGTTTAGAATTCCATTAGCTCAGAACCTCAAAGAAACAAGTAATTTAATCCTGGCATTGAAACCAAAGGCTTCGTACCCAGAGGTGAAGGAATATTTGTAATAATGTACATCTATTGTAGTACATATGTCATGTCCACTGTGTTTAAATAGCAGACTTTTATTTTAAGTTGCTAGGCATTCTGCTTTTGTTTAATGTTATCTCTTTTAGAAAAGAAATACAGTTACTCTGTATCAATAAAGGACAGTTGATCATGTCACCCCCTGCTTCAAAAACCAATATCCTCAGTCTAGCCAAGAAGATCCTGCATTGTCTGATGCTGGCTTATCTTTCTTCCTTCACTTGGTCCTACCCTTTCCCTTGTGCCAGTCACACTGATCATCTTGCATTTCCTCATTATGTACCAACCTATTTCCTTTGCTTGACCACACCTCTACTCCTGGCCCCAAACCCAGCCCATGCAGCCCTCAACCTAAAGAGCCCCTCCTTTCTCAGGCTCAGGTCTCTCTGCTGCACAGCCTCCCATCCCACCTGCTTGGTCTTCAGGGCACCTTCCTGTACTAAAATTAACCCCCTTCTCCCCTAACATCCTCAAAGGCAGGACCATGTCTATCTGCTCTTATTGCATCTTGAGTGTTCAGCTGAGTGCCTGGCACATACTTGGATCCCAAGCATTTGTTAGAAAAATGTTCCATGGAATCTAAGACTAATGTTTCCCAGCAAGTATATACCTGTCAAAATGTATTTTTATTTGGCAGATTACACTATGATCTGCATTCCTTGAACACATCAGAAAGGTCACAATATGAGCATTTTAGTAACTTCAAGAAATTCCTAGATAATTGTGAGGTTTCATACACCAGAACTTAAACAAAAGCAGATTTTACCCCAGAAGAGGCAAAACTTCCTGTCATATTGTTAAAAATGAAGAAGCTATCTTAAGATGCTCAGAAAATTTACCTTCAGAATGGATTTGTATCTCATTGTAAAGTATAACCCACAGGGAGTGGGCCCCCATCTCTTAGGGGTCTGGATGGATGCCTGTTAGACCATTCCACTGCTGGCATTTAAGTCACCCAAGTAGTTTGCTCTTGTGTGGCAGCATTTAGAATAAAATTTAAAATATAATAAAAGTAAGAATATAAGATCTTTATTCTTTAAATATGTTCATTTAAATCATATTCCAGCCTGCCAGGGAACTGAATCAAAACTGGAGGAACAGCTCTGATCTATAGCTCTGAAGTCTGATATCAGTCCTCCTGAGATTCACAAACACGTAAGGTGGAACCCACCAGACTGAACTCTGAACCAGTATCTTCTGAACCAATATGGAACGGGAGGACTCTTACACAGAATAGCTGCTTCCAGGTTTCTATAATACAAAGGAGTCCCAAAAATAGCAACGAAATCCAGACAAATGAAGCATGAGCAGAACTCTGTCACAGAAATTGCCAGTCTCCATTGTGTATATATACTACCTTCTTGATTTGTACAGTATCATAACATTTTTAAAAATTTAACTGCATGAATTTTTAAAGGAAGCTTTCTGTCATTTATATGGAAACTAGCACTTAGAATGAGTAGAAAATAAAATTTTAAAGGAATACAATGAAGACATAACAGTATTCCTGGATTTCTGAAAGCTTTGCATCAGAACCTGCTCTTCATTAAAAAAGGAAATATATGTGTATTAGAGAGGTGTTAAAAACTAGTACCAAATTGAAACTTTCTCCTTGCCTTAAGAAACATGAAAGAGAACAGATTCAAAATCCTTTCAATTCAGTTCAGTACATATCCATACACCAACCAAAGTCATCTTGCCTAAAACCAGTCGTTGCATACCACACTTTGAGAAACACTGTTTTAGCCAAAGTACCCTCCAGTCTTCCCATCAATACATTAACTTCAGAGGCTCAGGGATATCTCTGATGGCAAAGACAGCCCAGAGGAGGAAAGAGATTAAGGAGAAAAATGACTCCCACCTCCAGCCCTGTTTTTAAGATCTTAAAAATGAAATAAAGAGAGGAATGATATATGAACAGTGTTATCCTAGATAAACAGAAGGCTATGAAAATAGCATGAATGAATATGGCAGGGCTGATAACGATCAGGTAAGTACTCCATGTAAACAACCTAAACATATATTTGTAAAGTAGACTCTGATTAAGCAACAATTTCATTCAACAAATAGTTACTGATCTTGTGTTTTGCATCAGCTACTGTGTAGGATCCTGGGTTGTTCTTTATCACTACCATAGTAAACACCATGACATACCTCTGAAATATTTATCTATGTAGGAGTTAGAGACTTGTATGTCATGTTTACTTCCATTTCCACCAGCATATATCTAATACCATGTTTGATGCTCAGTAAGTGTTTTGCGGATCACTAATGTCCTCTGTATCCCTAGAAGAGGAGAATCTTGAACATGGAAGCTTGGACAGTTATCTAATCTAAGCTCCCTTCACATCCCAAAATCTCTTCTACATCATCCATGAAAAATATTGATTAGGCTTCTGATGAGTATTTCCAGAAATGGGGACCTCACTAACTCTCAAGGTAGCTCATTCATCTCCTGAACTACACTAATATAAAAGTGTTCTTGCTTACTGTAAGAGAAAATTGCCTCCCCTGGAACTTCAGTCACAGGTCCTGGTTGTTTCTAAATGAGCAACGAGGACTACATCTTCCTTCCTTTTGACATGTGGAAGGTCATATTATATTTATCTTAAACTATTCTTTGCCAAGTTTATGGTCCACAGTTCATATAAAAGCCCTGCTCTTAAAAAGCAAATTGTTTTTCCATTAGTTCCCCAGTGGATACAGAATCATTTAGAAAAGGTGCCTAAGAAACCAGGCATGATTCTTCAGATACAGTTTCATAACAGAGATTAGTAGGCTATTACTTCCCCCACCCTTCAGACCCAGCTATGCTCACTGTTTTTTTCTCCATACCACAGCTGCACTAGGTGGGACAGTGTCCTCCCAAATTTTGTGTCCTTCCTTGAATCTCAGGATATGACCTTATTTGAAAATTGGGTCATTGTAGATATAATTGCTTATGTTAAAATGAGGTCATACTGGAATAACATGGGCCCTTAATCCAACCTGACTGGTGTCCTTATTAGAAGAGAAGAGACACGGGGGAGAATGAATCCCATGCGATGATGGAAGCAGACTGCAGTGGTGCATCTGTAACTCAAGGGACACCCCGGAAGACCAGCAGCACGAGAAGCTAAGAGAAAGGCACGGGACAGGTTGTCCCCCAAGAGTCTTCAGAGATAATGGCCCTGAAAACATCTTGATTTTGGACTGCTATTTTCCAGAACTGTCAGGGAATAAATTCCTGTTGTTTCAAGTCATCCAGTTTGTGGTAATTTGTTATGATAGCCTTGGGAACTGTTGTTTTCCACATAGATACTGTTTAGATAACACTCAGGGTTTATTTGTTTGTTTTCCTTTACTCTTTCTAGTAATTCATCATCACTCAAGCAAGTTTATCCATCCTGAATCTATGTAATGGACATTAGTTGAGTGTGTCTGCCCAGCACCTTCTATTCCCCATCTTCTAACAAAAGATCACAGATTACTCCTTGAGTAATTCTTAGGCTCATCAAACACAGTGTTGATGGACTGTCAGTCAAGATGCCTTGTACTTCTCCAGTACACACTCTCACTCTCTCAGAATTTTGTCTTGAGCACAGTGAATGATGTAAAAGAGCTAGAGATCCATCCCATCAGTGACCTATCCTTTTCCAAGGTCTTGTTCTTCGGCATTTCCTTCAAATGCATGAACTCCTCCACAACCACCCATGAATGCCTTTCTGCTTAAATTAACCGGAACCAGTTTCCATTTAATCCAGTTAAGGAATTCTGATAAATTATAAAACTGAGGCTCTGAATTTTGTTCTGTTTTATCATTTATCTTATTTTGACTTGCCACTATTAGTGGTTTCCCCAGAAATTTCAACTTCATCCCATTCCCTCTCACAAAATAATTTAAATAATTGGCTCAAAATATTTCTGTGTACAATTACCTATAATGAATTTATTATTGTTTTTTGCAAGTGTATGTACTCTAGCCGAAGAAGTGGAGGCTAATGGAAAACTTTAAAAATAATAATAATGCATAACAACCTTTCTATTCTCATTCCCATTGCAGATGGCAAAAATAACTAACTGCAATACCCAAAGAAAACTTACCCCATGATATTTAATGACAGATATGATATGTACCTAACACTGAAATATAAAACTTATATATATAACATAATCAGCAGCTATGCCTATAAGGCTATTTTAACATGACACCTCCCTAGATTTTTCTAAAATTCCTAAATATTTCCATAGTGCCAAAATGGTTACTTCCCCCTCTTGGTTGTTCATCATAATTCAAATAATTAAAAATTGTATCTTACTGGTTCCCTGCTATATACTTACAATAATATGATTGATCATCTGGAATTAAAAACATGCTAGTAAAGAGTTAAAAATCTCACTTCAATGATACCCCAGTGGTATAAAAGAGTACCTTTGAACTTTAACCTCTAAACTTCCTTGGCCCACTTAAGAATTTAAGATCTAAACAGATTTAACAAGTACTGAAGGCCCTGCTGATTTTTCTATAGCTTTTTACTTCATTGTGGGAGAATATATTTCTCCTCATGTGGAAACCAACTATGGGAAAAACAATTGCTACACTGACATACTCATCTTACTTATCACAAGTAGATCACATTTACGGTAACCTGAAAGCTAGCTTTAAAAATGCAAGGATATTTATATTACTAAACCATTTAGTTGAATGAAAACAGAAGAAAATATTTTTTCCCAAAGCCATTTTTCATGGCTGTTAACATTCTTCTGCTAAATGTGTGACATGTGCTTATGACATCCTGTCACTGTGATCTACATTAAGGTTTTAAGAAAGATGAGAGAAAGAATCTTTAGACTATTAATGTATTCATTCACAATATAAAACCACATTTTATCATAGAAAACAACTGCATTTAAGAGACTTCTGCAGCAAGCCCCAGTGAAAACTGCAGAATTTTAAAATAAATATAAAGAGGATTTAACAAATTAGCCCTTCTGGAATATTTGTTTGCTGCCCGAGTGCAGCAGTTAACAGATACTAAGAATCATTTGTTGCATAAATCTTAGTAGCTCTAATGTCTATTACATTTTGGTCTGAGGACCAGAAGCCAGCCAGGTAACCCATGATTTAAGGGATGTATCATTGGATGTTAGATAATAGTATCTTACATAATGACAGCCACTCCTGATGCTTTGAGAAAACAGTGATCCTATGACCAAGAAAATGTATTGATTTGTTCCTTTAACAAATATTTGTAGCAAAACATGAATCCTAGTATCTACCCATCCAGGCTAATGATGTATTATGAGGGAAGAGACCTAATGTGCATTGGTTTCAATTAATCGTGAAGATTCAGACCAATCACTAGAAAGATATATTTTGTAATGGAAAGGAAGAAATCTCCAGAATTTAATCACAACTCAGATGAAATAAAACCATGACTCCAACACTTTCTCTGGTGCTAAACAATAATGCAAGTGCTTTGGTAGCCCCTTACAGCTTATCCAATAGTGTGCCCAACATACAATCCCCCTTCTCCCAAAAATAACTCCCCGCCTGTCCATAGGAAAACTCCCACCACCTATACTATCCTTCTGGCCACTGAGACTGGTGAGAGAATAGGCTCTTTACCTGGTTAGAGCCAATGAGATGTGAGGGAGACATTTGCTAGGATTTCTGAAAAGAGTAATTTCCTATTTCCTCTACAAGAGCTATGGAAAGATTCTCCTCTTCATCAAATTTGAACCCAGGAGTAAGAAACTCTGCACTCTTCAAGCAGCCATCTTAGAACCTGGATGAGAGAACCTGTGAAGAATGGGGCCAACACTTTTAGGAAGTGGAGCTAAAACATTACAATGGGAAAACAAGGAACTTGTCACATTGTTCGCACCCTGAACCAGGTCCTACTTGAAGCCACAGCGCTCCTCCTCTATTCAGTTATTACACAGTCATCAAGTCTTTTCTTTCCCCTCAAGCCACTCAAAATCAGGTTTTCTGGCTCTTGACAGTAAAATAATCTGAACTGATTCAACTATAAATGCTCACTTTCAAGGGCTTAGCTGAAGTGTGGTAAGATTAGCAGTGTACAAAGACAAAGAAGGCAGTGTACACGGCACCATGCTCAGCTCTCTCACCTAATCACAAGCATTTCACCTATAATCTGGTGGGTGTGCTTCTTCAAAGATAAGACAAGCTGGAAAGTCAAGTAATTTATCCAAGTTTTCATAACTACTAACTAGAAAATGGAGATCTGATTTCAAGTTTGTCTGATCTGAAGGGCAGTTATTTCAAAACTGCCATCTGCCTTGGCTTTCAATTTTAGTCTTACATTATTACAACTGATACACATTTTCATATTGTCAAGTTATACGTAAGATGACACACATATATAATTTACAACTTTTAAAGTATCTTTAACACATACATTTTTCATTTTTATTGAGTTTGAACTCTTCAGTAGACCTCAATGGCAACAGCATTGAACTGATTTAAAACAAAAACAAAACTATTAACTTAGCAACAACCAATCAACTAAGGCCAAGCTTGAGTCTTCTGATGGTTAATAGATATAACCTAGTTGAAGAACACTATCCAGAGTGGCATTTTTTGCTTTTAGATATATTTACCTAAAACCCTATTGTGTTAACCCCAATTAGAAAAAAAAATAAAGATATGCTTGATCACTTTGATCATTTAGGTGAACAACTGAGCTGAACTCATACAAATTCAATTAGAGATCCACAGATGACTTATTTTTGCCTAGAGAAGACCTGGAATATAACAACTGAAAAAAAAGTTTCTTGAACTCAATAAGCATTTTTAAATAAAGTGAAGATGCATGGATTTCAGCAATAAAGTAAGCATACACTTAAGAGGGAGAAAGTTTGGATGGAGACTTTGAAAAATGTAGATTCAACTGAAATGATACAGTAACTGTGGACGTTGGGCAAATCACTTCATAATCCTGAATCTCTAAAACCTTATCAGTCAAGAGGACATTAGACTACTTCAGCTCTGATCCCTTCCTAACCAATACTACATCCCTATGGTTCTTTTCCATATCATTTTATTCACCAATGATCCTTCTGAGTCCATACCTCCTCTGCTCTCCCTTTCTGGACAGTAGCCATTTAAATTCCAGCACTAGACAGATATATAAACACCACTGCCACCACTACTTAATAGGTACCTATGCACTGAAGATATTTCCTCTAATCCTATAATGAACTCTGCAGGAAAATACAGAAGTATCTCTATTTCAAAGATGAAGAAACTGAAAATCTGTGAAGCTAAAAAACTCATATAAAGTCACAAAACTACTAAACAGGAATGCCAGATTTGACTGCAAGCTCATGGCACTCCCTAAACTGCTAGACCTCTTTCCTGGCAGTGGGTGCTCAGTGTTCTGGCTCATCAGACAGCCTTTTCCAAATATATCCAAACTGAATCTCAATCCTGGTCACAACTGGTTCAAATCAAAGTTGCTAAAATCAGCCTTCATAATCCAGAAGACTGAGATCTGTTTTGGTCAGTGGGGTTCCAGACCAAACTCAAATAACATTCATGTCCTTGTGTAAAACAGGCTGCGGTCAGCACCATAATTGTGCTCCCAATGACAAATAGCGCCTCTCTTTTGTCTTCTTTAGGACAGAGATAACTCTAAATCACAAAATTAGAAGGGATTATATCAGCCACTTTAGCCCAGTATACTGATTCCAAATGACACCACATAATGAATACTCCAGAGATGGAAGAGAAACACTATTTATAATGAAAGCTGAAAGCCTCCGGAAATGTTCTGGATATTTGTTTCTTAAGAAGAATAAGCATTTAACAAAAGTAAAACCTTCCATAGGCAAGGTTGCCTTTTACGTGCATTGCTCCTGCTCATCCTTAACAATAATAAGCTAAAACAAAATAAAAAACAGAAACTCTCTTTGCTTTTGTTATAGCATAAATTTCAAACTCCTGCTTTTGTTGTTCCTCTTGTTCTTGAGTTCACCAAGGACAACATAAGTGTTTGATGAAATGCCCTCCCCTCACATTACTCCTCTTCCAGCTGGGATAATAAATGACATGCCACAGTCACGGGTAAGTTTGTTTATAGGTAAGAGGAGCTGTCATATTATTTCATTTTTCCCCAAAATAAAATGTATGTATTAGCTAGTACCAACAACAAAAATGTTCAGTTCTACAATCTTTTTATTAGTCTTCTCAAAATAATGACATATCTTTGAATCTTTGAAATTTGTTCCATCTTTGAAAATATGTGTTCAAAGCCTTTTGTAGCAAACATTATTAGGACAGAATTGATTTGAAATTCTGCTTCACTCTAACCATAAGTACCAGCCATCCTACTGCCTTCTGCCACTGTGGCAGTCAGAAATGGAAAAGGGTACACATCCATTCAACAAGTAACTGCCAGGAAGAAAACTCTCTCTCCTTGTTCAGTAGTCAAACAAAATCAGTAACTATTTCCAAAGAAAGGAAAAGGCGACAAGAGCTGACCCCTTTCACCTCAACACTCCCTCCCTCCTTGTCTAGTCTCTGCAGAAATCCAAGTAACTGTTTCCCTCCTAATGGTTTCTTCTTCCTTCTGCATTTCACCAGCTGTGTTCAGAAGTATTTTCAATAATTAGGCTATATCTCTGTAATTGCTCCAAATTTCATGAAAATGAATATCCACCTTGTGTTTTTTTTATAGACAGACTTTCAGAAACATATATAGAATACATGTATATTCTCTGAATGAACTTGGTTTTGCAAACTGGTGACAATATACAAGGCAGCTTAGCCTTGCAAATCCAAGAGTCCCAGTGCCTGTTATGGAACCTGCTATTGCTGAATTTACAGATGCTTGTAGAATTTATGAAATAGGATTCTCATTCGTTCAAATACTATTCGTGAGCTTTCACACAGCCCAGTGATAGGTGGGCTCACTTTATCAACACCAGTGTTGCTCACAATGAAGGTCTGTTTTCCCTCTTCTTTCACTATTCCCCAGGGAAAGAGAAGGAGGAAGCCTTCCCAACAGCAAGAATATGCAATTGAACAAACAACTGAACACAGCAATTTGAAGAAGCAAGCAGAGAAAGTAAGGCTGCCTTTGTGGAAAGGGCTCTCCCACTGCATTTTTCCAAGAGACAAAAACCCCTATTCCACTTGAAAGCAGGAAAGAGCTGTTTGTGTTTGTACACACTGGAGAAAAGGAGGGGTTCCTGGGTGCCCCAGAGACTCAGCAGGAATATGAAGCCTCTTCTGCTACACGAATTCCTGAGGGACTGAGGGACGATAATGGCCAAGGGTGGAGGGAATGGTTATTAGAACAGGAAGGGAAGTAAGCAGCCCTAATGATCTCTGCAGAATGAATTCTGAAACCAATCAATCAACTAACCAACCTATAGACAGACACAAGGAGTTGTGGGGATGGGCAGGAAGAAGGGGTAGGAACACAGACCAACTCTCTCTAGTTTCTCTAGGAGTCACTGTGATCATGATGAAGCGTTTACCTAGTAAGTGTCCATGTTCTAATATTGCATATAAGCAATATTAGAATAGTTCCCTGATCTTATTACATTTATGACCGTAAGCTATTGTTCCTCCTCTCTAGGCAGAGAATTGTGCTACAGGCTAGAAAGGTTTGTTTCTGAATACGTGCCATTCTGTCGATTTAAAACTGAAACTAAATACATGAAAATTATATGGGATTCTTTCCATCCCATAGATGTCTATAATACTAAGGTTTCATTTTGGAAAATTTCATAAGGCTTCAAATACTCATCTGACATTTTTCTCTGATTTTGTTCAATCCCTCATTACATGAAGAACTTTCTAGTTGCAATTTTAATTGAACTTTTATTTTAAAACTCAAAACTCTGTATTTAAAAAAGCAATTACTAAATAAGTTCAGTGAAAAAAACTGTAGCTGAGAAGTTTTTAATTGTTTTCATTTAAAATGTTTACTTAGTTCACATGCATACTATATAACCTGGCTTTTTGGACATTCCCAATATATTTTAGGATTTTTTTTTGGAAGGCTGTAAAGAAATTCTGTTCCTCACTGCATGAAGAACTTACTAGCTGCAATTTTAATTGAATTGCTTTTAATTTGAAAAGTCAAAACTATGTATTTAAAGAAGCAATTACCAAATAAGTTCAGTGAAAAAGTGCTATAGTTGAGCAGTTTTAAATTGTCTTCATCAAACATGTTTAATTTACTTCGTTCACATGTATACTATATATGACCTGTCTTTTTAGACATTCCCAGTATATTTTAGTATTTTTTGAAGACTGAAAAGAAATTCTGTTAAAAGGAAACCTGCTTGAGTTATTTAAAACAAGTGTTTTCTATTTTACAAAGAAAGTCTCTTAATATTAACTACTCAATTTTCAAGATAGACTTCCACTAGGAATACTTGAATAACAAGAATGACAAGAGTTGCTTTTAATTCTAATCATGTCTTGTTCAAGGCAGGGTTTTCAACTTCAGCACTATCGACATTTGGGCTAAGATATTCTTTGTTGTGGGGAACTATTCAGTGAGTTGCAGAATGTTAGTAACACCCCTGGCCTCTGCCCAGGATTTGCCAAAAGCACCTCCCCCTGCAAGTGCTGACAACCCAAAAAACCTGCCCAGACATTGCCAGTGCCTGGGGGGGCAAAACTGCCCCCACCAAGCAACACTGTTCAAAGCCTATTGGTAAGATCCCCTAAGGTAAGAAAAAGTGATTTCTCTTCTTCCAACGTGACTAACATCTGTACCTCTCCTTATTCTGCTTCATCAAGCCATTTCACCAACTCTTTTAAATGCCTTTATCTTAGGGCAGGAGATTCAACAGACTATTTCCTAAGGCGTACCTGGGTTTAGGCAATAACTCCAGGAAAATTATTGTCAAAATAGGTTTCTGAGGACTAGGAAGGAGCCCAGGGGTACAATCCTTTCTATTTCCAATGCAGAAGGTAAGGGATGGGGTGGGAAGGGTTTTCTCATTGCACATTAAATTTGGCATTCTATAAATGAAGTCTTCACCCCCACAGGCTCCTAAGATCTTCAGATGCCTAAACTCGGCCTGTATTTGACACCATAATCAATCTATCCAACACTCCCCCAAAGAAAAAACAGACAAATATATAAGGTTAAGTTTTATTTGAACCGCACTCTGGAGAGAACAGAACTAATGGCTAAAACAATGATTTGTTTAACTTTCTCCATGTTCTGATAATCAATGAAAAAAATAACAGAAGCAAAAAATGACAGCACAAATTTTTCTGTTCAAACTCTCCACCTTACAGACACCCAGACTCATGGACATATTTCAAATGGTACATTTCAATAGTTACTGTACTAGAAACTGGGTCAGCCATGGCACATGGGAGAAGGGGGCATGCCCTGGCCATTATAAGCTTTCTGTCCTTTCTGTTTGTCCCTCCCTGGGTCACTCATCCCTAGGCAAGACAACCCATACCATGGTCCTCATCACATTTTTACAGCTCTCAGGTCCCTTCACCTGAGTCTCCCCCATGCAGTTTGGACGTCTTAACTATTTCTTATGGTTGCACACACCTCATAAGCCCAGGCCTCTTAGACGTCGGCAGACAGTAGGCATAGCTCTCGCTCCTCCTTCTCTGGATCTTTCCACAGATGACACAGGTTTCCAACCACTTTTATCCCCCTTTCCCGTATCTGGTAAAGTCCCAATTAAAATATGGCACGGAGAACAAAACATAGCAAGCCGGATGAGATCTGAGAAGCCTGGGACATGGTGACAACTCCCCCCTCACCCACATCGCCATTGCCCCTTTCCCATCCTCTAAGCGGTAGAAGCTTCTTCCCTTCCTGAGATTAGTGGGTGGAATCCTTCCTAGTCAAAGAGGCGTTTTTGCATAGAGCTTTTTGCACTAGATGCTTGTTTATTCTACTTACCTGGTCTTTTACGATTTAAGTTGTATTTACATGGGGGGAACTCGGGGAAGACCCCCCCCCACCCCCACCTCGAGAACCAGTAAGTGCTGGTCACTTGGCCGGGTTTCTCGGCCCCACTGGTCACTTGGAGCCATCGCACTACCGGAGTCCGTGGGGCAATATCACCGCGTCACCTGCAGGGGCTGCAGAGTGAACTGAGGACTCCGGAGCGATGCCCAGTGAAGGACCCGTGCATTCGTGAGCCCCGCTGACCCCGGGACTCCTAGGTTTCCCTCAGGTAGAGGAAGGACAGCCGCGTCCTCGGGTACCGAATCAGAAGACAAAACTAGCGTCAGTTTGGGGTGTGCAGGAGCCGGGGAGAGGTTTGAAGGGAGAATTATTCAAAGGGCAAATAATGTGACCCTGAGGAAAGGAGGTAGAAAAGGCGGAGAAAAGCACTTTCCCTTAATTCCTTCCCAGTGTTGGAGGGTGCCCTGGCTATCCTCGTCACCGAGACAGACTGCAGCAACACAGGAGACCCCCGACCGGCAACACGCCCACACGCGCGCACACGCCCCGCCGCGAGTTGCACGCTGCAGACTTCTGCCTGACTTCCCAGCCCCAACCCCCCCCCCACTTCAGCGGGGAGACCACGGATTCCTACAACAGACACACCATCCCCCCGTCCCGACCCCCTGCAACACACACATTCAGACACTAAATTTCACCTCGCTCGCGAGTGCGGGGAGCCACTTAATGGAAGCCCCTGCCGCTCCCCTGTAAATAACTACGTTCCTGGGTGCCTAATCTGTCCAAATCTCCTACAAACTCGGCTAGAGCAAGCCGCCCTACGACCCAACCAGGCAGGCGGAGGAGGAGCCTTCTGGGGTGCAAGTGAACCTCAGCGAACTGCTACTAAGTCACTATTCAGGAGGCCGCAGGTAGCCTCCAACCCTTCCCAGCCTTTGGGCCCCACCAGCAGCCCTGTTCCTCCACCCTGTCTCTGCACCGCTCCCCTCCTCCCCTTCAACCCAAATCCCCCAGCGATCTTCCAGCTGGCCCTTCCAGGCCACTTTCTGCATCCACCCTCTGTCCAGCCTGGTCCCAACATGTGGCCTCGCGTACTCCCTCCGAAGACCTTGAATCAAGGCTGCCTCTCTCCATCATTATATCGCCCTGACCTGCTACTGATTCACCCAAATTATCCCGGTCCACTCGTTCTCAGGCGCCCACTGCCCTTCCTTCTTCTCTGTTGCTGAAATCCGATTTCCACAAGCCCCAGTTCCCATCCATCTTCCCTCTCGTCGCTCTGGCCAGGACACGCTCACACTCTACCATGCACTCATGCTGCTCCCTGACGTCGCTTCTACCCTTCCCCCGGAGACACCTAGCTTCCCCTCTGCGGCTGTTCTCGGCCGGGCTCCCGCATCCCAAACCCAGCCTTCCCGTCCCGCACCAGCCGGCTCCCGGCCTGCCGGGTCCCCCCACTGTCATCGCGCGGTTCCTCCCTCCCTCTCCCCAAGTTGGCCACCTTGGCTGCCGCCAGAGTCAGTTCAGCCCTGCAGCTTTGCCAGTCTCCCCCGCTGGAGCATCCCAGCGGCCACCTCCTTTTAAATTGGCGAAGAGGTTCGCCAAGGGGCCAGGTACAGGGGCAGCGGCCGGCCAGGTCTCAGAGACGCCAGCCGCGTCCCCCGCCCGCCAGCCTGGGCTCCCCGGGGCGCCAAGCGGTCGCCCCACCGCCCAACCGCCTCGCAAACTTACTTGCGGGTCGCCAGGAGAGGGCTGCGGTGAGCGGCGGCAGGGCCCGCGGCGGCGAGTGCGCCCCTCTCGGCGGGGCTGGGCGGCGGCGCGGCGCGGCGCGGGTGCTGCGCTCCTGCGGCCGCGCGCTGAATGGGCTCAGCCTGACGCAGCCCGGCTCTGCCCTCACCGCCGCCGCGGCCGCCGAGCGCTTCCAGACATGCTCAGTTTTCGGACCAGCCCGTGTGGACGCTACCAAGAGCAAGCAGCGGCGGGGGAGTCAGAAAAGAGCCGCGGCGCGGCTGCCGCCAGCGGGAGGCTACCACGCTGGAGGCCGGGGAAGGCTAGGGGCGCCGCGCCGCTAAAAATAGCTCCTGCGGAAGCCACGGCTCCAGCGAACAGCGCCCCCAGCCTCCCGCCGCCCACAGCTCGGGTCGCCGGCGAGGCGCTCGCTGCCGCGGCGGAGCCCTGCCCGCTCTGAACCCGCCCGCTGGGGAGCGGCGCCTCCCTCGCAGCTTCCCGAGGGTTTCTCCGGAACAAAGCTCGAGGCTGCCTGGATTTCGGGCTCCCACCTGCCGGGCAGCTCTAATTCCAGGTTCTCGCCAAAGGGACGGAGGGAAGTCGGGTTAAAGCGGTGAAAAAGCTTCGCCGCAACAAAATTGGCTCAGACTTCTAGAAAAAAATTAAAGTTTTTTGCATGCTTGGATTTGTTGGAAGGAAAAAGGAAAGGAAGACGTTCAACAGCTCAGAGAGGTGGCCAAAGGGCGCCGTGGAACTGGCCGAAGGGGACTCTGAAAATGCTTCTAAAATGTAGAATCCTTTTCACTCTTCATTCTGCAGGATTTTGCATATGTCGCTGACACCCATCCTGACCTTGGTGGTTTTGTTGTTCTTGTTACCTGAACTGTAGTTTCCTTCCCCCACGTTCTGCCTCCGTCCTCACTCCTCTAACCTGGTTTAAAATTGCGTAAAGAAAAGGGCACAGACTGCAGATGAGCCCATTCTGACACCTGAACTGGAACCTGGCCGTTTGGTAACCCGGGGATGGAGGTTTCCGTCCTGTTGCCAAGTTTGGGCTGGGACATGTCCTATGTCTCCTGAGTTTCCGGCACTTTCAGCTTCATGTTCTGTCAGAACCACCGCACCTGCAATTTTCAGTACATTTTTACCTTAATTCCTGATAATCTGCTTTTGAAAATTTTTTCTCCCTTAAAATAAGAGTCACAAATGTTGCCTGGGTCAAATTCTTGCCTTTTTTATTCACCCATCACAGCCACCCCCTAGGATAATCATTATTATTCCTGTTTACTCATCTCTTGCCTGGACTAATAATACAGTGTTGACCCCAGAGTCGGCCATACTAGAAACTCCATGGTTTCTGTATAATCAATTCCCCTGTATCAATGAGGACTGAAAAAATTTAGTAATTATTCTCTGTGGGGTGCTAATAACTGAAAATGCAACTACCAGATTTTTTTCTGCATTATTTTTCCCCTGATTTCTTTTTAGGGATTCACAGCTTAGATTCTGTATATTCTTTGAAAGTGGCATGTTTCATTTTTATTCCTTCAGAGAGAATTTACTGAGAATCTTCTAAAAACAATGCATTCACCTGGAATGTATTATAAAAATCTTAAAGTTCAACTTCCTTGCTCAGGTTCCTCTCCTTTACTATTACTACAAATTAGTGAGGTTTTGCTAACCCTACCTAGTGATGAAGATGTGCTATTTCACTGAACTGTGGTGTACTTGGGTCGAGTTGTCCTCCCTCGTAAGTTGCCTCCTTCCCTCCACCCTTACTATTTCATGCCATATCCAGCCCCAAATAGATGATCAATTAATATCTGATCTTTCACTTGCTAGTCTCCAGGTCCTTTAATCCTTCTTCCTGTACAATGAGCTTCCAATAGATGTCATCTCTGGGACTGGAGCCACTTTGTTATGACAACATCATTTTCCTAATTGTCCAAGAGTTATTTGTTGGGAAGATCAAAATGGAATTTCCTTAGGGTATTAACACAACTCACCCATTCCTTTTTTCAGGCAGTGAAAGAAGACGAAAAATATACTTTATCTTCATGCTAGTTGTTTCCCTTCTTCCCTTCTCAGTAATTAATCTTAAGGTGGTTATGAATTATCTGAACATCTTCATGTTTCAGTCTGCACACCAAGCATAACCAAGAAAAGGAAGATTTTGATTTCAAAAGTAAAATGTTTGATATTCTACCTAAATACGTAGTTCAGGACTTTTTATATTTTTACATTACATTCAGGACTTTTAATAGCAAGTGACAGAAACTCAGCTCTAAATAATTTAGGCAAACAAAGAAAATGCGTTGGGTTATATAACTCAGAAGTATAAGGATGTGGTAGGACTGATCCATGGCTTAACAAGATCAGCAAGAATGTGTTTCTCACTTGCTCACAGCACTGCTTTCACTGTGTTGGCTTCATTCTCCATCAGACTGTATCCACAGTGCAGTTCCAGCCTTATACAGATAACAAAGTTTTCAATCTTACAAAGAAAGCAAATCTTGTGCTCTGATGAGCAGCTCAATCTTTGTGAAAGGACTCTGGTTGGCTGTCCTGGGTTACATGCATAACCTTGTGCATTCTCTGGGCGAAGAAACCTCTCAAAAGGAAAAAAGTATCCAGCCAGTGGAAAAAAGGATAGGGGATGCTTGCAAGATGGCAAATAATAGATTTCCACCACAGCCATATCTCCCCATAGACAACAAAGGACAGTGAGCCCCTCTATATCAGTTGGTTTGAGTTATTTCCAAATGAGTAAAAATACTAATAATGCTTTGAAATGATTTTTCCTATGTTTTTAGGCTCAGATGCCTTTATTTGCCTGTGTATGGGCAGCAGTTAGTCCCCTACTTGTTGCCTTTTCATCTTTATTTCAGGGCCCTGGTTACTACAAGGTGGTGCCACTTATTAAAGTCTTCTAATAAGCCTCCAGTCACCTTTGGCTTCCAGTTCACAATCTGTCTCTATGAGAAAAGGACCTTTTCCATATTCTTAAAAGCCATTCTTTCTTTTTTGACTTAACATACCTGGTCATTATACAAACCATTTGATAACAAAAATGGGCTCTCTTCTGTCTCTACTCCTGAACATATAGGGGGGAAAAGCTGCTCCTCTTACAGTAAATGTATCGTGTCTTTCATATGGATCAGTACAAGAATTATTTAAATAAATAATCACTTGTTTTCTCTTCACTTATCCCCAAATCTATCCAATTCACTTGTTACCTCTTTTAATATTTGTTTCTAAATAAATTAAAATAATCCATATCACTTCATTTAAACTGTACTTTATAGTTATATATAAAAATCATCAAATCCAAGATCTTTTCTATAATCTTCTTTCTCATTGACTTTTGCCCATGGTCTCCTAGGAAATCCTTACTGAGCGCTTTTTGCACCACACCTTCTTACTCCACACCTCTGGTTATCTCCTCTCTTTTCCTAGTTCTTTATTTTGCATCTGCTGGGCTTTGTCCTTCTCTCTCACTGCTCTCCCATTTGTTTTAATTACCTAGGGACTTGCTTTCCTTCCCCACTGAGCCACGAGTTCATGAAGGATTGGGACTATGGCAAATTTATGTATGTATGTATTTTTATCATCCTCAGTGTCCATTAATACTGAAGCATTAATGGATGTAAGGGGAAGGTGAGTATTTAGATCTGAAACAAGAGGACTCATGGGGCTGGCATTAAGTCTCCGGGTTTCAGGGAGTGGAGAAAACAGGGAGGGAGCTGATGCTGGAGGTAGGATGGCATGGGATATAGACTTTACCCATTTCACCACTTTGGGAAGAACCCTGTATAGCCCCTTTATTTTATCCCTTCCCTCCTTTGCTTTTTCTACTCAAACTTTTCTAACTTTGAAGTTCTTAAGTTTGATTTATGCCTCATTGCCAAGCATCCCTACTTTTCCAGGTATTGGCACTGACCACTGAGCCTATTCTGCTTCTGTTACATACAGGCAGCCCATTTTAGGCACTTGGGCACCGGGCTGCCTCTCCACTGAACATCCATACTAAATTTACTTTTAGAAAATCAAAACTAAATTAGGGATTTAAAGTAATTCATAATTGAGTTAAGAGAAAAAGAAATATCAAGATGGCTTCTTTGGAGCGATATTAAAAGCTTGTCTTTGTGATAGCTATTTTCCCATTGTTAAGAAACATAATTTTTAACATGGAGAATTAAATGGGAGTAATTCAAAGACATTAATGACCAAATTATTCTTTCATTTCCTGACTATAGATAAATGTCGTAACAGATCAACTAATGATATGTACTAAAGATTATAAATGTTCATTTCCCCCTCTGTACCTCAAGGCTAACATTGCTCTAAGGTAATAGTCATGGGACATTAAAAATGCTCATAGTATTTGTGAATCAAAGATGCTTCTTGACTAAAAGATTTAGCTCTGATGGCCCTTTCCTCAAGGAAGAAGAATGTGGATAATTATGTACTTCAAATATCAGCCTGCTTTTTTCTTGCCTCTAAATCCAGCACAACATGACTTAGTTATTGAACAGGGAGTGAGGTCTTAATACAGCTGCAAATCTTTTTACTTCTCATTGAGTCCAATGCTACAATAACCAATGTTTCTAATGTATGATCTCAGATTCTCAAGTATTATCAGGAAATTCATGACCATTAGTTTATTTCACAATACATTTGAATAAATTGCATTCAAAATACTAGTGTGCATCCATTAATAATAATAGCAACAATAACGTCCAACATTTATCAGTATCTCTATATGTCTTATTCTGCAGTAGGCATTCGATCTGCATATTAATTATCATTTAATTCTCATGGAAATCCAATGATACAGTATATTACTAGAGCCTTTTTGGTTGTACAGATAGAAATCCAATCCAAGCAGTTTTAGGTGAAAAGGGAAATTTTTCTGGCACAATAGTGATGCAAAATTTAACCTCCAGAAAGCAGGGGACCTCTCTGAGCCTCAGATAACAGATGTGCTGTCATGATTCTGTCTGTTTCTTATCAACACCTCTCTTGTGTCAGCAGCATTTTCCCACCTTGTACACGAGTTTCCTGTACAACTTGCGTAGTTCAAGGATCCCCCCCCCATTAAATAAAGACTGAATCTATCCCATTTGTTTTGGTTTAAAAATCCCCAGAGAACTTAATGCCATACTTCCAAAGAACAGAGTATGGAAAAGGAAAAAACAGCAACTGTCCAGTGGGGTATCCTGGCAGAACCACTTAACCAAGCGCTGAAGGGTAATAGCATCAGTGATGGTGTATGGATATCTTTTACCTCACGATACAATGTGATAAGAAGGGCACATTCTCTTTGTGGGATTATTTCCAAAAAATTATAATTCTAGTCTAATCATGAGAAAATATCACACAAATGCAGATTGGGGAATATTCTACAAAATACCTGACCAGGACTCCTTAAAACTGACAGGCTCAAAAAAATAAGGAAAGACAAAAAAACTGTCACAGACCAAAGGAGACCAATGAGATATTTGGACTGGATCCTGGAACAGAAAGAGGACATTAATGAAAAAAATGGGTGAAATCTGGAGTTTAGTTACTAGTGATATAGCAATGTTAATGTCTTAGTTTTGACAAATGTGAGATATTAACCATAGGAGAAACTGGGTGAAGGATGCACAGGAACTCTCTGCACTGTCTTCACAACTTTCCCATAAATCTACAATTACTTCAAAATTTAAAAAAGACATTTTAAAAGACAGAAAATAAAACTAACGTTAGTAAAACAAGGTCCCAGGGAACTACATTTAACCAACTTGGATTAAGTATCCATCCAAAATCAACTAACTGCTATCAGCAGGCAAGGCCACCTAGTAGAAAAATGACCCCTGGGTCCCACATTGGCTATTCCAGCCATTTCCAGAGAATGGGAACGGGGGAGAGGAGTGAAGTCAATAGTTTGAGCCAGACAGTTTTCCTGCTGGTGAGAACACAGATGAAAAGCTAAAAGTCCAGGGACTAAGTACTGTATTTAATCAATATTAAGATAAAATACTCCACATTTAACCTTTTTTTGTGTCTACTCTTCTTATCAGTCATATTTTAGATGTGGTGAAATATGATATTTTATCTATTAGAATAGTAAATGACAACTCCCGGAATTCAAACACAGGCTTTTTAGTCATTCTATTACCTGGACCCCAGAAAACAAAGTAAACCTTTGAATGTCATTCCTTTCATGCTTCCCTCAATATTGACCATACAACCATATGACCAGTGCTAATTACATTAATCTAAGTTGCAGAAACAAAAGTGGAATGGAAACCATGGTAAATGGGATCTAAAAGTTTGTTATTCTGATAAAGTTATCACCAAGACATCATATATATATATCTAGAAAATTAGATAGAGTTCTGGGGAATCAGGATAATTGAGGACCAGTATTTAGGCTATTTTATATGTATTAACCATGAAATGTCATAACACTCCACTTTAGAGATATTTTGATATTTCAGTTCAAATAGCTAGAAATAAGCTAGATTGATTTAAAGACTATACTTTTCTTAGCCATGTACCTACTTAGTTTAATAAATACTGTGAAACCAGAAAACCTGGGCTTGTATGTTTCCTCCCTTAAGAGACTCTACCATGCTATTAAGAAAATAGAATGAGACAGAGCCTCAGTCAATTCAATTTTTAAGTTCATAATCCTTTATTGTGCACCTGTTATTACCCAAGCACCATACTAGGCCCTAGTGATATTGTATTACAAAAAAAATTTTAATCTTTCTGGTTCCTGTTTTCATGGAGCTTTTGTAGTACAATTTAAATGAAGTAAGAGTCTAAAAATTATAGAAGTTCAGGGAGCATATGATGAGGGAATTAACCTAGTCTGTATGGACAGAAATGGTCTAAGGAAATGGTGCTTAAGCCGAGACTAAAAAAACAAGTACAAACCTTTATTGTAGCACTCCAGGCACTGCAGCAGACAGATAAATTGTCCGAGATGGCCAGTTCATCATATGTTCAGAGCTCTTTCTAGAGATTTTATTATAGACACAAGTTGAAAGAGTCTGAAAATCTACCTTTTCCAAACATCCTTGCAACGGATGCCCAGATATAACTTAGGATCCACCAGTCAGAAGCACCTATTAAAATTCTAGAAATTGGAACTGAGTACAAGGGAGAGACATGATGAACTTGAGACTTGCTGGTTCAGTAGTTGCAGGTGTGGCAACATCTCTCTGATCTTTGGACATCAGCTTAGATGTTCCCTCAGTACCTTATCATGGCTACTGCAGTATGATTCTGGAACTGGCAGTTGGCACAAAGTCTGTGTGAAACCCCACCTCCCCATGGAAAGGTAACTTCTCTCCCGGGGGGCTCTTTTTGTGGGGTTGTTCAGAACATGGTTCCTGGAGCTCAGTGTATAGACTGTTCCTCTAACTGTTCTAATGATTTTTGTAAGCACTACACTAGTTCTCTGAATAATTTCTCCTCCAGAAGATAATGATCATGGTTTCTTCTGTCTGCTCCTGAATGTATCCGGTGATTTAGTATCCGGTGCCAGAAGTGCTTGCAAGCCACTAAGGAAGGGAATCTGGGATACGTTAGCTAACCTGGTCGGGTTTGAAGGAAGTGAGACACTGGAAATCCATAATAGTCACTGTCAAGTGTTACGTGCATTACAGCGTGGGGTTACTTAGATTATGACCTAAGGGTAATTGAAATGAAGTGCCCAATGAAAGTGTAACATTGGTGGTCCAGATGGCTGTTGCCATGATACAATATAATGGGAATAGGAAATGTAAAGAATGTGTGTAAGTGTACAAAAGAGTACAGTGAAAGACAATAAAAAGTTTAAAGATTTTAAATCTTAGCTCAAGACATAGTCCGAAAAAAAACAGGGTTTCTATAACGGTCCCATAGAAAAAACATTTATCTCTTGCTCCTAGCTGCTGAACTTATATATTAAAATAATTATATGTGGAATTTAAATCCTATGGATCCATGAGTTATGATTTAGTGTGAATTCATAGCCTGAAAACAAAGGGCTTGAGAAACTGTGTGACCCCAAGAATTGAAATGGTGACAATTACACATGATAACACTTGGAAGAATTACTCCATATTTCCTGAGTCCAAAACTTCACTGAGCCTTACATGTTTGCAAAAACACTTTTCCTTGATGGCCTTAGCTGTAGTTACCTTGTCTGAGGTAGTTGCCTTGAAATATGGTATCTATGCTCCTTGTATCCACCTCTATCAACTTTCTTCAGTCTAAACCTATAGCTTGAGTGAAATCCTAGCATGACAAAGAAATGGGCAAGGGAGCAATTACAGAGCCAACCCATATAGGGGTTCTACATGCTTAAAGATGCAATATTCAGCTGTTTTTCAATTATATCAGCAAGAACCAGGAGGCTGTGTGTGTGTGTATATATATATGTGTGTATTCTAAGGTTGCTATCAGGGAAGAAAGAGGGACATAATTTATCAATGTGGAGGTTTTTATGAGAATCTACATTTGATGTAATAACTTGAAGAACTGGGAAATATTCTAATGGCTTGTTCACTTAGTTAACTAAATCCTGGTCTTAATGGTGGACTATATTGAATGAAGTTCCGATGCTAGAAATTCCTAGGTGAAGTATGAAAGGAATCTAGAAAGTTATGGAGATAGGGATGTGGGAGTAGCATTATCAAGGATGATTGGCTCAACTACTCCCTAAATATTGATCCTTGAGAAGACCCAGAAAACCCTTCTTTCATCAAAACACTATGTTTCCTCTTCAGCCAAGAATGAAGTGGGAGATGCTGATATGAAAATGGTTTCTAGGATTTAATGGAAATAAAGGATTATCAGGGTGGAGGGACCAAGCAGCAATGTAATCCCTAGAATCAAAGCAAAGTGAGTGATTATCATAATGGATGATGGGGCTGAACTGGTTATAGAAAGGGTGACCCATAAGGGTTCTTGGAAGTGTGGAAAGATCCTGGGCTTCTTAGGACAGAATACCTACGTATCACACTAAAGTCCTACCTGATCTATATAACCAAGGTAGCTTTTGTTGTGGTGAAAATAGACCTGACTTAAGCCATCACAATAGAAAATCATGGATTGCCACCTAATTTCAGGACCTGGGTTACAGCATTAGAGTCTGAGAAATCTCAGAAAGGGATCCTGCATCACATGTAGATACTTGATTCTTTCTTCTGGTCTTCCCCTAAAGGACCTGCAGTTATTTATCAGGGCGACTGCATCCTGGGAAACCCAAGTACCCAGACCTTTCTTGGGATTACTGCAGTCTAATTCCTACCCAGAATGCCACTGTGGTCCACTGGAAGGGGAGAAATAGAAATTCCATGGTTAACTGGTGTCACGGGGGTTCTGTGGTTCTTGGAACCCATTCTGCACACACACACACACCAAAAGAAAACAACAACACAAAAACTCCCCAAACACCCAGACCTCAACCTCCCTAGGAAATGATAGTGAGCCAAGGAAATGTCACATCCCTAGGGGAATCATAGAGAAAACTGTCGTCACCAAATATTTGAAAATTGCAAGGTGGTGGCTACAATCATATCCCTCCCTTAACACTTGTGTTTAATTTATGCACAAGCTATGTGAATCCTCGAAAAAGAAGATTCTCAAAAGCTTAGGTGATTACACCAATTGCAGATGATTTCTCAAAGGTGACTTCATTACTGGAACAACTCAAAACAGCCCCCTGACACGTGGTATACAGCTACTTATTGGCCAGATGTGTTTTCCACTGTATCTATAAACACTGAATCCCAAAAGGTGTTTGATTTCGCCTTTACTTGATAAGAAAGCAAAACAATTTACTGCCTTGGCTCAGGGCAGTATCGGCATTCAGGTTATGGTAACGCATAATCCTGAGAACCATTGATTATGTCATTATCCCCCAGGTTTTATGCTGAACAACTATACTGATGACGCTCTGCTAGTAGGATCTGGTGATCAGAAAATAGAAGGTACACTAGCTGTCTTGGTGAGATATACAGGTGACAGGAAAACAGATTCAGGTAAAAATTCCACATATGTAAGTATGTATGTATGTGTGTACTTATTATCCAATTATTTACTTAATGTTGCTCCTTTTGGCTAGAATGTATGTTCCATGAGAGCAGGGACTGTGTGCTTTGTTCATGATCATATTCCCAGCACAATCTTGGCACCTAGAATAAATGAGTGTTCAATAGATAGGTATGATTTTTACTATACACCCTCTCCTAAAGAATGGTGAAAGTTCCTTAACAGCTATCTTATTCAGGAAGAGATGACGTTTTTACTGCTAGACATTATAATTCAGAAAGGTTTTGAATTCTGTTAAAACAAGATTTGATGTGAAATCGTTTTAAGGAAGAAGCATGGTTTGGAATAGGTAATAAGCATTAATTTCCTCAATTCTCAGTCACTTGGTTTTGAAAGAACTTCCATTTATGGAAAAGGACAGAGTAATTACTTACTTTGAAAGAACTTCCATTTGTGGAAAAGGACAGAGTAATTACTTTAAGAAATGCTAAGAAAATATTGGTAACATAACAAATATGATACTCTATTGTGTATTTTTTGTTTGCTTTTACCATTTAATACTGAGCAAACAGTTCATGAAATACCAAAATGATACATATTTAATAAGACAAGAGGTCATGGAAACAAAAGAAGAGTAAACAAAATTAAAACATCACTAAGATATTATTTTATATCAGATTTTGTTAAAAGACAGGAGGGGGGCATATGTAATGTCTATTGCTTACCCAAATAATAATTGGTGAGAATTTGGTTTTGTACTCAAAATTAAATTGCATTGTTTTAAAATTCTAGGGTAAGACATCAGAGACTCCTTTCTCAATAACCAATATATTATGTCAACAGAAACAAATCTACATAGGAAACTGAGAATGGGTCATTCTGAGAGAGGGACAGAGGAATCTGCCTTACCTACTCACCTCCCATCATCTACCTAGTATCAGCCTACATAGCACTTCACTGATATCCACTCACAGTTGTACTGGATGCTCTTCCTAGGTTCTCTCATATTATCCTATTCTATCACACATTCTTCTATAATCCTTAAAGGTGGCAGTTGCCTACTTTCTCATCTAATGCCTAAATTGAGGGGAGGGCCTAGAACTTGTTTTAGATAATATCCCCAGCACTTGAACAGTGCCCACACATAAAGTAGCCTCCAATAAATATGGGCTGAATGAACAAGGGCATACGAGATGACACTTGAATCCCTCTCTACTGACAGAGCTCCTTTCCAGATTTGAGGGAGAAGAGTCTGGTTGTTCTGATGATGCTATATAATTCAGACAGGGTGGTTGGGATTGTGAGGTGAGGATTGACTGTGAGGTTAGAACCTGGACTTGGCTAAAATATATGTGGCTATAACCACAACCTGGGCTGGCACTTTCTTCTGAGGTTCAACAACATTTTGGTCCATTCAGCATGGGGAGAAAGCCCTGTCGTGCAAACTCTTATACAACAAAGAAAATGGTGCTGGGAGAAGGCTTTTTTAAGGCATTTTCTGCTGTAGCTATGAGGTTAATAAAGTTCTTTCTCCATTGCTTAAAGGCTGTTTTAATGTTTTTCTTTTATGGTTATACCTTTTACGTCCTGTCTGCCTCAAGGCCTTAAGGCCCTATGCTTTTTAACGTTATTGTAAATAGTATTGCTATGTCAATTTCATTTTCAATTATTTGTTACTGGTATATAAAAATGCATTTTCTTTTGTATATTGACCTTGTATTTTGGAAGTTAACTCATTAGTCCTAGTAGCCTTTTTATAAATTGCTCAGCATTTTCTATGTAGAATGTCCTGTCATCTACAAATATAGACAGTTATATTTCTTTTTTTCCAATATTTATGTCTTTTATTTTTTTTCTTTCCTTATTGCCATAGCTAGAAATTGAATTATGATGATGAGTTAAGTAACAGAGCAGACATTCTTGCCTTTTCTTGATCCCAAATTAAGTATACCCTTAGATATACCATTAAGCCTACCATTAATATCATGTCAACTTCAGGGTCTTCACAAAGCCCTTCATCACATTACAATAGTTCCTCCTCTTCCCCACTTTTTATAGTGTTTATAATAAATAGGTGCTGAATGTCACTTTTTCAATAATTATGAATTATATTGAAATAAATGGACAGCTCAAGCTTTTATTTCTGGATTGTCTTCACTTGATAATAGTGCATTATTCTTTTACTTATGTTACTAGATTCAATTTGCTTATATTTTGTTCAAGATTTTTGTGGATCCTCATCAGGGATATTTGTCTGTAATTTATCTATATTGTAATATCAAAAGAATTTGTGTAAGATTAGTACTATGCAAAACCATCTGGGTATAGAATTTCCCTTGTGGAAAGGTTTTTAATTATCATTAAATTCAATTAATAGATATTATGAAAAGGATTATATTTCTCCTTGAGTTTTGGTAAGTTATATATTTCAGGAATTTGTCCATTTATCTAAATTACTGAATGTGTCAGTTTAAAGTTGTTCATAATTCCTTAAAGAATCGAAAGTTCAATTCTTTCATTCGATATCTTTCAGATTTGTTGTGATAGTCCCTTTCATTCTCAATGTTATTATTTTTTGTTTTCTTTTACTTAATTAATATTACTAGTTTTTTTTACTAATTTTATTTTAATATTTTAAAAGACAACTTTTGTCCTTCACGAAAAAATGAACTAAAAATAGATCACAGCCCTAAACACAAAATGAAAAACTATAAAACTCCTAGAAGATAACTTATGAGTAAACCTAGATGACTGTGATTATGGTGATGCCTTTTTAGATACAACACCAAAGGCATGATCCATGAAAGAAATAAGTGATGAGCTGGAGTTCATTAAAATTACAAACTTCTGCTCTGTGAAAGACAATGAATGAGAAGACAAACCACAGACTGGGAGAAAATATTTGCAGAAGACACATCTGATAAAGGACAGTTACCCAAATTATACAAAGAACTCTTAAAACTT
Source organism: Smutsia gigantea (assembly GCA_032199065.1). Classification (NCBI taxonomy): domain Eukaryota; kingdom Metazoa; phylum Chordata; class Mammalia; order Pholidota; family Manidae; genus Smutsia; species Smutsia gigantea. Next base: position 147,911 of record JAVSCE010013068.1, read on the forward strand.
AACAAAAAGAAAATATAGAAGCAACCCAGATTTTAAAATGTGCCAAACACCTTAACAGACACTCATCAAGAAAGATATACAGATGGCTATTAAGTATAAGAAAAGATGCCCCACATCATGTCATCATGGAAATACAAATTAAAACAATGATAAAAGAGCAGTACACTGGATCTTATTGGAATGTTCAAAATTTGGACCACTGTCAACAAAAAAAAAGCTAATTAGGATGTGGAGCAATGGGAACTCTTATATATTGCTTTTGGGGATGCGAAATGGTACAGATACTTTGGAAGATATTTTGGTGGTTTCTTATAAAATTAAACATACTCTTGCCATATGATCCAACAGTCATGCTCCTATTTGTTCGAAGATATACAATTTAAATTGAAACTTATTATTGACACAAAAACCTGAACACAAGTATTTATAGCAGCATTAATCATATTTGCCAAAACTTAGAAGCAACTAAGACACCCTGTAGAAGGTGAATGGATAAATAAGCTGTGGCACACCCCCAAAAAAGAATATTCTTTGTTCTAAAAAGAAATGAACTATTAAATCATGAAAAGACATGGGGGAAGCTCAAGTGCACATTACTAAGTGAAAGAAGCCAATCTGAGAAGGCTACGTACTGTATGATCCCAACTATATGATATTCTGGAAAAGGTAAAACTATGGAGACATAAGAAGATCAATTGGTTTCTGGGTGGGAAGGATGGGGAGGGATGAATAGGCAGAGCACAGAGGATTTTTAGGGCAGTTAAGATACTCTGTATGATATTTAATTGTAGATACATCATACGTCTAAACCCATAGAATGTACAATGTATCATGGACTTTGGGTGACTATAATGTGTCAATGTTAGTTCATCAATTGTAATAAATGTGCTACTCTTGTGGAGGATATTCATAATGGGGAAAGTTATGCATGTTTGGGGTAGGAGGTATATGGGAAATCTCTGTACTTTCCTCTCAAACTTAAAACTAGTCTAAAAAACCCAAGAATGGACTAACAGTTACCAAAGAGAAAGGACTGGGGAAGATGGGTGGGAAGGGAGGGATAATGGGGAAAAAGGGCTATTACAATTAGCACACATAATGTAGCGGGGGTGGGGGTGGGGTGGGGGATACAGGGAAGGCAGTATAACACAGAGAAGACAAGGAGTGATTCTATAACATCCTTCTACGCTGATAGACAGTGACTGTAACAGGAGTATGTGGTGGGGACTTGATAATAGGGGGAGTCTAGTGACCACAATGTTGCACATGTAATTGTATATTAATAATAGCAAAATTAAAAAAAATAATTAAAAAATCTGCTCTAAAAAATATAGTCTTAAAATACTTTTGTCTGTTATTTTTTTTTATTGTTTGCTTTCTTTTTCATTGATTTCTGTCATAATATTTGTTACTTCTTTCTTTCTAATTACTCTACGTTTAATTACTTTCCTGGGTTAAGGTATGATCAACTTTGAACATATGCTCTTTTTCAGCATAGGCACTTAAAGTTACATGTTAATCACTAAGCATTGAGTTAGCTGTATCCCATATATTTTGATACGTTGTTTTCATTATCATTCACTTTAAAATATTTTTGAACTTCTCTATTCTTTGAGCCATTGTCTATTTAAAAATGTGATTATTTTAAAAATATTTGCAGTTTTTTCTAGGTGTCTTTTTGTTATTGTTATTAATATAAATATTAATATAATACAAGCTTTCTTATCTTTACTGTTTACACAATTCATCTTTCTCCATTTTTTTACTTCCACTCTATCTGTGTCTTTATATTTAATATGCATGTTTCATAGACAACTTGTAGTTAGCTATTACTTTTTTATGATTTTTAATTTTGTTTGCATTCAATATACTTAGTGTGGTTTGGTTGAAAACCACCATCTTGCTATTTGTTTTCCATTTGTGATTTTGTGTTTTTGTTTCTCTGCTACTCTTTTTCTTACCGTCCTCAGAGTTAGTCAAATACTTTCTAATGTTACATTTATTTCTTCTATTGATTTCTTAGCTGTATCTCTTCTTTATTTTTTAAGGGGTTGCTCTAGCATTGTACTTATTTTATTCATTTATTTTGTTTTTGGTGGTTGCTCTAGACAATAAGAAGCATCCTTAACTTATCAAAAACTAATTAGAATATTGTACCATTTCACATTCTACCAGATATTTTACACACCCTATTCCTATTTTGAACTTTTCACTTTCCACCTGATACTTCCCACTTAATGAATGTAATAACCTCAGAACAATGTAATTTATTTACTTGTCAATCTCCTGTACTTCATGTTATTGTTTAAAGTCTTTTCCCTCTACATATGTTATAAACCTCCCTTACACTGTTATTGCTTTGCTTTAAACAAAATTTTACATTTACCTACTTACCATTTATTTCCTGTAGGTCCAACTTTTCATCTGCCACCATTTCTTTAAGCCCAAAAGATATCCATTCCTGCAGTATATTTCTGTCTACAAGTTATCTATGTCAAATGCCCCAAAATGACAACAGGATTGGTTCAGGTTGCCATTGTTTGATCAATTGTTTTTTTTTAATTTCATATCAGTTTATGGATTAGTTGCCATTAGGTATAGAATCTATACTTGACTTAATCAGTTGTAGATGAAGTTTGAGGATGGGTAACATAGAACCAAATATTGCTGACTAGAGCTACCTCTTCATCAGACTGCAGTTGAAATAATTTATCATGGAATAATATTAATGCCAGCTACCATTCACTGAGAGTGTATGAGGTTCCAGTTCAATGGTTAACAGTTTATTCTATCTAATCCTTAAAATTATTTGAGGAGGTGGTTGTTTTTATGTCTTAGATATGTTAAATACATTTCTTAAAGTCACAAGATCATATATTGTGGAACTGGAATTCAAAGCCTAGGCTGTGTGACCTCAAAGACCATTCACGTTTTTCAAAGCCACCACGCTGTGCTGTTTCCTGTAAAACTAAGCAGTTGTCAACTTTGCCTAAATAATCTGCTTGAAGATATGCTATGGAACAAAAGCATAACTAGAAAAATAACCCTCAAGAATCATGAAACTTTAGTTGGAAAGTGTTGACATTAAAACTATTTAGACATACAGAGCTAACTCTAGGTAGTTGTTTTACATATAGTTACAAAGCTAATTATAAATATGCTTTTACTAGAAAAACACAATATGTAGTAGCAATAGACAACATTTTCCATAAGGTTTTTGAAATTTTCAGTTTTTTAGATAGATAAAGGAAGGAGTGAAAGGATAATATGCCAGAATTCAGAAGTGGTGATCTTTGCTTGGTGAAATTATGTCTTACTTATTTCATTATACTTTTCTGTATTTTTCAAAACAATAAGAAAGGTAAAATTTATTATAAAAATGTGTTTCCCTTTGATGTTGTGAAAGGCTCAAAACACTTGAAACATGGAGTAGCTATGATTTTTGCAAAAAAAATATATATTTGTGCAGATTTTTCCTTTAAGTCAAACTTATCTAACCAAAGCCTTCATCCTGCCAAGCTGACGGGAAATGTAGCCCTAGACATTCCCAGAACTCCTGCTCACAACAGTCCTACAAAGGCCCTGAAGTTGTGTGAATATCTGAAGGCCCCACCTTTCATTGATCCACACTGGGTACGTCTCAATCGCCATAGTCCAGGAAGACCTGGGTCCTTGAAGACCAAAAGAACTGTCATGTCACTATCTTACTACCCAGCATACAGGAAACTTTGCCTTTTTGGGGAGGGTGGGGAGGTCCTGCTATTCATAAAATTTAGGGGCCTCCTATGCTTCCTAGGCTAGGGCAAACCATCACCTTTCTACTATTTCCTTCAGCTCCTTCAAAGCACTTGCCTCTCTTCCCTTTCCCTGTGGGATAGTTCTCTTTTTAGTTAAGGTTTTACCAAAAGATAGGAAGAGAACTTATCTTTGGGCATTAAAAAATAAACCCTCCATTTTGTTCTTTATGATGAGTAGACGGCCAAGGATTTTTGGCAGTCAGTGTGGAGAGAAGCTGTTAGCTAGGTACTGCAGTTGAAAGGCACTCAGAACCCAGCTGGGAAGACAGGCCACCCATATGGATAAATAATCAGCCAGAGAGAACCCAGATGTGGTAGTTTCACTGTCATCTCTTCCCAATCCCTTCTTTAAATCTTTTCTACATCTTTTTACTTCCTTTTCCTTTGTCTGTACTGTTTTTTTCTCACATGTCCTTAATCAGTATCCTTAGTCTTTTGCCTCAAATGAAAGCAGACAGATTTCTTTCTTCCTACACAGTTTACTCAGCGGGTAAGTCAAAGAGTTTTTGTTTTTCTCACAAAGCAAATTAGAAATTCTAAATGTCAGGTAGACAGATGTGTTAAAAGTTCTCATCAGGTAGAGGGAGGAGGTGATTCAATATGTACACATAAAGGGAGTACAACAGAATTCAGTCCTGTTATGTTTTGGGGAGAATGAATCTTATCAATTGTGGTTATGATTTATTTTAACAAAATCTCTGCCCTTTCAGAAGGTTTCTCAAGAAACACTACCTTGTTTAAAAAGCAAGGTGATACCATAACACAACTGACTGGCTGTCTCATTTCATCCCCTGAGTTGTCAACTTACAAAGCTTCTTATGAGCATTTCTTTCTTCCCTAACATGCCTCTTGGATGAAAGAAATCTAAGGTTTTCCGAAATGAGCTAGTCTGTCCACTACAGAATAATCTTGTCTAGCTTTCCTAGTCACCTCTGTGTCTGTTTTTCTAAACCTTTGGAGAGAAAAAGATGTAGAGGAATAAAAAGTATAAAGGACTGTCAGTATTCACAGTCGTCTAATATCAGAGGAGTAGAATGAAAACAGAGAAAGCCATTTAACCCCATACCCTCCCTCTAATATCACTCTGTGCTCCTCTTTCTTATGATTCTATTTTATCATTTGAAGCAGAAGTTGATTTTTAGAATTTCCTATTTTCAGGATCTCGAGAACACATGATACGAAGCACATACTGTACTATGTATTATTCTGAGTTGAAAGAAGCTTTTGTCTTGGATGTCACAGTTTCAGTGTGTGGATAAAATGAGTTCCTGTGGCCAGGATTCTCACGTGGCCCTGGTTGACTAGCTCACTGCACACCCGTGGGCAATACATGGCTGTTGACTCTATATAGAGCTCTGCCCAGTGCTCTGGGCACCACATGGTGGTATGGCTGCAAGGCTGCAGGAGAGCAGAGCAGAGGCTGGAGTGGTGGCAGTGCCAAGGACAGAGGCCCAGAGGACTGGCTCTGCAGGATAACTGTGCAGAGAGACCCAGAGGACGGCTGTGCAGACAGAGGAGCCCAGAGGCAGAGACCGGCTTGCTGCATACAGACTCACTCTGAGTGAACAGGATTTTAGTGACTGACCTGCCACTGTGAAAATAAAGTTGGGTATAACCCTTTTTCACCCCAAGAACGTTTTGCTGTCAATTTTTTTGGTCACATTGAATCCATAGCGAACTTGCCTGGGGCTGGAACCCATTGGCAAGACAAGTGTCAAAAGACATGGGTTCTAATCCTCACTTTTCTTCCTAGACAAGTGATGTTGGAGAAGCAATAGATATTCTGTGTTTAATATCCTTGTTAGTAAGATGAGCAAAAGAATAGAATCAAGTTCCTAGGATTGTTATGAGAGATACAAGAGATTCTCCAATAGTCAGCAGACCCTGTAACTTAGAAAGTACATATTTGGAATTTTGAAATGCTTTCTTGAATATAAAGTAAAAAAGAAACTAGTTTTTGAGTTATATTTAGAGGTTTGGGATTTTCCTTCCTTCTCTTTGGATGCATATTAGATGCCACTAGGCAGTACCTGAAGAGTTTTGGGGAGAGCCTTTTAAAACTAAGCAGTTCTATGAAATACTATTTGCCAACATGTGATTTGCTTCTACCATTTCTTAACTTTGACTTCTGCTCATAACCTGTGATATCTTTTGGTGTTTTCCATCTCAATCTCAAATTATCAGCTGTCCTTTGCGACCCTTTATGTTCTCCTGCTGACCTTGCTATGTGCTTGCCCAGGACAATCGGCTCTGCTCTTCTTGCCTCTAGAAATTACCCTGGCAATGATGTCTGGCAGAGTTCAGGATTGTGCTCGCCAAAGGGATATAGGAAATAATTTAAAAGCTATTCTGGATTCAGAGCCAAGGGAAGACGTGTTAGGCAATAATATTAAAGGCTAGTAGTTTATAACTTGTTTACTTATAGGATTCATTTAGCTCTGTCCTCAAATAAAAGAAAGTTGCTGAAAGTTCTTTAGTCCTAAAATGAAAGATAAAGTGTATTTGAGTTTTAAAAGGCAAAAGAACCTTAAGGTGGGATCTAACAGTGTGTAGGCCACTATATTGTTTATTTATTCTTCCAATTTTAAGCATTAAATAAAGGAAATACATCAGATGTGATGTAGTTACAAAGTTGAACAAAATGTAGATGGTGTACTAAGAAGCATTACATGTTGAATAACAAACAAAAATGCTGAAAACAAATGTGGTATTAAATGTGAGAGGGAGAAATCTCATGGGAATTTAAAGGGAGGGAAGATTATTTCTAAGTTGGAAACTCCAGGAAGCTTTTATGTAGGAGACAGATGTCTACTTCTTCTTTCTTTGTTAACTGATATTTTCTTGTGGGGAAAAAAACAAAACAGTGGAGGCTAAGAAGGAAATGAAGAAATGCCAAAGGACATGTGCAAGGAAACATATTTCATGAAATATACTTTTACTTCCAAAGTTTAGCAGTGGAAAGGTGAATTGGTTAGATCTCTGTTAAGAGCTTGACTAGAGTTTAAGAAAGGCAATGCATTGGGTCATGTAAGGCCCAGAGGGATGTTAATTTCATGTATAACTGGGTCCAGTTATAACCAGCCCCAAAATATTCAGACTCAACATACACTCTGTCCCAGCCTATTGGCTGTAGTTTCTCCTGTATTAGAGGGAAACTCTTTATACAGTGGTCATTTTGGTTGCTGGTTGTTCTGGGCTATAAGCTGCCAGATGATCAACTATAATAGAGAAAGTGCTAGAGCTGATTTGGGGGGGTTCTGTTTGGCAAAGCTTAGGTTTCATGCTTACCCCTAAGCCAATCACTGTGGCCAGAGGAATGTGGTTCTTTGATTGACCAATGCTGAATTATGTACTAACCTGAGAATAGGGTCATCTCAAGGTAACCCCATAGTCTTAGAATAGAGAACAGTAGCTCACCAGGAAAAACCAGGTGATGTGACCAGCAGAAGGATAAGAGGCTGTTGGGGCAGCAAAAACACAATATTCTGTCTCCAAGGGGAAACTCCAGGTTGTGGGGGAAGAGTGGCTGACTAAGCAGCCTAGACTGTCTCCGTGATTACTGCCATCATCTCTCTGACACTGCACTGCTCCTTTAACATTCTGGTTTAAGAATTTTTTCTTTTTTATAAAGCAAACAAACCTTAACTGGGTCTCTTTAGTACAGCTGAGGCTGAATAAGTCTTGAAAAAATAAACCCTAAGGAAAGCAAAAGAATACTGTTAAAAGAAACTGAGGCATATTAACATTTTAAAGAATTTATTTGAACAAAATTTGATTAGAATTGGGTTGCATCAAACCAGAAATGGTTAGAAGCACTCCACTCACTGGAGTCAGGGGAAAGACATGTAAAGAAGGTACTGTAACAAAGAAATGAAATTACTTATTTGTCCATAGCTTAAAGCCTAGGGTTTTTTATTGGTTGTCCTTAAGTTTTGATTTCTTAATCTTTAGACATTTTCAGGCTTAGGTGGCCACCTCAGCGTCCTTGTCTAATGGCCTCCTAATAAACTAACAGTACAAAGGAATAGGGGTATTAGTATTACAAAATAAAGGTATCTTTAAAAAAATAAACATGGCATAGGGGAAAATACTGGTTGCCAACATCCTTTTCGTCCTTCTATCTTTCCTGATAATGCCCAGATTTTTGTTACAATACTCTCATCTCTCCAATAGTGTCCACGTACTTCAAAGGAAGCTGAGGTCTTTGTTGGCAAAAAAGTTGCAATATAAAAACCTCACTGAAGGGCATGAGACCCACTGAGAAATATGAGAAGTGAGGGAAGTTTTCTAAGGGTTTTTTGGAAAAGACAGTCCCGCCTTTCTAAGAATAAGCCGCCAGGGGAAACACTTTCTTTTCAGGACATGGTGTGGGGTTCATTAAAACTTGGCTTTGTTACTGCTACTTTGTTACCAAAAGGGAAACTTCCTCCTCCCCTCCACTTCCTCCTCTCCCTCCTCCTCCTCCTCTCCTTCTTCCCCCTCACCGGCTTCTCTCCCTCTCCTGCCCCCTTTCCCTCCTTCCTCTCTTTGTCTCCCTTACCCACCTTCAAGCTCCTCCTCTTCCTCTTCCTCTTCCCTTTCTTCTTCTTTGCCCTTCCCAACCTTGTCCTTCCACCTTTCTCTTCCTTCTCCTCCTCTTTTTTCTTCTTGTTGAACAACAACAAAACTAGTGGAGATTATGTTTAAGAAATACTAGTTTTTGGTGCAAAGAGATGGGATCATCTAGTTTGAGTGCTACCTCAAAAAGGGGCCATATCAAAGTGTATACCACTATGAAAAACTAATAACTGCGCTTATTTCCCACATTGCCAGGTCATTTGGTTCCAAATACAGAGCACAATCAGTGTGGTCTGAGTGTTTCAAGACCAGTTAGATTTGGGTTATGCATTCACAAACGTCTTTAAATACCATTGGTTAAAACATTTATCATAGACACATTCATTTTGCATGTTTTTCTCCTATCAACTAGATGAATTGCACAGTTACCCACATTTAAATAAAAATAACCATCCATGTTTTTAAAAATATTTTCACAACAAGCCTTCTTTTGGGCCATAGTCTTAAAGGTAGAATATCTTACTTCTCTTGGCTTTCTCTTTTGTTATAGTCATTATTGGCAGCAAAAATGTCAATATCTGCAACTGTTTGTATGTTCAGAGCCTGACTGACATAATGGGAGAGGAGAGTAGAACAGAGTGTGAAAGGTCAGGGCCAAATTCACCTTGCTTGTAATGATAAGGGGCCAGGACAACTAGAGAACTTGTTCGCTCATTCATCTCAGATGATACTGGATGTGACATGTGCTTTCACACTTGTGCGAAAATTTGTCAAAAGTTGATGAGAATAAACAGGATCTAGCAAACTGACACTTGGGAAGAAAATATTCCCCTACACTATGTGTCACTCTTTGAGTCTATGAAAATCACACAGTATGTAGCCCATCTATGGGAAAATATGTGGGACACCGAAAATCACACAGCATGAAATCCATCTATGTAAAAATATGTGAGACACCCATTAAACCCATAGTACAGCTTAATACTGGCAGTGGAATTTCTAATAATGAGTCAAGATAAGACCATTTAGAGTAACTGTACATTGTTCCACATTTTGCAGACTTGTTTTCTTACCAAAAAGCTGGGACATTTCATCTGCTCTTCTCCTGCCCTAAGACTGGGATTTACATCATCAGGTCTTCTAGATCTCAGGTCTTTGAATTCTGATTGAATTACACTACCAGCTTTCCTGAATATCCAGCTTGCAGATGGCAGATCATGAGACTTCTCAGCCTTCATAATTGCATGAGCCTCTTCCTCTTAATAAATCAACCTTTCTCTCTGAATATACATATTATATATTCTATATATATGTGTGTATATATAGAATATATAATATAGAGAATATGTTATATATAATATATAAAATTATAATTATATATTACATTTATTTGATATATAATATTTAATGATATAAACAAATTATATGACATATATTATATATAATATATAAAGTTTGTATACTATATATTGTATATCTAGATAATATATAATCTTTTCTATATATGGATATAGAGATATACACACACACAGGATATTATATTACAGAATACGTTTTCGTAATACATTCATAATATTCTGAATGTATATACACATTTATATATATACACATTCTGTTTCTTTAAGGACCCTGACTAATAGAAAACCTATATAACAATTCTCCACAAAGTCTGTTCCCTTAACTCTCCAGAAAATAAAAGGCTTCTAGTATTAAGTTTAGGCAACACTGGGTGTTACAAGACAGAGAAACCTTATCCAGCACTTTGGAGCCTCTACTAAGCTAATGTGTGTGAGGACCCGCTAGAGGGTGGATCTTATATGCAGCATTTCCCTAACCTACTTTATCACTAAAGTTTTGGTAATGAGCATGTTACAGGAGTATTGTTCCTTAAAACACATTGTGGGAAAAGGACATCATAAGGCCTTCAGGAAGTGGGAAGAATAGGAATTATGAAGGCAATACACTTGTTTCCTTTCTGTTCAGACATTTGAATTTTTCTAGTAAGCAGATAAATTCTGTATCTCCAAATTCATCTATTCCATTTTCTTGTTTACTTCCAGCTCAAAGTTCCATATAAAAAAGTCATTAAGAAAATGTCACACTCTAATTGTTTAGAACAATTTAGAATAAGTCTTGTAAAACCATGCACATTTTTAAAAGTTTGAAGTGACCAAGAATTTTGCATTTAAAGGGAAAGAAAAGTCTCAAAAGCCCTATAAACTTTAAAAGCAATGTACTTTATTTGCAACTCACTTGAAATCATGAAGGTGTTATCTACAGTAACATCATGATCTCTAAAGTATGTTCTGAATAATTTCACAGTGATTTATGCAGGAAGAAATGACAGCACTTAAATTTCTATTCCCACAAACAATGTGTGTAGAGAGAATGAATTGCCACATTAAGATTTTTGAAATATGTCAGCTAAGGATTCTGCATTTTCACACTGAAGCTCAGAAATATTTATCAGATAATTTTTAGTTAGATTTTTTTCTTAAAGAGAATATCCCTATGAATAATCTTAGCGTCTTTGCAAATATAGACCTTGTGGCCAGACAGTTGTAATTTCTGGGAGTTTTACTTACATTTCATTTATTCATATATTCATTGTTAATATGCGATGACATACATAGACATATATATGAATGGAAATGTTATTGTATCTTTTCGTGAGTTCAAAATAATCATTTCTAACAATTAGTGCCAGCATAATTTTTCCTTCCCTGTATGAGCTGAGAATATCTGAACTACAGAACAGGCATTTACAATCTTCTTGTGGCCTTACTACTATGTTTAAAGTTTTAAAATTAAATAGAAAGGTATATTTTTAAAAAACTTCAAGTCAACTGACAAGTATGTGAAAGACAAAGGAAAACCCCACTGTTCTTACTCTCAACATTCCAATCTTCATTGAGTCCTTCCCGTGGCTCACAGAAGCTTGAGAGGGAGAGTGTTACCCATCCTATCCAGTCTGCCAACCAGCTCCTTTGTGTGCCACTGACATGTCACTCCTCTCTGCCTTGGCCTCCCTGGGATCCCACTGTGGGAATCTCCTCCTGGTCTGTATATATTCACAAGGACCTCTCAGTAGGTGCATGGTCTTAGCATTTGTTCAGTTCCTTGGATTACTGCGTTATATGCTGGTCTTGAAAAATCATAGCTTTCTCTCTAGATCACCACTTCAACTTAACATTTGGGCTTAATTTCTTCCCTTTTAATCTCCTTCCCCTCTGTGACCACCCACATCTACCATTAATAGTTGCTTCTGTTCTTTGGGTCTTCAAAGGTATGGTGGGTTAGGGGAAAGAGCAGTCTTGGAATCAAATAGATCTGGATTTGTATTCAGTTACAACTCTTAATAGCTAGTTGGTCTTAAAATTCATTTAGACTTTGTTTCTTCAAAGGCACAATAATAACAATAATACCAGTCTCATAAGGTCCTTGGGAGTATCAAATGAAATAAATATCTATTAAACCCCTGCATATAACTGATATTCAAAAAATGTCAAGCCCCCATGGAAAATTCTCTTTATGTGCAAACTGCACACTTTTTTACAATTATCTCCTTTTCCCTGTGAAAGCAGCAGAGTCAAAACTATTTGCTGATCATTGATGGCATTGGACTCTTCAGTGCAATAAAATAGTTAGAAATTAATTTATTTAGCAACTATTTACTGTGCAATCCATGTACATTGCACTGTGCTAAGGATAATGTAAAGAAATTTAAGCAACAGACTCCACTTTCTGGATGAAACATTATGTCTATTTGGGTAGATAAGAAAATAGCAAAACATTAATTCAAAGTTATATATAATTAATTGCAAAAATGAGTGCTATAAGTGCTGTGGAATTCATTTTTAGACTGGAGATTTTAGTGTAGGGATGATTGGAGAAGGCCTTTTGGAGCTAGCTGAAATCTAACCATCTACAAAAAGGATGCTTATGGTTAAATGACACCCTAAAACTCTTCTGTTTTAAGCTTGATGCTTTGAAATATTCCATGCTTGATATTCTGAATAATTTCTTCACCTTCCCTTATAACAAAAATCAAAAGATTGCTTCTCAGAGGTAAGTCAGTGTTTAATTGTATGGGAAAATAATCACCATTTTAACCATAAAATAAGAGATTATTTAAAAAATTGTTTATCAAAGTGAAGGCAAGAGGTTATTTTATCTAAAAGACAAGAGGTTATTGTAGTTAGAAATATAATAACTTTTTAATAATATTTTTGGGATAAGTGGGGGGTTTTTTGTTTTGGGGGGGATAAGTGTTTTAAAATGAAGTTATTTAATATTATAGTTTACAATACAATGTTTCAATGCCATAACTTGAACTCCTTTTTGAGGTATTAATTCACCCTCTTAATAAATACTATTAAGTATCTTTCACAAATTAGAGTTGGGTCCTGCCCTCCTATAGCCTATGGTTTAGTGAGGTAGCTGGGTATTTAAATATGAATATGTCACTAAATAAATAATTATGAATTTTAATACATGATACTAGAAGACAAGAATGTATGTACTGTATGAAAGAGAAGAGAATAAAGAGAGACCAAATTTACATTTGGGAAGGTGGGGGAAGGCCTCTCAGAAAAAGTGACTGGTAAACGGAAACCTCAGGAAGAGCAGGGGGAAATCCCAGCACAGGGAACAGCATGTTGCGGATACTCTGAAGTTAGAAAGAGCCCAGCACAATGTCTGAAGACATTTAAAAAGGCCGCTTAGCTAACAGAAAGAGCAAGGGAGGGGTGGCATGAGATGAGACTGAGGAGGGTGTAGGAGATCATGGCAAGAGACTGGATTTTATTTCAAGTGAAAGAGAAAGCCATTAAAAGTTTAAAATTATCTTTATATAATGATTGTTATGTAATAGCATGTAATAAATATACAGTAACATACTGTCTGATTCTTAGCAAGTGCAAATAAATGGTGATTCATTCTTATACCATTATCAACATGAAAAATGATTAAATATGAGAATTCAATTCTAAGGGGATTTTCGTGGAATTTTGTATGGCTATACCTGAGCCTTTCAGTTCTACATGTTAATATGACTGATTATGACCTCAGTAAAATTTAACCTTAAGGAACTCTGTAGTTAGAGGTCTTAATATCCTGAAGTCTCAGTGTCATAAAGAAACCAAGAAATTCATCTCTTTACATGATAATATCAATTCTTAAAATACTTTGCAGGTATATTTCTCAGAATTCAAAATTTTGAACACTGCCGTTATCAGCAACACACATTTTTAATACTGTGATTTAGGTACTTGAGCTACAAAATCACATAAGAAACAGCCTTGAAAGATTTTAGAATATGAAGAATTAAGTTAAAATGCACATGAAAAAATAAGAACTGGCATATTGCAGGAATTCAAGCAAGGAGGTACCACCAAGATAGAAACAGTCTGAAAAACGTTTCTACAGGCAGTTAAACTTGAGCCTAGAATTGAGAAAAGGAAAACCCTTTCAAACAATGACAGGAATATCCCTAAATACACATGATGTTATTTCACTGCAAGATATATTAAAATATTGGTGTCAAATGCATTATTCAGAGAAATAAGAATCTCCTTCCTACATTTCTCATGAGTGAGAAAATCTAAAATTGGGAAAATTCATCCAGATCTGATTAATCAACTCAACAGAAATTCCACACTTTTATTAGAAGCAGCAGCTAACATGAGCAGATCTATTTTGGACTCAATTTTAGCATTAATAAGGCAGAATCTTTCAAAACACGGCTTAAAAAAAAGAGGGGGACAGCAATGATAATATTCCATCAAATCCTAGTGTTGTGTTTATAGTCGTAGAATCATTTAACAGGTTTGAATTTGCTTCAATTCTGTGTAACTAGTGTTAAATTCAGTAGAGGCTGTCTCTTAATTTCTAGAGAGTAAACTCATAAATTTGTTACCTCAAAATTGTAATTTTAACTTTTGACTTATGTTTTTGACTTTGCTGCATGTAAAGAGGCATACCTTCATTATTCCAAGATTATGTTCTCAAATTTCAAGGGGAGTCTCCTTATCCAATACTTGTGACCAAAGTGGTATCCCCTTGACTCATTCCCTACAGAATTTGCTGGGACAAATTTTGGGAAAAAGTATTGTCTACTGGACAACGTGCAAAATGGACTATGTAAAATATTTAACTTTTTAAGAAACATATGCAGAGCTTACTTATAAGGGTCAACTTTCATTCCATATATAAAAATTAATAGACAATTTCTAAAGAACTGTTCAGGTTTACATAAAAATTGGGCAGCAATTACAGAGAATTTCAGTATAACCTCTCATCACTCCCCTTTTAATTTCCCCTCTTAAGTTCTTGTCTTAGTATGGCACTTTGTTGCAATTGCTCAGACAGTATTGTTACATTATCATTAACATAGCTTGCATTGCATTTTCTATGAGTTTTGGCAAATACATAATGACATACAGCCACTGTTACAGGATCATGCAGGATAGTTTCACTGCCCTGAACATCTGGGCTCCTCTTGTCGATTCCTCCTTTTTTCCTCCAAATTCCTGGCAACCACTAAGTTTTTTACTGTCTCTGTAGTTTTGACTTTCCAAAATGTCATGCAGTTGGCATTGTACAGTATGTAGCTTCTTCAGATTGGTTTCTTTAACATAGCAATATGCATTTAAATTTCCTCCATGCCTCTTCATGGCTTGATAGCTCAGTTCTTTGTATCACTAAATAATATTCCATTTTATGTATGTACAACAATTTGGTCATTCATTCACCTACTGAAGGATATCTAACCTTAAAAGGCTTAGCAATTATGAATAAAGCTGGGATAAATATTTGTGTCTAAGTTTTTGTGTGGACATTAATTTTATATGTGTAAATATCTCTATCTCTATCTATCTATCTATATCTATCTACCTATCAATAATATAAAATATGAATTTACTTAAAACAGTGCCCGGCACATAGTAGGTTCTCTATAGGTGCTAGATTTTATTGCGATTCAGCTCATAACTGATTATTTCACATCCATGTACCAAGAAAATGTGTAAGGGATCCATTATCTGGAGCCAACTAAACTTTCAGTTTGGGCAGAGATTGCCAGATCTTCAATAAAATTAATTTTCTTTTCTTCCTAGGAGCACAGTGAAACTATGCTTCACAGTCTTCTCTGTAACTGAGTTTGGGGAAATGCTTTAGTTGTAGCCATGAGAATGTGAGCAGAATTGATGAGAGAGCCTTACCCCATTTAAATTTCCTCCTCGTGTTTCCCATGGTATTTTGTCTTTGTGGCTAACCGAGATTACAACCATCCAAGCAACCTTAAAACTCCTGAACATGGCAGGGTAGCCATCAGCCTGAGCCCCAGACGGCTTGTGCCACCAGCCAGAACACCTGAGCAACAAATGAACGTCTATTGTACTTGAGTGAATATAAATTCTGGGGGTAAATTTGTTATAGCAGCTCATAACTCTCTAACATAGTGGTTAATTGCACTATCACCACCCAGAAAAATGTGTGATCTTGTAAGAAGGTGCAAAACCAAAATGAATTAGTATACCTGAAACCTACGTAGTACTTGACTTCATGTTTCATAGAATGGCACTGAAGGGGACAATATGATAAAAAAAATATTGAGCATATTGATGGTAAACACAACTATCATTATTTTTGTTTGCCTTTCAGTTTTGTTCATACATAAAATTTAAAATAATATCCATCAGAGTGATTTGATCTTTTTGTATTCTGGTTTTACCACTTAACAGAAACATTGCCCTAAGTCATATATATCATTTTAGTTAAGTGGATTATATTTAATTGATATACCAGAGTTTTTTTAAATCATTCCCTTAGTTTTGTATAACCTGATGGTTTCTAGTGTATTATAATAAATATAGTGGTATAACAAACCTGTTCTGAGCACTTCTCTCTCAGAATAAATACTTAAATTCAAATCATTAGGTCATATTCTACACATATTTTTATGCCTCAATATATTTTTTCCAAATTAATTTCTTAAAAAGTTTTTTTTTACAAGTAATTTTTTTACAAATAATTACTTTACAAGAATAAGTGAATTGTTAAATTATGTTCCCAGCCACTTCTCTAAGATTAAGACTTAGAATTTCAAAATGAGTGAACTACATTGACCTTGTGATAATGACCAGGAAAATGAGGTCACATTTTCTGTATGCTCACAGGAATCATAACTCATTTAGCTCAGTATCTGGCATATTAAAGAGCCCAATGAATACTTGCTGAATGAATGCATGGATGAATAAGTAATGAATAGGTGAGTGAGTAAATAAATAAATAAATAAATATGGGAGCATTTGTTTTAGTTTTGATATTTTCTCAGTATATTAAATGTTTTCAGGTATTTTTTTTAATTGTTCATCATAAGGAATGGGTGTGTCATCAGACTAAGCCACTGGCCAAGCAAGGGGTGCTGATTTCCAGCAATCATGTCTGAGGCTGTTTATACCATTTGAGGCAGTACAGTATAGTAAGGAACAGAAAAGAACATTTGACACAAAGTCCCTTTAAAAAGAGCCAAGAGGGGCTAGGAAGAATAAATATTGTCAAAATGGCTATACTTCCTAAAGCAATCTACAGATTCAATGCAATCTCTATCAAACTACCAACAGCTTTCTTCAATGAACTGGAACAAATTATTCTAAAATTCATATGGAACCACAAAAGACCCCGAATAGCCAAAGCAATCCTGAGAAGGAGGAATAAAACAGGGGGAATTACACTCCCTGACTTCAAGCTCTACTACAAAGCCACAGTAATCAAGACAATTTGGTATTGGCACAAAAACAGACCCACAGACCAGTGGAACAGAATAGAAAATCCAAACATTAACCCAAACATATACAGTCAATTAATATTTGATAAAAGTGCCTTGGATATACAATGGGGAGATGACAGCCTCTTCAGCAGCTGGTGTTGGAAAAACTGGACAGCTACATGTAAGAGAATGAAACTGGACTACTGTCTAGCCCCATACACAAAGGTAAACTCAAGGTGGATCAAAGACCTGAATGTAAGTCATGAAACCATAAAACTCTTAGAAAAAAACATAGGCAAAAATCTCTTGGACATAAACATGAGCAACTTCTTCATGAACATATCTCCCCGGGCAAGGGAAACAAAAGCAAAAATGAACAAGTGGGACTGTATCAAGCTGAAAAGCTTCTGTACAGCAAAGGACACCATCAGTAGAACAAAAAGACATCCTACAGTATGGGAGAATATATTCATAAAAAACGTATCTGATAAAGGTTGACATCCAAAATATATAAAGAACTCATGCACCTTAACAAACAGAAAGCAAATAATCCAATTAAGAAATGGGCAGAGGACATGAATAGACACTTCTCCAAAGAAGAAATTCAGATGGCCAACAGGCACATGAAAAGATGCTCCACATCGCTAATCATCAGAGAAATGCAGATTAAAACCACAATGAGATATCACCTCACACCAGTGAGGATGGCCAACATCCAAAACACAAACAACAACAAATGTTGGCGAGGATGTGGAGAAAAGGGAACCCTCCTACACTGCTGGTGGGACTGCAAATTAGTTCAACCATTGTGGAAAGCAGTATGGAGGTTCCTCAAAAAACTCAAAATAGAAATACCATTTGACCCAGGAATTCCACTCCTAGGAATTTACCCTAAGAATGCAGCAGCCCAATTTGAAAAGGACAGATGCACCCTATGTTTATTGCAGCACTATTTACAATAGCCAAGAAATGGAAGCAACCTAAGTGTCCATCAGTAGATGAATGGATAAAGAAGATGTGGTACATATACACAATGGAATATTATTCAGCCATAAGAAGAAAACAAATCCTACCATTTGCAACAACATGGATGGAGCTAGAGGGTATTATGCTCAGTGAAATAATCCAAGCCGAAAAAGACAAGTATCAAATGATTTCACTCATATGTGGAGTATAAGAACAAAGAAAAAATACTGAAGGAACAAAACAGCAGCAGACTCACAGAACCCAAGAACGGACCAATAATTACCAAAGGGAAAGGGACTGGGGAAAATGGGCGGGAAGGGAAGGATAAGAGGGAAAAAGGGGCATTACGATTAGCAGATGTAATGTTGGGGGGCACGGGGAGGGCAGTACAACTCAGAGAAGACAAGTAGTGATTCTATAGCATCTCACTACACTGATGGACAGTGACTGTAATGGGGTTGGTGGGGGGGACCTGATGAAGGGGGTAGTTTAATAACCGTAATATTGCACATGTAATTGTAGATTAATGATAATAAAATAAATTAAAAAAAAACAAATATGTGAACAATAAAAAAAAAAAGAACCAAGAGGGAAGCTGGAGGCTGGCTATGAGTGGCCATATTTGTATGACTCTGACCCCTTCCCAATCCATAGGCACGACTGGCTTATGAACAGACACAAGAGCCATGCTGGATGAATGAATCCTTTCCAAGGGACTTGAGATGAAAGAGAGCATGAGATCAGTTTCTTCTTTGGAAGTTGTAGTTTTAAGACTGAAGCCCAGCATTTGTGGATGTGCAAATATTCTTTCAAGGGGAGTATTATATAAAGGTATTTTTTTAAATGGAAGAGCAGGTGTTTGTTTCTTGTGAGAGCCCAAATTAAATTTTAAGTTATTCCTACAGGGAAGTAAGTAAAAGGTTCAGCATACTAAAAGATAGCTGCCAGTCAGAAGCATTTTCCAACCAAGTCCCTTTAGTTTATTCTCAAGTAAAAACATGTAATAATTTGATTTTTCTCACTTAATTCTCAGCTACATGTAAAACATCTCAGGATATTGTTAAAGACAGAAACACTAACAATTATCCTATGCTTTTGTTTTATTTCCCTTATTATGAATTATATAAATTATTTGCTGAAAAAAGCCTGGATTAAGCCCTGCTTAATGGTATGGTATATGTACCGTCATAATGGTGTTCTACCAATTATATATTTAAAGAAGAGGAAAGTAAAGTCCCACAACAAATTGCTTAAAATTCTCTTAGTCTGCTGTGGCAGGAATGGCAAGAATTGTGGCATATTCCAGATCTCAATTTTTTCCTATTGACTGTGAACAGATGGAAGCTATACTATTTAAGAAATAGTAAACCCTGGTATTTGGCCATTGTCCAAAGCAAAATGAAAGAAGGGGCACAATTCATCTGGCTCACTAACAGAAGACAACTAAAAATAGGCCCCCAGCCCCATCTCAGCAAGGCTGTGAGTTGCTAGGCAAGAGTGCATTTTCCTCAGAAGCTTAGGGTCCCCCATTCACAAGTTTTAAGTTGCCTACTAATTTGTCAAATATATTTGCTTCATTGTTGTGCTCATTTAGCATCTACCTCTATGGTCTCTCCATTTTGTATTAACAGATAAGGATGATTTACAAGCTGAAATGGTCTGTTTTTCTCAGCCCATTAAGTCCAAGTGTGATGCTCCCAGCTCTCAGAAATATTGATCCAAATGCTGCAACTTCATTCTGAAAAGCAACACTTACTTTAGTTATAAAAGTTTCACTATGACTTAGGGTCTCTGTAACCTTCATGGTGTGGTCTTCAGAGAGATGCTGATATTAACAATAGGTGCTTTAATTAAGTTGCATTCATTTCTTGAGCAATTGTTAGAATTGCTAATTCTTTCCAAGTAGAGAGAAGTGTAGATGAATATGTAATAACAGGCTCTTAGAGCAAAGCCAGACATTTCTACCTATGCTGCAGTGACCATGATTTAGACTCCCAACCAGAAGCATGAAACAGCTCACTGTAGACTAAGGTATATGCAAGCATACTGTTGATAAGTGACAGTTTATTGATTGGAAGACCAAAAATGAGCTGGCACTCTTGAGGCTCACAAGTGGGTAATGTCACAAGTGGGTTTTGTACCATTCTCAGCAGATCTCACTTCTTTATGCACATTTGAGATGCTATTGATAAAATTATACACTAAAATGAAATAAACCCACTAAGGAACATGAAACAACATGGAGGAGACTCACAAATATAATGTTTGACAAAAGAAACCAGATACAAAAGGGTGCATGTGTATAATTTCATTTAGAAAACGTGAAGCCAGAGGAAAGTAATCTCTATTGTTGGAAGTCACACTGTCTTTGCAGAAGAGGCAGAGGCTAGAAATTGGGTGGGGACATGGCCTTCAGGGACAGTGTCATATTTTTTATCTCAGTGGTAGTTATACAGTTTGTTCCATTCATAATAACTGATCAAACTGTACAGGGTTGAGCTGTGAACAACCTAGTTTTGTACTGCATGGGTCCACTTATATGCAGACTTTTTTTCAATAAATACATTGGAAAGTTTTTTGAGATTTGGGGCAATATGGAAAAAAATATTTTATCTAGCTTATTTTATTGTAAAAATGTAGTATAGAATACATATAACATACTTAATACGTGTTAAGCAATGGTTGATTTTGTCAGTAAGGTTTCTGGCCAACTAGTTCATTAGTTAAGTTTTTGGGGAGTCAAAGGGTTATGTGCAGATTTTCAACTGGGTGGGGTGCCAGTACCCCTAGCCCCCATGTTATTCAAGGGTCAACTGTAGTTCAAATTTTCACATTTTTCTATAGATATGTTACACTTAAATAAAAAAGGAAAAAAATCATACTCCAGAACTAAAGGCACAATCATGAGTGGTGAGGTTTTAATAATTCATTTGGAAGTACTTTCTGCTTCTCTAAATCTATTAAATCAAGTTTTATTCTTTGGCTAGCTATTTCTAATCAATTAAGAACCTCAGTCTTTTGAACATAGGCAAAGTCTGATGCACAGTTCAAATGTTGACTGATTCATGCATCACAAGCCCCACTGTAGCTCTGCTCATTCATTAATAGTCTCCCTGTCCCTAAAGTTGAGCAGACTATGATGTGGACCAGACACTGGCATCACCTACTGGAAACTGACCTAGTTCTTTGTTCCACAGGATTTTAAAAGTTTGGTTGGCTCCAGTGAAATCCAGGCAATATTTTATCCAAATATGATTTAGCTCTATGTAGAGCCTTAAAACAGTCTAATCTTCTGGGTCAAACCCTTTAAGGTCTGGTTCTTAAAATTTCTATGCACTTGTCCATTTGCTATTTTAATTATATTAGACTGATTTTTACCTCACTTGAGATTTTTAAAAATGATATTTATTTTGAGATTTATACTCTCAGGGTATCAGCAATTGCTTACTAAATATGATGCATATTAAGAGAAACATTTAAATTGTAGTCAGGCATTGTTAGATGACATCTACTTTTACCCAATCCTCGTACCAGGCACCTCAAGGCTGACTTCGGTTCCGTACACTGCACACCAATTATCATTAACATTTATTTTTCAACATGGACTCACTTCCTAGTAACTATGGTGGGCCAGTCCTCCCCCTGCCATGGAGGTATCTCCACCTACAGGTGCAGTCCAGGTGTGTGACCAAATGTAATTACTATTAGAGCGGGTAGTTGGTCTCTGGTATGGGGACTGAGTTTCCTTAGTTTGTATTGAGAGGCTTGTTGAGTAGTTTCCAGATGTGCTCTAAACAGGGGTGGCTTTGCTTTCCAGGTCCCACAAATATTTGTGCCCCACGAAATTTGGGTAAACAAAATCATAATGGCAGTCAGGATCAAGAGCAGTTTACCATCAGAATGAACAGGATTGGGGACCCAGACTGGAAAGGCAAAACTTTTATCAAGTAAAAATTCTTAATATCAAATAATTTGGAGATTTAAAATTATAATTTTCTTGTACATGTTCAGTATAGTTCTTCTTGGGCTCTCCAGCACTACTTCTTTTCTCATAATTAATCCATAACTTGCCTCCTATTTGGTAAAAGGAAATTTTCATTTTTACTTAGTATTTTTGGTGAGTCATATGGTCTTGAGTCCTTCATCTAGTTTAATAAGTGGGCAATCTCAGGAGTTTATGTTACTCTTCCAAATTTTTGGCTTGTTTTCATGGTTTATGTATTTCTTGTATAAATCCAGTTAACAGGTAAGCTTCACTTTTACTTCCTCCACTTGGGTTTCAACAATGTTCAAGTCTTTTACCCACGGTTCCTTATGGTGGTTATACAAAGTGCACCTGTAGTGAGAGGATGATCTGATTTATTTATCACATTCATATGTGTAACTTCGTTTTTCCTTATTCCTTGGTCCTGTCTTCTAGGAGGCAGGTGACTAGGAAGAGAGCACCATAAAGGCTGGGTCCATTAAAACTGGCCCCCCAAAAGGGAGTTCCCCTGAACAGTTTTAAACCTGCTCATGTTTCAACATGGTGAGGATTTTGATCTGGGAGTTAAGTAATCCATGACGTAGTTCCATTATATCCATTGCATGGAGGTGAGAGCAAGGTGAAAATTTCATTTTATGTTCATATTTTGCACCCACTCACACATAATTCTAGTTGTGAAATTTATTCCCTAAGCAGATATTATGGGACCAGGGACCATGTATATTTAAACAACATTCTGCACAAAACTACTAATGGTGGCTGCATTAACCAGATGATCCCATAACCTGAGTAAGAATGAATACAAATTTATTTTTTATCTGGATGGCATAATATGCCCCAGCAATAAATACAAGTATTGTTATATGCAAACTACAACCAAACTGAGATGCTCCTTATCATATACAAGACCAGCAATAGCAAAACATTTAATAGCTTTATGTTAATAAGGGAAAGAACATTAATTGTTACAACTTCTATGGAGTGATTTGGCAATAGCTATCAAAATTATAAGTACATTTATACTATGACCTATCATCTCCCTCTCTAGGAATTTTTTTTAAAGATGTATTTGCACTGTGCAAAATGATATGTGTAGAAGAATATTCATTAAGGCATCTTAGCTGTAATAGCAAAATATTGGAAGCAACTTAAATGTCAATCAACATGAAAAATGAAATATACAGTGGTGCATTCATTCAATGGAACAACATGCAGTCATTTAAAAATAACAGGGAAGATTTTATGTATTGAAATGGAAAGATTTTCAAGACTCATGCTATTAAAGCCAGATGCCAAATAGTGTGTAGAGTATCTGACCATTTATGCAAAAAAGGGTGAGATGAATAAATGATCATAGAAGTATAAAAAATCTCTGGTGTGGTATGCGAGAAGCTGAACACCAGTGACTTTGAAGGAAAGGAAATGGGGGACTGGGGGACAGGGATAGGAAGGAAAGTTTTCATTATATGTACTTTTGCATGTTTTGAATTTTGAAATTTATGAATAAATTACCTACTCAAAAAAATGCAGTTTGAAAAAAATAAAGAATGCATTTTCCTGATCATATTTCTCATCCAATTAAGATTTAAAATATCACCCTAATATTAGAAATATGACCAGGCTTAGGGCAACTGTAGTTGGGACAAGCTCATTTAGCTTCTAACATTTGAAGACTGATATCAGACCAAACTGGCTACTCAAAGGGAGAGTCAGTGGGATGGATTACCCAGTTCCAAATCTCTATAGTGATTTCAATCACTCCTTCTAGGTCCCAGTAGAGATTCTTGTTTATAGCTGTGGTGCGGTGGGGGAACTCCAGATGTTTCTGTTTTGTATCCTAGGATCATCCTGCAGGATATATATTAACCATCCCAGACAAAGCCCCTCCCTCCTGCGTTGTTACTGTAAGTGCACACTAAGGGAGAGGTTAAGTCCACCGGGGCATACCACTAATCTCCTGTAGCCAACAAAAATGTTTATCACAACTCATCAACTCTGGATCCTTGTTTCTCCAACTCTTTCATTGGTCCAAGTAGTCCCCCACTTCAACCTGGAATTAGTGGTTCCTCTGAACCTGTACCTTAAGCCCCGTAAATGATTATTTTTATATATTTTCTGCAAAGTACTTGGACTCTGGTATAGGACTAAAGTCTTCCCAGAAAGACTCAATATCCTATATGGCGAAAAGAAAACCAGGCTATTTGTCCTTGCCTGTAGAGTGTGATGAGGCTAAACAGGATAAATTGAAACTAGGTCACCTCAGCATTCATTACCCCATGACATTGGAAGGGAGTGCTAGTAGGGGCATTTATTAAACCACTCTTCCTGTTTGCTAGTTATGCACCCACAGGAAGTCTGAAAGAATATGCAGGCCTTTAATTCAGGCTCAAGAACCACATTTCTAACCTTGTACGAGGTGCACAGGACTTGTGTGGCATCGGTGAGGTGGGGGAAAAATGCTGTGGCATCTGAAAGTGGCTCCTTTGTTCTTTTCAAATTGTTCCCTGTTCACCAGAAGACCAGGGTCTTTTGGAAAAGGCACCGACTCCTTCACAAGGCTGTCTCTCTTGCAATTCCTAGGGGACAATCCCACCCCACCTCTTCAGACTTTTTTTGTCCCTTCCCTCTTTCATCTGTTAATGCTTTGTATCTCTTCCCCAGATTTTCACATTTTCTCCTCAGCCTCTGGTGTAGTTTTCTGTCATTTCGTTCCATTCATTTCCACTTTGGATAAAGAAGGTAGAATGGGGTAAGGATTGCTGAACCTTTCCAGTGAACTATTGAAATGATCAAGTCTCCAACACTGGGCCTCAAGATGATCTACTATGATTCTAAAATAGTCTTTTTCTTCCTCTACCTTGAATGACAGTCCTAAATGCTGTTTTTTGCTGTCTTTAGGTGGTAAGAATGAAGAAAAGAGAAAAATCTCATTTTGTTCTACTATCTTTGTAGGAGAAAGTAGCATCCAACATTTAGCCCTAGTTTAAAAGCATCCTTGTTTAGAGTCGAATTAACTAACATTTTTAACTTTGGCTCCCTCTGAATTCTCCTTGCTCCTTATATGTCTGTTCTGTTCAAGAAAAGTATTTATCTTCTTTACCAGTTTTTTGTAGATTCAGCTCTTTAATATAAATAATTAAAACTATTCAACTAAGAACATCAGAAAGCTTACAGAAGCTTACAGTCAAGCTAATTTATTTTAATTAAAATTTGATTCACAGAATTCAAACTGATCCCACTAGGCAAAAATATGCAGCCAAATTCAGAAGATGCTTTGGAACCCTGGAGAAGCTCAGTCAGCATTTCCAAGGACCAATACAAGTTTAAGATCATTAAAATGACCTTAGAGAAAGTAAATAGTTATTGTGAAATAGATACAGATATTAATTTGTATTTCAATGTTTGGTGTGGTGGGACCATAGACTCCTCTGGGCTTCTAAGTTTGGAGATATTGACAAGTCTGGAAAAATCATCTGTAAGTATTTAAAGTGCATGTGTATAATTGTAAATTTTGGGGTCCAAACTAAGGTTAAGATAAAAATGGGTATCCTGCATTCAAGCAAGAATGGAATGCCTGCATTATGTGGAAAATAAATTCTTTATTCTATAATTACAATTCAGTATTAAAAGAACTGTCTCTTTGGTAATTGTTTATTGAACAGCATCAGCCAGTTATCAGAGCTCACTTTGTAATACTGTCATGTCCTAGATTTTTCCATCTATCTTATTCCAAGTCCTTATGGCAATGTCAACCAGTCAGACACCCAATTCTCTATGCTTTAAGGTGCTGTCTATTCACTTAAAGCAGTTTATAATTATTTAGGCTATTCACAAATTGTTCATTGTGAGTACATCTTTCTCAGCTATCTTGTTAATTTGCCGGTCGCTCAATAACAGGGCACCTTCTCAAAGGCATCTTCTCCAAATAGCTATCTCTACCTTCAATTGAGTGGGATCTCCTAGGACTTTGATTGGGCCCTACTTTTAGCAGGTTATTAGTGAAGGAAATGAACCGGATGTTGAAAACTTCCTATTCCTATGGACTTAATATTTTTTGAATGACAGTTGAGTGAATATCTTTCAATTATGCTTGTGATTTATGGCTTCTTTTGACATCCTGATGGGACCTCTGCCTGTCCTTTGTGTTTGCTACTTTTCTTTAGGCCATTACAACATAGAGTTACCATGCCAAGCTTCCAGTGGAAGTAGGAAAAGATGAGAGACAGAGAGGGGAGGCATCACAGTCACAACCTTTTTACTGAAATTGCCATGCATATGAAGTTCACGTTGATATCAATTCAAAGATACTCTATTTTAACAATAGGAAAACACGTAGTTGAGATATATAGAAAAAAGAAAAAATAATAGAAGCAATAAATCAAAAAGAGAATTACGGTTAATGCATTTTCTCAGTGCTCTTTACTCTTGCAGCATCAGGGCAAGTTTAGTCTTTAGCTCTGAAGAGCCTGGAAAGAATTTAACAAGGTAGAAGTAATAGTCTTTACTGAAATTTTCCATTAAAAAAACAGCCTGATTCACAGCTGTATAAAAGGAAAATAGCTAGTATAGGCTTGGTTGGTGCATGACCTAATTTGGAGAAGACCCAGTGTATTTCTTCCTTCTCAGACCATAGCTTGCCTCAGGATAATAGTCTTGCTCTACTTCATTCATCCCCATGGGCAATATTATGGTTTTTCTAGGTGCTAGGCATTTTTGTCTTTGTGGATCCCTTTCTCCATAAGAATACTAAAAATATACTTTCCAAGATATGAAGACAAATATGTTAACATTACATATTAAAATATTTTCTTCAACCTAAATATTCTTTCCCTTTCTTCTGATTTTAAAAAAGAAAAAACATTTTTATAGACTCTAAAGGCATTACAGCCCTGGGATGATGCTTGCCATGCCCATGGATGGTGGCCTTGTCCATCCCAGTGTGCCTGCTGGGAGCAAAAGCAACTCAAGTGTGTTGAAGCTGGAAGGATCTTTAAAGTGGAAGTTCAGTGTTTCCTTAGACAGTGCGCCAAATTAACATTACATTGAAATTAAAAATAAGCTATGGAACACTTCTACTCTGTGCAATTCAAGGATAGTCTTTCTTTAGGGATCTAAAATTTGGATCAAAAGTTAGAGCTCTGCAAAGGACTAGCTGTAAATGGATACATGTTAATTTATACCATAAATGTCTTTTAAAGTAAAGTTTGTATTGAAGTATGTTACACACTGGCAAAGTGCACATATCAAAACTGAACAGCTCAAAGAAATGATCACACAGTGAACACCCTCAAGTGATCACTACCAGATTATGCTATCAACATTTCAACACAAACTATGTAAGACAGACTCTAGAATTTGGGGTTGAAAATATAAAAAGCATGGCTTAGTGATACTTTGATTCTAAAATTAAATGACTCTAAAATAAACGCTCTGTTTTATGTTATCCAGCCGTGTTTATAATAGGTACCCCTCACCTTCACTGAATACCACTCCTGATCCTTGACCCTCACCTTATCGCTGATCTGCATATCACTCCTGACCTCTCCTTACTTCATCACTGAGCCAATTCCCTACACTCACCCTGTTCCTCATTCTTTCACAAATATTGAATGACCCAAGTGTGTCAGATATCGTACAGGTGTTAGCATACAGCAGTGAACAAGTCTAGACCATCGTGGAGCTTCAAATTTATTATGAGATACAGATATTTCAAGAATAATTAGTAAATTCAATTGTGATAAGTATTAAAAGGGCAAAGGACAGCATGCCATGAGAGTGAATAACCAGGAGACTTAATGTAATTCTGGAGGTAGTTTATTCACGCTTTCCCTTTTTATTAGACTAAAGATGATAACGGCCATTCTAATGACCAGTGACAGCTAGGATGAGTATGAGACTTTGTGTAAGAACCATAAACACTTTCAAGCTAAATAATGAATGAAATTGTTGTAATCCCTTATGCTATTTTTTTGTGGTTGGTGGTAAAATGTATGGATTTTTATCTTCAGAATTACAGCATCAAAACAACAGTATCTTAATGTCCATGAGAGTCTTCAAATCACTGTGTCCAATGCCCTGTGTATCTCTTAATCCTCTCTCTGTCTGTCACACAGACACACACACACATACACTACAGCAGATCCTCAAATCACAATTTGAAGCAACTCTCAGATCTCCATAATTTTTTTCTTTATTTCAAGAAAGACATCAGATTAAAACATCTGGCCACTTAAACATCTTCATAGATTTATACCAAATAGAATCAGAAGGAGGCAATCATATCATTGCCCAATCAACACTTTAGCCAACCTTATTTGTAAACCTCTAATAGGAGCTTGTTCATAAAACCACATGTGCCTTTCATACGTTATTCTGTGTCTAAGCTCTGCTTGTGGGTTAACTGCTCAGTGAGCAGGGTAGTCAGGCCAGCTGGAATATTGCTGTTCTTCATGCTTGTGGTTGGCCCTTGTTCTCAGAGACAAATGCATTTTCAATTTTTCAATATATTTCTTTCTCATTAGGCTCAGTTAATGGAGTTATAGCTTATCATATCCTTGTCCTGTTTTACTTATATCAGTGTTCTCTTTAGAAATATTCCCTGTGACTTCATCGTTGGTCCATTGTGGAAGTAAAAATCCTACCACCTCAGAATTATCTCTAGCCTGTGTGGACAGAGAGAACGGAAACCTAGAAGAGGTCAGCTTAGCTGTTCCTCTGCCAATTTGAAGGCACTTCATTCCTTTGTCCACCCTACCCTACAACTGATTGCTGCCCTTTGGTGATATCTCTCCACTGTTCCATGAGTCTTTTTCTCACTAAGCTTTCTGCTTACAACTTTTCTTAATGTTTTTATTTTAGTCCTAGAATATGCACGTTTCTTGTTCAGTTTCAACAGGTTTGACTGCGGCCATAATTAAGTAAGAGGCACATGCAGGGATGTATCCTGATTCCACCCCTCTCTGAGGCAGAGCCATGGTGAGGATTAAAACATAAAGCCTGGAAATCCATGCAGATTTAAGAACAATTACATTGGGTTGCTTTTTTCCTCCAAATATTGAACTGAGATCCCTGAGTTTAGGAATCTTTTGAAATATATCTTTTTACCCTAGCACCTAGCCCAGCACCTGGCACTTAGCTGGGAATCTGTAAATGTTGGTTGAATGAATGGATTTGTTTCTTTTTTTCTCCCCATGTACTCATTGGATCAGATGATTTCCTCTTCAGAAATTATAGACAGTGTTAGGCTAGAAGTTTTAATGTGTGCAGTGACCCAGTCTTTGACAGTGATTCCCTGGCTATAGTTTCCACCGTGTCCTGGGTGGACTCTTCTCATGTTGAGGGTCTCATCGGTAAACTCTCCTCTAGCATCATTGTATTTATAAAGAAAAGGGTTAACTTTTGCATTTTTGGCTAACAAGTCAACAATTTCCTCTTGGATTAATTTAAAATTTTCAGGTAGCTACCATCTGGTCTCACAGATTCAGATACATTTAGTTTGTTTGAAATTTCCAGAATAGCCTGGGCATTTGCCAGTGTTTGCTCAAGTACCTCCTACCTGTACACTTCAAAAAGCAATTTGGGAATGAGAAGACTCTCAACAGCTTCTCTAAAAATGTTGACAAATAATTTGTTTACTCTCTCTGTTATCTGTTCCTTGCCTTTAATATGCCCTGTGTACATATGATTATCAAATGATTGTTTTCTGCCTTTAAAGACACAGCTTTCACATTAGAGACTGAAAGGTCCTGTTTATCTTTGTTTCTCACTGATACGACACCTGCTACAGTCAAATGTGCTAAAGTTCTTTTTACTTTGCCCAGATTTACATCTTTTGGAAAAAAAAAGGAATATTTCCAGGATAATTCCTTTAAAATTTCCAGCTAAGAATGTCAGGGTTTTTTGTTTGTTTGTTTGTTTGTTTGTTTAAATATATAGTCATTTTTGTAGCATATTTAATCTCAAGATTCTACTCAGCCATCTTGAAGAACTTCTAGAATTCATATAGATTAATGGGATTTTATGTAGTTTCATTGAAATTTTCTGTACTTTGCTCCCCCATTTATCAAAAATACCTATTTATGAGGGAAATACATTAATATAATGGATTTCAACAAGACATATGACAAGGTGCTGGTAGTGTAAATGTGAGCAAACAAAGCATTGGAGTAGGTGATTATGTAAGTTGAAGAGTTTGAGGGTGAAAGAAAAGGCTCTTAAGTGACTCTGAAGAGAGCAGACATGAAATAATTAAGGGATTGAGTCAGCTTTAAAGGAGGTGTCTGGAGTCAGGCCACCGTGCTCTGCAGCTGAGCTTGTGCTAACGAAACAACAGTTTACATGAAGAGCTAATGTAATCTTTGACCACAGAAAGAATAATATAAAAAGAAAAAGAACCAGCCAATATTCTTATCACATCTGTAGCTCTGTAGCATGCTCTTCCTCCTGGGTGTCAGGATATATGTATTTTTTAATTTAAGAAGGGCACTGCCAAACCGATGTAAAATAGGATGAGCAAAACTAAGTGACAGCTAGCTTGAAAACAGTGATGAAAGCAAGACAATGTGACCAAAGTGGGAATATGAAAGGTGACTTAAAATATTAGTGAAGTTTATCCCAATTTATTGCTAGAAAAAATTACCTAGGATCAATAATTGGAATTTAAGAGATTGGCAGCTTCAGTTAAGTCTAAAATGTCTTAGAGGTTGTCCCAACAAAGTAGTGAGGTAACTCTGTCTGGTTATAAGCAACTTGTGGCCAGAGCTGTTAAAGCCAATGCTGAATAAAATTCCATCAGAAATCCTATAATATTGGAATTAAAAGAAGTCCATCATTTTCTTCTCCAAATCAGAGATGCTTCTGTTTGATTAATTCTATTTTCCACAGCTAGAGAAACAAGGCTAACACTAAGTGCTCCACTCACTTTCAAAACCTATTTAGAGAAATTCTTCCCACCTACCCGTCACAGCAATACCAGTATACAGAAGGTTGGGAGCGAACATGCCCTGGACTCCAGTCTCTAAAGAAAATCTTAAGCAACACAGCACACCCACAAGGGCCTGAACCTGAACCTGAACCTGAGAGAAAGTGTCTCCTTTCTTTATCAGTAGATGCAAACATCCACTGCTGGAGGACCACTTTTCCAATGCATACTGCTAGGCAAGGTGCTGGCAGACACTTTTGAATGGCTGACCCACTCCCATTTTCAACCTCTTTTTGAGATGTCATGACACAGAAGCAGAGTCCTATGGTGTGATTCCAGGGAAAGCCTTTGCTTTCCCGATACAGGCAGCAGCTAATGTATAGCCATAAGCAAAAGCCCCTGGAGAACTGTAAGCACCCGCACAGACAACAGCTGCCTTATAAACACTGTCCTGTTTTTTTTAGACATTTCTGCCCCCCAATTTTTTGTTGCCAGCAGGTGAAACCATTTGTAAATGGAGACACAATCTTTTATGATTTCCCCCCTTGGGAATGTAGTGTTTCCAGTCATATGCACCTTGCACAATGAGATCCTTAAAGTGTCCCCCATTTGTATGTGGGAGGTCTGAGGAACATATTGGATGCTTATGGAATCATAGAATCTTAGAGTTAGAAGGAACCTTCAGAGCTCATCAAATTAGAAAAGTTTAGAAATACAGGAATTTTATTCTATAAGATCCCCAATAGAATCATTCGTTCATACAGTAACTCATATTTTACATAATCCATCAGCATTACCTCTTACTAGCCATGTGACTTGGGACAAGTTATTCGTGCTGGTTATTCTGTTGACCCCTCCTTCCTCCAACCCCCTTCTTCCTGCTGTGCTGACCTTTTCAGAGTGCACCACCTAGGCACCCGTCTCTTTCTATTACTTGGTAGGTTTGGTCAATGGGAGGCATCTGCAGGAGGTTGCAGGATGGGATGAGAGACAGTAAAAAGGTCAGGGTATTTGTTTCCCCAGTAGACTTTTTCCACAGTGGAAGTTGCTGCATTGTTCTGCACATGCAACTTCCATAGGATAGCCTTCTTCCCTCAAGCCCCCATGAGGCTCTAGGAACTTCGGTCTCTCCCTTTTCCCACTTGGGTCCAAATGTAGGGGTGTCTCCCTGCTACACTACATGCTCATTGCAATTATTGTATGTTCTGTTCATGTACTTCAACATCCCTTATCCTTGGATTTACACCTTGGAAAATCACCCCTTTTGCATGTGTCATCTTTTTGCTGTGGGTCCTCAACTGCTACATTATTAAATCTCTCTGAGCCTCAGTTTACTTACATGCATGGGGATATTAACAGCTATGCCAAAGTGTTCCCATGAGGAATTAAATGGCATTACCTTTGTAATACAGTTCAGTGTCTGGCACAGAGTGTTTCACAAATGTAAGACTGTATAAATATCACAATTGAAAACATAACTAGCATAGTAGGCAGTGCACCAAGAGCATTCTTTCAATTTTTACACACTGGAATGAGTCTTTTTCCAATATAAATGTAGCCTAACACACAGGAGCAGATAGAATGTGCAATAATATAAGTGACTGCAAGTGTAAACAGGAGCGTTGCTTATAAGATCCTCACCCTCAGCTAAAATGCCCATCTATCTTTTTCTCCCTGGGTATCTGTTCATTCAAGGATGAGTAATAGGTAATGCTTCATAAGCTGAAAGCAGTGAACCTTCATCCATTCTATGACAAGTAAAATTACTTGACTAAATGCAATTTAAAACACCATATCACTACCATTGATTCTGTTTTTACATATGGCTGAATTAATTGCTTACAAGAGTGTACACACTTCCACATAAAGAAAATCTTTATGCACATTCTTTCCATTGTGTATATTCTTCCCTTAGAATTTGCTCATAATTCAGTGTATCACTTATAAAGCTGTTTTTCAGTTGGTTGCTTGCAAATGGCTCTTGTTCGTAAGAGTTTTTTACCCACTGCACCTTGTAGAGTTGCCTTTCACAGAGCAGGCACTTAATAAATGTTGATTGAATGGCACATATAAGTTAGCAGGGACAACTGCTTTTATTTCAGATCCAGACTAAGACGCAGATGGCTTGGCAGATGGCATGCAAGGTTATGCAAAGCCTTCCCAGGGAGCCCGCAGTTACTCACAGAAAGCCATTACATCACCACTGTGACCAGCTTGAGCATCCCTGTGAATCGGAGCAGACACATTGGCTAGCACTAGGATGATTAGTGGGGGAGAGTTCAACATCTGTCCCCTGTTTTGGAAAGACAACATAAAAAAGGAAAATAAATAATGACTTGAGATGGTTTGAGGCCACTAGCATAGGTCAACGAGAGCCATATCTTAAGTTGAGCCACGATCAGGGTCAAGTGCACAAAAAAATGATGAAATAATTTTTTCTTTCTGAGATCTTTTGGAGTTAGATGTCAAACATGCTAAAGTACTGCATTAACAAGAAAAAGTGAGTATGAGAGATTTGAAGTCGTGGTTGGAAGCATATCAGCAAACAAATCCAAGGAGTACTGAGAATTCCTACATTGAGATCACATTCTTTTATATTGACGGCTGACATCATTTAAAGATATGCAGTGATCAAAACAGCATAGCAACTTAATATTTCCTGTTTCATCATGATACAAAGGGAATAGCACATGTACTCTTTACCATCCAAACCTTTATTTCTTTTTTTTTTCTTACGGTATTATTGATATACACTCTTATGAAGGTTTCACATGAAAACACAATGTGGTTACTACATTTACCCATATTACCAAGTCCCCACCCATACCTCAGTGCAGTCATTGTCCATCGGTGTGGTAAGATGCCACAGATTCACTGTTTGCTTTCTCAGTGCTACATTGTTTTCACCGTGATCCCCCACACCATGTATACTAAACATAATACCCCCCAATCAGCTTATCCCTCCCACCCTCCCCACCCTCCCACACCCCTTCCCTTTGGTAACCACTAGTCTTTTCTCGGAGTCTGAGTTTGCTGCTATTTTGTTTCTTCAGTTTTGCTTCGTTGTTATATTCCACAAATGAGGGAAATCATTTGTCACTTGTCTTTCTCTGCCTGGCTTATTCCACTGAGCATAATACCCTCCAGCTCCATCCACGTTGTTGCAAATGGTAGGATTTGTTTCTTTCTTATGGCTAAATAGTATCCCATTGTGTATATGTACCACGTCTTTTTTATCCATTCATCTACTGATGGACACTTAGGTTGCTTCCATATTTTAGCTATTGTGAATACTCCTGCGATAAACACAGGGGTGCATATATATTTTTGAATCTGAGGAGTTGTATTCTTTGAGTAAATTCCAAGGAGTGGGATTCCAGGGTCAAATAGTATTTCTATTTTCAGTTTTTTGAGGAACCTCCATATTGCTTTCCACAATGGTTGAACTAGTTTACATTCCCACCAGCAGTGTAGGAGGTTTCCCCTTTCTCCACATCCTCGCCAGCATTTGTTGTTCTTAGCCTTTTGGATGGTGGCCATCCTTACTGGTATAAGGTGATATCTCATTGTGGTTTTAATTTGCATTTCCCTGATGATTAGTGATGTGGAGCATTTCTTCAGATGTCTGTTGGCCATGTGAATTTCTTCTTTGGAGAATTGTCTCTTCATAACCTCTGCCCATTTTAAAAATCGGGTTATTGCTTTTTGGGTGTTGAGGTGTGTGAGTTCTTTATATATTTTGGATGTTAACCCCTTGTTGGATATGTCATTTACAAATATATTCTCTCATACTGTAGGATGCCATTTTGTTCTGTTGATGGTGTCCTTTGCCATACAGAAGCTTTTTAGTTTGATGTAGTCCCATGTGTTCATTTTTGCTTTTGTTTCCCATGCTCGAGGAGATGCATTCAGGAAGAAGTTGCTCATGATTATATTCAGGAGATTTTTGCCTGTGTTGTCTTCTAAGAGTTTTATGGTTTCATGACTTACATTCAGGTCTTTGATCCATTTCGAGTTTACTTTTGTGTATGGGGTTAAACAATAATCCAATTTCATTCTCTTGCATGTAGCTGTCCAGTTTTGCCAACACCAGTTGTTGAAGAGGCTGTCATTTTCCCATTGTTTGTCCATGGTTCCTTTATCGTATATTAATGAACCATATATGGTTGGGTTTATATCAGGGCTCTCTAGTCTGTTCCATTGGTCTATGGGTCTGTTCTTGTGCTAGTACCAAATTGTCTTGATTACTGTGGCTTTGTAGTAGAGCTTGAAGTTGGGGAGCATAATCCACCCAGCTTTATTCTTTCTTCTCAGGATTGCTTTGGCTATTTCAGGTCTTTGTGGTTCCATATGAATTTTAGAACTATTTGTTCCAGTTCATTGAAGAATGCTGTTGGTATTTTGATAGGAATCGCATTAAATCTGTAGATTGCTTTAGGCAGGATGGCCATTTTGACAATATTAATTCTTCCTATCCATGAGCATGGGATGTGTTTCCATTTACTGGTATCTTCTTTAATTTCTCTCATGAGTGTCTTGTAGTTTTCAGAATATAGGTCTTTCCCTTCCTTGGTTAGGTTTATTCCTAGGTATTTTATTCTTTTTGATGCAACTGTGAATGGAATTGTTTTCCTGATTTCTCTTTCTGCTAGTTCATTGTTAGTATATAGGAATGCCACATATTTCTGTGTATTAATTTTGTATCTTGCAACTTTACTGAATTCAGATATTAGATCTAGTAGTTTTGGTGTGGATTCCTTCAGGCTTTTTATGTACAATGTCATGTCATCTGCAAACAGGGACAGTTTAATTCTTTCTTGCCCATGTGGATGCCTTTTATTTCTTTGTGTTGTCTGATTGTTGTGGCTAGAACCTCCAGCACTATGTTCTATAGAAGTGGGAAGAGTGGGCATCCTTGTCTTGTTCCTGGTCTTAGATGAAAAGCTTTCAGCTTGTCACTGTTAAGTATAATGTTAGCTGTGGGTTTGTCATATATGGCCTTTATTATATTGAAGTACTTGCCCTCTTTACCCATTTTGTTCAGAGTTTTTACCATGAATTGGTGTTGAATTTTGTCAAATGCTTTTTCAGCATCTATGGAGATGATCATGTGGTTTTTGTCCTTCTTTTTGTTGATGTGGTGGATGATGTTGATGGATTTTCGAATATTGTATCATCCTTGCATCCCTGGAATAAATCCTACTTGATCATGATGGATGATCTTTTTGATGTATTTTTGAATGCGGTTTGCTAATATTTTGTTGAGTATTTTTGCATCTATGTTCATCAGGGATACTGGTCTATAATTTTCTTTTTTTGTGGTGTCTTTGCCTGGTTTTGGTATTAGAGTGATTCTGGCCTCATAGAATGACTTTGGAAGTATTCCCTCTTCTACTCTTTGGAAAACTTTAAGGAGGATGGATATTAGGTCTTCACTAAATGTTTGATAAAATTCAGCAGTGAAACCATCTGCTCCAGGTGTTTTGTTCTTAGGTAGTTTTTTGATTACCAATTCAATTTCGTTACTGGTAATTGGTCTGTTCAGATTTTCTGTTTCTTTCTGGGTCAGCCTTGGACAGTTGTATTTTTCTAGAAAGCTGTCCATTTCTTGTAGGTTATCCATTTTGTTAGCATATAATTTTTCATAGTATTTCTTAATAATTCTTTGTATTTCTGTGGTGTCTGTAGTGATATTTCCTTTTTCATTTCTGATTCTGTTTATGTGTGTAGACTCTCTTTTTTTCTTGGTAAGTTTGGCTATGGGTTTATCTATTTTGTTCATTTTCTAAAAGAACCAGCTCCTGATTTCATTGATTCTTTCTATTGTTTTATTCTTTGCGATTTTATTTATTTCTGCTCTAATCTTTATTATGACCCTCCTTCTACTGACTTTAGGTCTCATTTGTTCTTCTTTTTCTAGTTTCGTTAATTGTGAGTTTAGACTGTTCATATGAGATTGTTCTTCTTTCCTGAGGTAGGCCAGTATTGCAATATACTTTCCTCTTAGCACAGCCTTGACTGCAGATTTTGCAGTGTTGAATTATTGTTGTCATTTGTCTCCATATATTGCTTGATCTCTGTTTTTATTTGGTCATAAATCCATTGGTCATTTAGGAGCATGTTGTGAAGCTTCCATGTGTTTGTGGGATTTTTCATTTTCTTTGCATAATTTATTTCTAGTTTCATACCTTTGTGGTCTGAGAAACTGGTTGGTACAATTTCAATCTTTTTGAATATACTGAGACTCTTTTTGTGGCCCAGTATATGACCTATTCCTGAAATGTTCCATGTGCACTTGGGAAGAATGTGTATTCTGCTGCTTTTGGGTGTAGAGTTCTGTAGATGTCTGTTAGGTCCATCTGTTCTATTGTGTTGTTCAGTGCTTCTGTCTCCTTACTTATTTTCTGTCTTTGGGGTGAGTGGAGTGTTGAAGTCTCCTAGAATGAATGTATTGCATTCTATTTCTCCTTTTAATTCTGTTAGTGTTTTGTTTCACATATGTAGGTGCTCCTGTGTTGGGTGCATAGATATTTATAATGGTTATATCTTCTTGTTGGATTGACCCCTTTATCATTATGTAATGTCCTTCTTTGTCTCTTGTGACTTTCTTTGTTTTGAAGTCTACTTTGTCTCATACAAGTACTGCAACTCCTGCTTTTTTCTCCCTATTAGTTGCATGAAATATCTTTTTGCATCCCTTCACTTTTAGTCTGTGTATGTCTTTGGGTTTAAAGTGAGTCTCTTGTAGGCAGCATATAGATGGAACTTGTTTGTTTATCCATTCAGTGACTCTATGTCTTTTGATTGGTGCATTCAGTCCATTTACATTTAGGGTGATTATCGATACATATGTACTTACTGCCATTGTAGGCTTTAGATTCACAGTTACCAAAGATTCAAGGTTAACTTCCTTACTATCTAAGAGTCTAACTTAACTCACTTAATATGCTATTACAAACACAGTCTAAAGGTTCTTTTTTTCTCCTCCATTTTCTTCCTCTTTATATATTAGGTGTTATATTCTGTACTCTTTGTCTATCCCTTGATTGACTTTGGGGATAGTTGGTTTGATTTTGCATTTGCTTAGTAATTAACTGTTCTACTTCCTTTACTGTGGTTTTATTACCTCTGGTGACCACTATTAAATCTTAGGACAACTTCTATCTATAGTAGTCATTCCAAATACACTG
The DNA here is from genome assembly GCA_032199065.1 of Smutsia gigantea. Lineage (NCBI taxonomy): Eukaryota > Metazoa > Chordata > Mammalia > Pholidota > Manidae > Smutsia > Smutsia gigantea. Next base: position 186,096 of record JAVSCE010013068.1, read on the forward strand.
TAGAGATGGTTTGTGGGAAGTAAATTCTCTTAGCTTTTGCTTATTTGGAAATTGTTTAATCCCTCCTTCAAATTTAAATGATAACCTTGCCAGATAAAGTATTCTTCGCTCGAGGCCCTTCTGCTTCAGTGCTTTAAATACATCATGCCACTCCCTTCTGGTATGTAGGTTTCTGCTGAGAAGTCTGATGATAGCCTGTTGGGCTTTCCTTTGTATGTGATCTTCTTTCTCTCTCTGGCTGGTTTTAATAGTCTGTCCTTATCCTTGATCTTTGCCATTTTAATTGCTATAGGTCTTGGTGTTGTCTTCCTTTGGTCCCTGTGTTGGGAGATCTGTGCACCTTCATGGCCTGATCTCTCAATATTCTTTCATTCTTATAGATCCTTTTTTCTCTCTGTGCCTCAGCTTCTTTGTATTCTTCTTCTCTCATTTCTATTTCATTTATAGTCTCCTCCACCATAGCTATCTGCTTTTCAGACTTTCCATTGTATGTTTCATTTCTGATACTGTGTTCCATAATAATTGGATCTCCGACTGGAATTCCTCCCTGAGTTCTTGAATATTTTTCTGTACCTCTATGAGCATGTTAATGATTTTTATTTTGAAATCCCTTTTAGGCAGATTCAGGAGATCGATTTCATTTGAATCTTTCTCAGGGGTTGTATTCATATTCATAATTTTACTTTGAAACAGGTTCTTTTGGCATTTCACATGTGTATATGGCACCCTCTAGTACCCAGAAGCTCTACTCTCTGGAGCTGCTCAGTCCCTGAAGCAATGTCAGGGGTCATAGGGGAGCAGTATTGGTGCCTGGGGGGAGGAAAGAGCTGTTTCCTGCTTCCTGGTTTTTATGACTGTCTCCACTGCCAGAACCAGTGGTCAATCATACAGGTATAAGTCTCTATGCTTTGTGTTTGTAGTTGCTGTAGACAGGGCTTCCCTCTAGCTGGCCTAATGCCAGGGTAGGGTTTGCTGGTTTGCAAGCCAGGTGGGGCTGACTGGGAGAAAGGCGCAGTAGGCTGCTTATCACAGAGGGGGTCCTTGGAGCTGTGCAGCCAGCCAGGGAGCTGGAGCACCTGAAGATCGTGAAACTTCCCAACCTGCTGGGCAGAGTGCACCCGGACAATTTGTCTACCTGTCCTTTCTCCTGAGCAGAAAGCTCTGTGCAATCCTTGCCCCTTTTGCAGCCCTCTTGCTGTTAGGAAGTCTTTCAGACTTCCCACCTTTCTTTTGTCCCAGAGCAACCAGATATGCATCCTTACTTTCCACAAGCGGCTGGAATCTCAGTCTCTCCAGGAATTCTGCCTGTCTTAGCTTTCCAACTCCCTAATCATGAAAGTACCATGAGAACCCCATGAAATGTAGGTTTTTGCTCCCAGATCAGATCTCTGGAGTTAGGTATTCAGCAGTCCGAGGTCTCCACTCCCTCCCAGCTCTGTTTCTCTTCTTCCTGCTGGTGAGCTGGGGTGGGGGAAGGGCTTGGGTCCCGCTGGGACACAGCTTTGGTATGTTACCCTGTTCCGTGAGGTTTATTCTTTTCTCCAGGTGTATGCAGTTTGACACAGTCCTCTTTCCTGTTGCTCTTTCAGGATTAGTTGTATTAGTTATATTTTTGTATTATATGTGGTTTTAGGAGGAAACCTCTGTTTCACCTCTCACGCTGCCATCTTTAATCCTTTGCAAAACCATTATTTCTTATGCCAGAAAAGCCTTTAGTATTGAGTGCCTTGCAGTGCACTAGACATGGCATACTTCTTCATGTTGGGCTTCTACCACTGCTGTACCACTGCCTAAAATGCTCTCCACCCTACTTTACCTATATAAATCCCGAATGTGAAGCCTTCTATGACTGCACTAAGGCCAGGACAGCTAACCCTAATGTGTGCTTCCCCTGTGAAAACACCTTTGCCCAGTAGGCCTTTGTCAGTAACCTGAGTAAAGAGCATCACCGGGCAAACTCCCAGACAGTAGTTGAAATTGTTTTGAAAGAGCCCAGTCATGTGGAGTCTCTCTAGTCTTCCGCTATTTTCCTCCCAAGAGTCATGGTAGTGCTGGAGCTGACCCCAAGAGATGAAATGGCTCTATTTATACTCTTCCCTGTTCCCAGGAAGAAGCAGACACCTCTGGTGGGTGCTTTGGGGTAGTTTGCACAACACAAAATGTAGGTCTTATTCACCCCACTTCTAGTAGTACTGTGGCAGACAGCCCCGCCTGTCAACCTATTTGGAGATGGCCTCAGCTGAAGAGAGCCATCTGACAAAGCTGGCTCTTGGAGGTGACCCCATCTCCTCTCTCCAGCTCGGGATGGCTGGGAAGGGTTGTTCCATCTCCAGGACTCCCAAAAGGGCCAGCTGAGGCTTTGGCTGAGCTTGCTTTGCTGTTCTACATCTCACTCTGCCCATTTCTGCCTGCTTGCCTTCCGTTCCCCAGGTTTTGAGGCACAGAGCACTTTCCTCATAAACCTCCTGTATGCTAATCTCTGTCTCGGAATCAAGGAACCCAATCAAGGATGACTCTTCCGGTGGTAGGAGTGACCCAAGAGAGCCTACACAGGGATGGGATCTGGAGAAGGACCACACAGCTGTGGCAAGTGGTGAGGACTCCTTACTGGTGGTAGAAGGAGCACAGAGAGCCCCTGGCACAAGGTAGAGTGATTGTTAAGACCTTCAGCTGTGGAAAGCTGGGATGGCCCTTGGATGGCCCTAGAAGGGAATGCACTAGCTAGCGGGATGTGTGGAGTGTTTAAGAATATGGGAAAACAGAAACTACAAGGAGGATGAAGTTGGTGGCTCTGGCTAAGTTTCACTGATGCTTTGAAAAAATACAACAAAAAAGCTGAGAATAATTAATCTTCACTTAAAAGCTAGGTTTGAAAGGCAGAGGGACTCCCTGGTAGCAAAAAAGAGGGTCTCATGTACTGCAGCCAAAGGGCAGAGAAACTGAGGTCCAGGCCCAGGCCTGGAAATTGGTCTCCAAAGAGATCCAAATCTTTCCAGGGCAGGTCTCCAGCACCAAGCTCAGGACCCTGGTTGGGAAAAAAAATGAGACCATAACCCATAGGATGGGATAGATGTCCTTAAACTCTTGAATTCCAGATCTGCTTGAGTTCTTAGGGCCTTCAATAAAGGTTTATTTCTCCCTATTAAAGATTAGAGTACTTCCTCCATTTGGAAATGATGTAGAAACCTCTCCCCACAAAGACAGTATGTGCCCCCTCCCATTTCCCCAGCATTTGCCCCCAATTCCCTTCTGTCCACAAGGAAATAATTAAGGTTGAGGTACAACATAACCTCAGCTAGGGATGTGCTGGGCCTGATAAGGAAGGAAGGGACGACACCTCCAAATTGCCACAGGGCCTGCTAACTAGCAACCTGGGGGAGAGCACCGAACCTTGGATTTGCGGAGTGCTTGATCAGACTGGGCAAAATGTACGGGCTGGAGAAGGGAGAATTTATTTATATATTTGGGATCACTCTCCTGGGATGGACGACAGAACACACTGGCAAGGACATGGGGAGACAGTGCGGACAAGCTACTAGTCATGGACCATGCATGAGATGTGAATGCCAGCATTTCCAAAACATATAGTGTAAGAAGGGATTAAAAGGCTCAGAGATGTGGGTGTGGTAGAAGGAATATACTCTGAATACATTAGGCAAGGCTGGTAGACTCACCAGGAGACTGATTGTGCTCTACAGAAGGGTGCAGAGGATATGCCATCCACCAAGGCAATACAGGATGTCCGGGTGACGGGCACTGGCACCAGCGAGAGGCAGGGGTAGTTGCCTGCACGCTAGGGCTTATAGCAAGATTTGCCATGGGCAGGCACAGATCCTCGAAACAACAGTTCAATGGCAGCCTTTGAACCTGGAAGTCAGGTAGACACACTGTAAGAGACGCAAATATGGAAGGGCTGCCAGGTGGAGCCTGACTTTCAGATACTTATGGAAATGGTTAAGAACTTTCATATACTTATGGAAATGGTTAATAAGTACTCAAATGTGCAATGAAAAGAAATCATGAACGAATGACTGGGGGGCTGAGGGCTGTTGCCCTTTCCCCAAAAGTTACAACCCCTTTGCCTTGACCTGAGGCAGTTCTCGGATCTGGAAACTGAAGGAGAGGCCTGATACCCAAAAGGGGGGACCTGAAGTACCACAACAAATGTTCATGTATGTTCTCCCAGGTTTTCCCCAGTCCTAGTTTTAATCTAAGTTTTAGGGCAGTTTGTTACACAGCAATAGAAAATTAATAGTTATTCTGGCCACTTTGTTCATGAGCCCACTGAACAAGCACTGGAATGACTGGGGAAGGATCCAGAGGGAATCATCTTTCCTCCTAATTATGAAACACCTTTTCCAGAGTGGAAACCGTTGTTGAGAATTCATATGACAAACACATATCCTCATACACTGGCTCTATCCATAACTTTCCCCCAAACTGTTTCTCTGTCTTTTTTGCCCCCATATTCCTTGGCCATCCAGTCAAACACTTAGTTCTTCACAAATTGGTGCAGATTTTGATTTTAGAACAACTCCCCTTTAGGCAAAGAAGACAAAGACATCTAATTGCCCAAGGTTTTGCCTACTGGTAAGACATGGCTTATCCATTGCCTTTTAAGTGAGGCTTAGAGGGGATGTAGCTCTGCAACAGCCTGCATCCAGCTAATAGCACCATGCTGAGCAGAATCATCACAGCTGTGGATGGAAAAGGAGGAGGTGGTACTGTGCCAGCACTAGAAACACACGTTCATGCTTGAGACAAGAATTTGGAATGTGTGTCTCATTTGTTTTTTCAGGTGACAAGTGCTATTTAAAGCCCTCATCCCACCTTGCCCTCCAGTCAATACTTCCTGCCTTTCACGTGCTACACACACTGACCTCCAACATCTTGCCTTTGGTGGGTATTTCATTCTGAGGGAACTCAGGAGATGATTTTCTTAGACGTTTTGTCATGGCAAGTCACAGGCTACCCGTTTCCTATCCCTTTTGAGTGACTAGATGTTCCCTACCCCCCGGATATCCTGTAGGTTCTGCACTGCCATGAATTCCAGAGCCATTTTCTATGAAGTCGGGATTCTTACCACCAACAGAAGCTGATTTTGGATGACTTATATTGAAAAATAATTTATTGAACTGATATTGGGTTACTTGAAGAATTTGGGAAATGTAAGGAACCAGTCAGACAATGGGCAAATATAAAAGGTGAGGGCATAGCCAGAATGGAAAGAGAAAACCAGTTTTGAGTAGCAGTTCAGCACAAAGACTAGTGAGAATGCCCCCAGACGGGAATGCTGCAGCTCGTGCCCACACTCTCGCTGGCACTGGGCATGGGCTGTCACCATGGCAACGCTGTCACTCCTACCTCCGGACACGGGCTCTTGGCTGCTGTTTCTGCAGCTACAACAGAATTCTCTGACTTCTTTATGTCACTAGCTCCAGACTCCATATCCATGTCAGGTACATTCGATTGGCTGAGCCTGCATCTCAAGCCTGAACAGGCTTGGAAAGCAATGAACTGTCTTTTTTAGTTTTTATAGTGGGAGATGGACTGTGCTTCCTACTAAGACTCATGTTCATGGAATTTCCAAAAGAAAGAAGCAAAGTCAGACATTACACAAAGAAGAAAAAGACAAATGCCTTCTATATAAGATCCCTCTGCTCTTTTTGTCTGGCCCATGTATTATACGTCAGTCTTCTTCACGAATACATTTATGGTGCAGGATTGGAAACAGTAAACTTCCTAGTCTTGAACATGCTAACTTGCAGGCTGAAATTTGCATGTGCTTTGAAGAATTACAAAGCTGAATAACTATGAAAGGAATTACATTTTTTTTTCAGGTGGAGAAGTTTGTACAAAGGGACTCCAAGTTACAGGAATACACAGAGCTGTTTGGAGTTTGAGAGGTGTTTCAGTAATTAAAAGTCTACAGTCAGCTCCACAGAGTTAGAAATTGGTACTGCATTGTATGAAGAAAAATGATTTATGAAGAAGAGTTGCATCAGAGCCATTAGAAATGAAGTTAAAATATTCAGATGAGCAAAAGTGAAGGAATATTTCAATGATGTTAAAATTTGAACTCATGGCCTTTCATAAAAAAGAGAGTCATCATGAGTGAAAAATAATTTTACATCTTCTGAGACAACTTCAAAGAAGACATTAAATATAATTTGGCCTCTGGAGAGTATGGAGAAGAGATGTACACATTATGTAAGACAGAAATCTGAATGTACACATTATGTAAGACAGAAACAGTGGATTTTAAAAAGTCCTATTATGCATGGCTGATGGCATTAATGGCCAAGAAAACTGTCATAGATTTATCTAATGACTTGGGCTTCATGACTGCACTGTTTCAAGCAGATGTGTCAACAGAGCCTAGAGTTAGAAAAATTTTTCTGTAAGTGTACATCAAGTGGGTAGTTGGGTGGTGAGCAAATCTGGAAAGGTTATGCTGCCCTTCAGAATCATTGCCAACACTGTACAGTGGGCCTGAAACGCAGGTTCTAACACAGAACTCTGCAGATAGATCACTGATGTGCATGACACATGCTCAGAGAAACCTCAGAGTCTCTCCAGAATGATTCTTCCCAGGTCTAGTCAAGCAGCCCTCACCAGTTCACCTACCAATAGTATTTTCAGGTTTGTCTATCATTTATTCCTGCAAGATATTCCCTCTCTCTCTCTCCACCTCTTATCTATGTATCTATCATCTAACTCATCCTCTATTATTTATTACAGAGAAATCCAACCACAAACAAAAAGAATATAATGAACCTTTATGTATCTATTTCCCAGCTTCAAGAAGGAACAAGATGTGGCTACTTTCACCCTTCTTATATTATTCTGAAGCAAATATTTGACCATATAATTGGATCTACAAATATTTTAGCAGATATCTTTAAAATTTAACAACTCTTAAAAAATGTGACTGCAATACCACTATTACAAAGAAAATTAAGACTGTTTCCTTAGTATTATCAAATATCCAGTCAATATTTTCAGTTATCTCATAAATGTCATAAATATGGGCATATGTTTTTGGGAAGGGGTGAAATAAAAATTCAGTAAGGTCTATGCATTATGATTGGTGATATGTTTATTTAGTCTTTTTCCATCTATAAGTTCCCCCCTTTTTTTCTCCCCCTGCTGTGCCTTGCTATTTATTTGTTAAAGAAACCAGGTCATTTGTCCTATAGAGTTTCCTAGTCTGGAACTGTGAATTCTTGAGAACAAAAAATAGTAATATATGAGGTGTGAGTGTTCACAGCCTTGTGCTCTCGGCCTTTAAGGGAAGTCTGACTTTGCTGTGTAAATTCTTGGGGTTCTGTGCTCAGAACTGGGAAACAGAGAGCAATGAGCTTGGGAAAAACCAGGATGGGGTATTTGCCTCCAAAATTGACAAAACTAGACAAAATTCCAAAATTGGAAGGAACAAAGGATGAAATGCAAACAAAAGAAGAGGGAGAAAAAGAAGCGCTGGCGGGAGCTCAGGCTGGCAGTGAGCAGCTGTTGGCTGGGAGGTGAAACTGGGAGAGAAAGAGGTTTGGGGGAGTAGCTGACATTTTCATAGATAATGTGAGGTCATATAAATGGAGAGAGGATTTTATTTTTTTTAAACTTTTTGGCATAAATAAGATATATTTTAATCTCACCCCAAACTTTTTGGTGTTATACTAAAATTACTTTTACCATTTTTTTTATCAGACTATTTTTTTTTACTGTGACATTGAGTGGAAACTGGACCTTCTATTGATCTATTTCTTTAGATTCCTCCACCCAGAAGGAAGTCCTGAGTGGAGTCCTTTTCACCCACGCTCCATACCATATGGTAGCTGGAAGTCAAAGGCTCCTCTTTGACCTCTTTTCCTCATTCTGCCCCGTTCATTAGGGTCCTGTATCAGTTGATAAGCTTTTGTCTGCAATTAATAAAAACCTTAACTCAAGGTCATAAAAATGAAGCCAATCTGTAACGTCATATAACAAGTCTGAGAGAGGGCAGGTAATTTACGTACCTTCCAACAGTTTTATCCTCAACAGCTCAGTGTTGCCCTCCTTTAGCCCCACTTGTGGTTTTAAAACAGAGAAAAGAGTTTCAACTCTTCACCAAGCAATGCCCAGAGGCATGAAACAATTTTCCTTTTCCTGAGTTTCTTTTTAAGAGCAAAAATTCTTTTTTAAAAAGAATAGCTCATTTACCAGCCTTCCCCTCTGTCTCATTTTCCAGAATTGGGTGCCATGACTAAGCCAAGGGTGTCATTCTCTTCACTAGCTAGGGAAGTAGAGTTGCTATGATTCCATTGGCTTGCAGTAATCAAGACCCATACTCTTGAGGAGGGGGATCCTGACACCTCCATGAGCACAAAGTCCTGTGGAGAGCAAACATCTGAATGGGAACCTGCCATCATGGAAGAGTGAGATGGGGGAGTCCATTTGCTTAGGCATCTAACTGTCTGCTACAAGCCTTATCAGGTATCAAAGATATAGGAATAAAAAAAGCTACTATAGAAGTTAAGAGCTTCCTCATAAAGAGGAAAAAACTGCTTATTAGAAACTTACTGGAATCCTCCTTCACCCAAACTCCTGCCCCAGATTTCCCCATGATCCTCACTGAGTATCTGAAAACTATTATAGAGTCTAACACATTCCATGCATGAGAATGGAGTGATGGAAGCAATTATGAAATGCCTTTCATTTTTACCAGAGTAACACACTGGAGGATAAGCTGAGGGAAGGCACACCTGGGGGTGGGAAGTTTCAGTTTTGGCAATACTTGAATTCCTTAGAATCAGAAGGGTCAGAGCTGAGCTCAGAGGAGGGAAAGCAATGTCAAGAAGGGTAAAGGGATCCTTCTTATTACACGGTCATGTCCAAAAAGGCAGGGATTCAGAATAGACAGTGTGATAAGAAATGGGGTAGGTGCATTTGAATGGAATATCCATTTTGTTGTATCTCTTAGGACCTTGGTGTAATGGTTAGCAGTTAAGCAAATAAAGAGAGAAACTGACTCTTCAATTCAGTTATCCAGAGGCTTTCTCGGGAGAAGTGGCCAAGGAAGACAATTTGGACAAATAGGCTTGATCACGTGGGCCTCGGGATTTCAGAAACAAAATTTAACATTTTCTCATTCATTCATTAACAGGTACTCCAAACGCACTCCCTTACTCCCTTACTCCTTCCCCCCGAGCTATGCTCAGTCTTGTTTGCACAGATAAATCATAGGCTATTTCCTCTATAAGCTAGGAATATACTCATACACATCTAATTATTCTTTATGTATCATTTTCATTGGTACCTCTCTGGTCCTAGGTGAATCACACTCTGGATTGAGACATAATTCTAGTTTCTATCCCTACTAAAGAATTCAGATGTGTACTAAATAAGATTATTCCTCTACCATCTTTTTACTCATGCTACACGTTTTCTTTGGATATTTTTACCGACTCCTAGTCTCTCAACTTCATTTACACGTTGGTGGTTTTCATATTGGTATGTTCAGCCCAGGCTTCTTTCTCATAATCAAGCCTTAAAACCGAGCGCTAAGTGAACATGTATACCTGAAAATCCCACAGGTTTCTCACATTCTCCATCTCCAAGCAAAATAAATCTCCTCACCATTGTCTCCTACTGGACCCTTTTTATGCAATCAAAATATAAAGCATTTATTGACTCGTTTATTTTACTAAGCTTGGTGCTAAGTGCTTTGAGAAATCACATGATGCATATGATGCATACACATCTTACTCCTTAATTTTCCACCTTCTAATAAGAAGAGATAATAAGAAATATCAGTGATAACTCTCCTAACTCTCTTCCTTGTTTTTGAAAATTCTACATTCTCGGCCACATATTTAGAAGGGTATATATTTTCATTAGTGCAGGCTTAAAAAGAATACTTCTGATTTTATTTCAACAGAAAGGCTTAAGTAAGGAACTGGGATTATGCCAAATAAATAAATTAAATGACTTGAAAGCTAAAATGGCACGATGAAGCAATGTTATTTTTATCAAGAAGGTTGGTCTGATTTGTGGAGACTTTGAAAGCTTTCATGAAAGTTTTAAAGTGACATAAATTAGGGAGACAAGATGGGGAAAACAATGGCTCATCTTTATTAAATGAAAAAATGTCTTAACAAGAGGAGAATTCAAGTGGACAAAAAATGAATTCAGAAAGAAGACTTGGGTCACATAATCAGAGAGCCAGTCTACTTCTTATTTGATAAAAATCTTTCATGATGATATGATACAATGTTCAGTATTCCCTGTTATTTCTAAGTATAAAGAATTCCTATAACCTAACTTTGTAATGAAGATGATTTGAGGATAATCCCTAAATTGTGATTTTTGTGAAATGTTTTTATAGATAAGTGTTAATGATTATTATAATGTAAACAAAAAATATGTAATGTGACTAAATAAGAAGAACTAAGGAAAAGTTAGTATTTAATCATGAGATGTTTAAAGGCATAGAGGCTGCCCTTTCAGCAGGTTAGTAGAGAAGTGAATCATAATCATGAGCTCCTTCTATGCAAGACAAATATTGATAAGTTCTGCAAAAAACAAAGAGCTATGGCAGTTCAAATAAAGGGAGTTCATATTTAATAGTGGCAACAGGTATCTTCATGGAACAGGAGCCACTTGAGTGGGCTCTTGAAGGTGATCTAACACTCAGTGCAGGCCAGACATAGGCCTACCTGCTGGATCTTGATGCTGGTGCAATGTAAGTTGTGAGACAGCAAATCCCAACTGGTTTTCCTACCTAAGGGCTAGGTGATGAATGAGGATCATGGTACAAGAAAAAAAGAAGGAACTGGAGAAATGAGTAAGGAGTATAGGAGTAAGCAGATTAAAGGAGATCTAGATAAAAATAAAGGATAGATGGGTGTTAAGTTTCTCACTGGATCCCAATGTGGGTTTATATCACTGAGCACTGACTATTTAAAGATGTTCATAGAGAATAGGTGAAGCCTGCTTCAAATAGAAAGAAAAGGCATGAATCTGAATGAAAATTTGAATAAAGACCTGACTGATTTGGGAAGCATTATCAAATCCAATTTGACTGATATTTAGTGCTTGTTTAGAGAAAGATATTCAGACAGGACCTTGGGGGAATGGTTGCATGTAGGTATTAGGAGGAGGAAGAGGAGCCAGAAAAGATTCAGGCGGTGCTCAAATGTTGTGGGAAGACCAAGAGACATGCAAACTGAGAAAATGACCTCTGAAAGACCAGCTTCACTAGAGGAAAAAGCTGTTTCAAATGGGGATCCTTACCACTGGGGATGCAGTGAGCACGGGAATTAATAATGTAAAACTACATTTACAACTGCAGCCATCGTGTTATTAACCCTTACTTAATTCTTGATAGCTTCAAAAATACAGAAGGAATGGTTTTTGTCATTTTTTAAGTTTATTTGTTCTGAAAATGTTTACTTAAAAAATTAGTATCTTGAGCAAAAACTACAGGTATCCCTTTCCCTGCAGCATGGCTGGAGTTAAACAGAATTAGTTTATGGGTCTAGAAAAAGAACCATGGAGGGGAAATCTGGACAGAAACAGGAAAAGAAAGATGCGGTCTTTCATTGGTGACAATCTCTTTATTATCTATTGCTGCATAAGCAACCTCAAAACTTAGTGACCTGTGACAACTACTATCTTATTATTTCTCATGATTCTGTGAGTTGCCTGGGCTGAGCTGGGTGGTTCTTCTACTCTACATGAGGCTGGCTGAGAATGCAATAACCTGAGGAGTCCACTGAGTGCAATGTCCAGGATTTCTTATTCATGTGGCTGGAAGTTAATGCTGGCTCTTAGGTGGGTGCTCATCTGGGGCTTTCAACTGGAGTATTTACATACGACCTTCTATGTGTCTTGAGTACCTTATATTAGGTATCATAGTATGGAATAGTAAGATGGAGTGCCTCAGGAGTGAGCATTCCAGGGGGAGCAGAATCAGCCACCCCAATCAGAGGCTTAATGGATAGACTTAGAACCTTCAGTGTCATTTCTACCAGTCTACTGTTAAGCAGCTCACAGCCAGCTAGACTCAAAGAGAAGATCAACTCCGCCTTTCAATGGGGAGGATGAGAAAGAATTTGCAGCTAACCTTATACAGCAAGTGGAAGAGAATCAACTGAGCGGTAAGAGAAAACCAAGGCAGACAGCCATTTTGCTGCGAATTTTTTACTGTTTCTATATACTGGGCATGAGGAATATCTTGATATACCCCAAAATACATGAAAAACTACATTAGGTAAATATAATATTCTATCTAAGCCAGATTTGGTCAAGAAAGAAAAGGGGCTCCTACCTAAAAGGACCACTAACAAGAGCAAAACGTGTAGCAGAAAAAAAAAAAATCAGTTTTTTTTTCCTACCACTAGAGGGAGGAAATCTTCAAAACAAAGGTTCTCAGAAGAGGCTATGTCATAATTTGCCTGTTTAGACTGGGGCTTTGGAACTATTTTAAAATTTGCTAAGTGACTTTCATTGAGAAGCGAACAGATTATTTGATGTGATTCTTATGATGTATACCATTTCTAACTGGGTTAATATTTTCTGCAGGAAAGTAAGGCATTGCTATGGTAAAAGCACTGAGGATCACTATTCAAATGAAATTAAACCATGAGTAAAATGTTCCATGTGGGAGTAAAAACAATGAACTATTATGTCACCTTTTACCTTTTGTCTTTCATTATTAAAAATATTTCCAAGATTGAAAGTTAGCTAGAACAGGAAAATTATTTTTAAACAGAAAGATCTAAAAAAAACTGACTCATAAATACTTTTTATCTTTGAAAAGATCTTCCGTAGGATAGATCCAAATTCAAACTTAGAACAATAGGATCCTGAGGCCTTCAAATATACAGGCTCGGGTATGAGGTCATATAGTACACTGATTCAGCAGGTTACCACATAATTTATGTTCAAATTCAATAAGAAATTTGGAGAGCCTTTCACTCACTCACTCATTCATTCATTCACTGAAACGAATTTTCATTGTGTGCCACTATGCTCTATGTACTGGGCAGGCTAGCCCTATGTGTACATGAGTGGGTGGGTGATAAGGACAAGTTCCCTGACTTCATAGAGCTTCTAGTTTCTGGGAAGCCCATTATAGGGATAATAACATTATTCATTACAATTAAAATTTTACTTAAATATGTCAGGACCTTTAGAGAATTAAATTATACTTTTGTTTCCTGTTTCACATTTTGTAAAACTTAGAATGTTATATTTGTGAAAAGAATGCTTTCTATTGGAAGCAAGGACAAAATTTTTAAAAAGTTTGTCACCTTTGCATTTGGAATTCTGTCACCTCTTCTGCCTCTCCTCATTATCTAGGGTGCTTAATACCCACCTCAATTTACCTACATACATTTGTGCCACCTTCTGTCCTAATGACTCCACTCAGTCTCTTTGGAACCTACAGAGTGCTATCTGTTTCTTTGTAATCATCCGTCTATCTCATGGTCAGACACTTAGTCTTTCTGTACAGTTAACAGGAGGTAAGTGTTAGTAATGTCTTCAGTTGCTCTCAGTAGATGACTTCTGTTTACCTCCAGTTCAGATCTCCCTGGTACTCCACTGTAAATCCAGCTGCTGATTTCACATTTCCATCTGGGCAACTCACATCCCTCATTTAAAGCCAAGCTGACTTCTCTGGGGCACTTGCAGTTCCTCCTGAGATTCTTGCACCCATTGCCATGTATTCATTGAGTACCTACCATCTGTGGCCTGTGCTAGGCTCTAATCAGATCATATTATAACTGACCCTACTTGTCCACCTCCCTCTTTGCTCTCTGATATAAACAACACTGATTTTCCAGGTCCTAATGAAGATCAGGAGAGCACTAATATTTGCTTTTTGGCAAAAACAGAGGACTATTTCTCTCAAAGCTCCTTGTATTTATATCTCTTAAAATTTCCCTCTCTTCAATTTCTCTAAACTTTGCCATTTTCAGTTGCTCTCAATTTATCTTTCCAGTATCAAGCAACCTTCCCTAGATTTTCTACGTCTGTAAGGTATACTGATATACTGATTGTTTCCTAACACATATTTAGCAGTAGTTTCATATAGGCCAGATCATGGAAAAAGTGTTTAGCCATTATGTATCAAGTAGAGACAGGTACTATCAAGGCTTCTCTGTGAAAATAGTTTTAAAACTGTATCTTTGAAGGCCCAGGGTTGTGCAGGTCTATGCTTCCAGACAAAAGCACAATCATACCATGTGAGAAATGACTGGAAGAATGGACTTGCTTTCAAAATGTGAACCTGAGCTGGTTAAAAATTGAAAATATAGAAAAACTGCATGAGATTGGAATTAATCACTGTTCGGCTCTTAACTTCATTATTTCATAAAGGTAACATTAGAGTTCTTATTTAATGTTCTCACTTAACTTGTTAAAGTTCTTAGGTAGATACATTTATAAATGAAATTAAAAGAATATTCTCTCCTTTGGTTTACCACTGCTATGATTTTCTTGTCACCACTGAAGAATCTTATTTTATATCCATGTGGAAGGATTGATCGTTCAATGAGAACCAGTGCTACTGTTGGCTAACTGGCAAGAAACATGTGGAAGGGTCTACGGGTTAAATGATTTACTCTGATTGTGAGAGAGTTAATTTTCTTAGAACATGATGCTGAAGAAATCTTTGGTATAATCTAATTTAAACTTGTTTTTCTTTTAAAAAATTTTTTTTACTAGATTATAAAAAGGGAATTTGGGTTTAAGTAATTAAGTGACTTACTCAGGTTGACCTGGCTTTATTGAATAGGAGACATGAGGTAGATTTGAACCAAGCTGTAAGCACCATGAAGCAGAGGATATGTCTGTCTTATTCACCACTGTATCTTCAGTGTCTGCCGCATAGCATAAGTATTTAGTACATATATGTTGGATGAATGAATTAATGAAGAGTGGGTGATTTCAATGTTTTTTATACTTCTCTGGAGTTATTAAGTCCATGAAGTCTTTTCAAACTCAAATGTTGCATTTGTCTTTACTACTTATTTCTCATAACTAAGGTTATTGTTTTCTAGCAAAATGGTGGGTTAAAGGAAGCTTGGCTAGAACCTAGAGACTATTCAGACCATAAGAGCCAAATTAGCTGATAAAATAAGCCCTCCCCACAGGAGGAGGAACCCATTCTGTCTGCACCTGAGAAGCCAGCAGCCAATAGCACATGGGTTGATGGGTAAGAAGGCAGTTCTACGGAGGGTGAGTTTTAAAGTATCTTCCTTAGTAGAATGTAGAACATGATACTAAGGGTGCTTGGACCCAGACAGTAGGCTAATGGCTATAAACACAGATATTGACTGGCTATTTGACTCCCTGGTCATTAGTTTGGGGTCCAGGGTCAAGGCTCTTATCCTCTATAGAACTATGGAAGTCCCTGTGATTATCTTAGTGGAAAGGAAATCCTTTATATAGAATTTATATATAAAGACTCTAGCTTACCAAATTAGGACTAAGCATTGTATGACCCAAATAGGGATTGGACTACTGAAAAAATAATGAAGTTACTGAACAAACTAAATGTGAACAACTAAAAGTATAAGTAGGTTAAAATTTTCACACAGACTTTGGACTTCTTTGGAACATTATCCTTTTTTGGTAGCACTTTCAACAGAACATATTCACAGGAAGGAGAGGAAGTGTTACCCTTAGCATAATATAATATTCAGTAAGTAGGAGCAGATAAAAGCTGTGGCAGATTGATGGCCAGCACTGCTGATGCCGATCTCCTTGTATTCCTATAATTTATAGTCAAGGGTCCTACTCAGACGCCTTAAAAATTCAAATATTTCTTATTTCTGTTATATTTAAATTTGCAACAAGTTTTTAAGACTACAATGTTGCCATAAAATTATTTGAAAGACAAAATTAGAACATTTCAAGGGAACTTCTTTACACATACTGTAAAATTTCATGATTTATGATATTATGAATTAATTTAAAACTATTAATGGATTGCTGTGGAATGTAGACAATACAGAAATTGGACTGTAGATGCTTACTAATCGTGACATGAAAGTAAACTAGGCATATAACCCAAGGCCTCAACTGAAGAGCAGCAGGACAAATACCCAAACAGACTTTCCACTTTATTCTATTGGAAATTTGGGGCTTTACAGTGAATCTTATGGACAGAGACTATTATCTCAGAAATGGCTTCATGAAGAGCTAGTACAACAAGTTACTAATACAACAATTTACTAATTAGTCCTGATTGTTGGTGAAGTTGTGGGGAAATTACTGATAAGGTGCCCAGGAAAAGGAGAAACTATAAAAGAAATCCAAGATAACTCAAGATAAAATCCTGTCATCTTTGTTCCCCAATTTTCTGGCATTATCTGGTAGTTTAAGGGACTTGAATGGTCTGATTCATCTACTTATTTTTCCACTCCACTTTGCCGCTATAGACCCGGATTCACAGTTGTAGGCAAGGGCAAAAGCTTTCAGCTTAGCAACGTAGGAAGAAATAGAAATAGAAAGGTAGAAGTTTACCTGCCCCTTGCTTTTGAACTCACTACCTTCACGGACCCCCATCATCCCCTTCTGTGAGCTTAGCCCCAAACAAGATGCTGAGACTACTTTTCTATGTGTTGTGATTTAAGGAACTCTAGTTCAGTATTGCTATGGATAAGATTTAACTAAGCCTTGACGTGGGCCTGATCTGCCACTATCACCAGTTCTAGAACCTCAGTTTTCACTGTAATCCTTGTGAAGGAGCCCCCATTTATGCTGCACTTTTAGACGTACAGCCTATATCTGCTCACAGGAACAAGAGGCCCAAGGGACAGTGACAACTGTGCTCTAAGGCAGGGATTCATTTTAAGATTTTAAGGAATATGATGATATTCCACTTGGTAGAGCTGGACACCAGTTCTCTCTGGGCAGAATCATCAGCATATTTTATGCAATGCTGAGTACTGTGAGTATTGAAAAGGATCTTTAATCCCTCCTGTGTGAGGAATAGATTCTCGGGTTATAAGGGAGGATCAAGCTGTCTCAGCACTGAAGGGAGGAAAGTAGTTGGGTGGGTAGCCAAACATGCACTAGGATACTTAATCCAAAGTGTATTTTTAATAACTTGTTGAGCCAGGAAGTGGACCCAACGTATCATCTTTTTTAAAGGAAATATTTCTATGCATCTTTTTCATGCATAGAAAACTGACATGAATTCTATAACTAAGGGTACAGTTATTAGAAATCATTTTGCCTGAGATGCCTAGCCTAGGACCCTTCTGTGCACGTGTGAATGAGCATGTGTGTTTCCCCTTGATGGGATTTTTTTGTATCTAAAGAGAGAGATCTTGTTTAGAAAAAACTCTGAAAATTGGTACGTTTTAAGTCTGAGTCTTTTCGGTCCTAGATCACTGCAGCTCTGCCTATCAAACTATGCACACATTTCTGGTATGCTCAATTCTGAGGTCATTTTTCTTTTTTATATTTCATGTATAACTTTTCAGAAATACAGAGATCCCCAAAATGTGGTCATAGTAAATGTTAAGCACTGACACCATTGGGTGGTCAAATGCACTTAGGATATGCTGGGAAGAATTTAAGTTAAACAGTTTTCTAGATCCTTAAAAATGCAAATAGTTTCTGAGAAGAATTAGAGTGTTGGATCTTTACTTGAAGACAGAACCCTCCATTTTTTTCCCAACCATGAGGAGCTCTAGGAACTATTTTGTACTGGAGCACATTTTGGGAAAAACTGCTATGGAACCCAAGGGAACAAGTTTATGAAAGAAAAGAGGGGATGCGAAGTCCACAGTCCAAGCAGGTGTATTGCTAAACCGGAGAGGGATCTCTCTGTTCTGGCCAGCAGAGCAAAGAGGGTGTCTCTTACAGGCTGAGAGGCTTTTTATGGCCAAGTTTGTTGGCATGCTTTTTGAGAGGAGGGGTCAAGGAAAAGGTGGGCTTGTGGCTTGTTGCTGTGTCCCCCGGAGAATGCTTGTAGCCTAGGTAAGATGAAACCTAGGCATCTCTGAGATGGTGTGTGGGCTTATTCAAAAAGGCAGCACTCCTGTCCGGATTCTATCAGTTTAAATTCTTTTCTTTTGCTGCCCTGAAAAAACAAGAAGAAAATTGTCCCTGTAAATCATACTCCTTGGGATGAGTAAAAAGACCTTTAGTTTTACTGCATTTCCTTATTCCTTTGGCCCGGATTCCTTTGCTTTGAGGCATGAATTTTCCTTTCCTAAAATAGAAAAGGTTGCTGTAATCAGTGAAGCACAATCATAGCTCTGAAAAGCTCTCTTTTAGATACTATTTGTATCAGAGATATGACAAGTATATGCTAAATCTACTGAAGAATTAAAAAAAAAATTAACCCCAGACAAGGTAAAATTACTGGATGTTTGACATGTTTATTTTAGGTACTAAAAGTGTATAAAGTAATATGTACAGTAAATAACCGCAGGTAGATTAAAGTGTGATATGAACTATAAATTAATGCTAACCAGTTTTCATGGCAAGGAAGGCATGCCTGTTTATAAACGAGTATAATGCAGAAGCATGTGAAAATTATGGGGGATTTTTATAGAATTCATAATCAAACTTTTCACTACTTATATTTAGTGTACTTTTCATTAATGATTATAACTATAATAGATAACTATAACTTTTAATTAATTATTATTATATTACCCTTTCAGTGTTGATTATAGCACCAAATAACATAATTTGGTTGTTTTGAAATCTCCTTATTTTATCTTTTTGTCAATGACAATACTAATTAAGATTTAATAGGGCTTTATGTATTATAAAGTATAGTTATCTCAGTTATTTCCCAAAACTCTGTGAGGTACATCTAATTATTAATCCCCTTGTAGAAATGAAGTGTGTAAGTAAACAGCTCAGGGGTAACCACTGTAAATAAGCCTTAGAGCCAAGATAAGGATCCACTTCTTAAAACTCCAAATCCCTAAGTTAGAGTATTATCATCTGTGCCATTTGAATAGCCTTGTCATTCAATGTATATATTTAATATCTACAATGAGAATATACTTTGTACTTAGAGCCTTCATCTAAAAATATGTGAGCAAAGAATCCAATTATATGACTGGCAGTCACATTTCCATTAAGTTGATGGTGAATCTTTTAGATTTTATTTTAAATTCCTTCCTCCTTATTCCCCTTGTTTTACCTATTTTGTTTCCATTTCAGTACTACAGAGAAAGGCAGTGCACATTCTATACGAGATGATAGAAAAGTTATTCATCTAAAGTGCTCATAGAATCTGCTGTATAATTTTGCAGGCATTCTGGTGTTACCTACTAAGTTATCTAACGTTTCAGAGGGCCCAGGGATAACCTTCCATATACCTACAGAGCAGATGCCAGCAAATTCCCAAGTATGCAAAGGGACCATTCACCTGGATAAGTAAACCATTTTGTTATATATCTGGTCTCTAGCTGTTGCTGTCCTCCTTTAAAAGGGTCGTAGGTAACCCTCCAAGCTCAGCTTAGGGCACCCTAAAATCCACAAGGAACCCAGAGGTGATATGTAGATACAAACAATTTGGGATTACCACAGCTGACCTGTGTCATGTGGCTAGATATCAAAGATGTCTCACGGCATGTTCCCAGGCCACCTACCACTGCTAGGTTTCCTTTTTTTGTCACAAAAAATGGGATCTGTCAGGGTTCCCCATTCAGGGGTGAGGCAGATGGTGATATTATTTCTTCCCATTCTGACAAAAGATTTACCACTTGTATTTCCTTCTCCCCACACCCTTGTCATCAAGACTTAAATAAACAAGATGAAGCTTTTCTTCCTAAAAAAGTTTTCCTGCCAATGACAATATACTCTATAGTAGTTGTTAGATCATAAATATACAATTTGTTTTGTAAGAATTCAAATGGACTCGTATCTACCAGACCCACTTGTATCTACCAATCCCATTATCTTATTTTAGAGGCTGTATATAATTTCCTGCCTACTGTAAATTCATCCTCAGTACCCCACATGAGCGTCCAGGGAGGAACACCATACATCAGATTCTTCCTAGATTTACTGAAAAATTCTCATTGGATTAATCCTGACTCCTTTTGGACAAAGACACATGCACTACAGTTTATTTCCATGTTTATCTCCAAGCATGATTTCACTATTTAAAAAATATCTCCTTAAAGTAGCAAATAATTTTATGGATGGAAAAGCTGAGCCATGAAGGATTAAGGTTAGCATAAAAATCACAAAACTTAAAGAGACAGGTAGAAACTGAACTTCTCTACTTCCATATCCTTTTTCTGTTCTTGATGTTTTCATGTTTGACAGTATATGGGGAACATGTAAGAAAAATGAGTATTGGATTTAGGAGCTCTGAGTCTGAATCCCAGCTCTGCCAGTTATTAGCTGTGTGAACATGGTAAGTTATGTGACCTCTCTGCACTGGGGTTACATTATTTGTACGCTGAAGAGAATGTAAGTAATCTGGAGAGTTTGTGGAGGATTAAGTGAGATGGCCTGTGTGAAGGCCCCTGGCATTGGTAGGTGCCTGCTAACTGTTAAATGGTCTTTGTAGATGTCTAATAAGCAGCTGCACTGAGGGAAAATGACAATATCTGCCTCAATTATATATCTGACATTGGTATAAGTGGCTATTGATGGGAGAGGCATTTTGATTTTAAGAAAAGACTGACATGTGTCCAAGCCAATTAGTACTCCAGTCCCGAGTTCTACAGTATTGACATAGGGAAAATATCCATGCTAAGAATTTGTTTTAATGTAGAAAAATTTGTCTGAACAATGCATCCCAGGAAATGAGGCCAGTGAACTGAGTGATTTAATCAAATCTTCAAATAGGGAAGGGAAAAGGAAAATGAGGAAAACTCACAAAGACTCTAGGAGAAGGGATAATCTTTTGTATAAGGGAAAAAATAAATTGGGCCATGGAAATGGAATTGAGAATCGGGCAAAATAGCCTGAAAGAGAGGATTCAAAAGGCAATCATATCAAAACAGACTGTAGTATCAGAGCAGAGCAGACTCCCAAGGGCTCTATTGTCCACACTGGAAACCTGTGGTGTGGTGAGCTTCTGTTCTACACATTCCCTCACTGTTAGACTTCTCATTCCAGGGGAATGTCCTTGAGTCAGGGGTTTTTATTTTGAGGTTTTACTGACTGCATTGTGGTGAAAGGTATAAAGAGGCTGTAGAAAAACTTCAGAGGAATCAGGAATAATTAATTCAGATAATTCATATTCTAATCATTCTGCAAAACTTCCTACTGAGACTTGGCATTGAGAGCAATGAATTTTATTTGTATCTTGAACTAGTACTGCTTACCTCAGGCTTGAATTGTTGACGTTTTTAATGTGAAAGTACCACAGTTCTACCAGCCAAAAACTGGTTAGCAGAGGAATATTGAATGTGAAAGAGTCCTTCTTCAGATGAAATAGAAAACAGTGAGAAATTGAATCATTGCAACATGCTATTACACTGTTGTGGAGAATTAACCTCACTTGTACTACATCATACCTGATGTTTTAAGATGTAACTACAGAACATTAAGTAAGTCTGATCTGCTATTAATCTTTAATAAAATCTTACATGGCTTCCTTTTCCTTTCATGGTATCTTTGGAAGCCAAATTCAGATTATGAAGAAGTAGGAAAAACAACAAAAAAGTCCTATTCCCTAAAATATGTTTTATTGTAAGCAGGCATTTGTACAATTCTGCACAATGACCAAAAATTTATATAAGCTCTTGTGAGTCACCCAGGGAAGCAGGGCAAGATTAACCCATAAGCATTTGAGGTCCAACAAAAGAGACTAGAGAAGCAGTGGGGATGTGTCTGGAACCCCACATTAATATTGACTAGTTTGGGAGGATTTGCAAGACTCATTTGACACCACTGATCACATAAATTGCTGTTAATTAAAATTAAACTTGACCCCGTTTTTCTGTTTTCCTCATTTTGATGTTTGGGAGTGCATTTATTAGGAGTGTAAAGCAATGATGTGATAATGATACAAAGAAAGGAATAGAAGGTAATGAATCACCCTATTTAATGTGTTTTCTTATAATAAGTTTTTTTTTTGCTTCACATTGATGCTTTTTGGCCCAAGGGAATGTCAGTTTTTTAAAGAAATAGAGTTCTTCAACCTGACTGTTTTTAAGACCTTTGGGAGGATTATTGGTAAGGAAACACTGGCTACAAAAAAGACAAAGTTTTAAAATTGTAATGGATTTCCAAAAAAATTACAAAAGTAAATGTTCCTCAAAAATAATTTAAACAGTTCTGAAGTATCCACATTTTCAAAGTAAAAATATTGTCCTCAGTCTTCTTTCTCTTCTTAGCAGCATGACATATATTCTTAAGAAAGTCTTCTCAGTGTTAATCTAGTCATACATGGTAGCTTTGCTGTTGTTACAAAAACTAAAATAGAACCAGAGGATGTATACACTTTTTCCCTGAACAATAGGAAAACTTTGAAATTGTTCTTCATTAAAATAGAGAAGCCTCTCATTCTTTTCATAACTACAAAATATTCTGTAATAGGAATATACTCATTTAATCGTTCTCCATTGATGAACATTTATACTTTCCTTTTTCAGAAATAAACATTTTTGTACCTATACCCATAAGTATTGAAAGTATCTTTGTATTAAAAATATTTCTGTATGATAGATTTCTAGATGTGAAATCATTGGATAAAAGAACTGAGTATTTAAATTTTTACAATTGTCCCTCAAAAGACTGCCTTGATTTGTATTCTCATCCTACTGTACGAGAGTTCCTTTTTCCTCACATGCTTGTCTACCCTGGGTAATATAATTGTTTTTAATCTGTGATAATTTAATAGTGATAAATGACATATATAAATGATATAAAATACTGTTTTAAAATTGCCACAAATGAAACATCAGTGCTATAATCTTTGCTTTATTCACTGATCTTTCTCTTGGTCAGTTCTCTAGGTAGACTTATTTTATACCCACATATTTTAAATCCTCCCTATAATTCCCAATAGATATATTATAGAATTTCAGCAATTCAGAGTGGGAAGAGGTCTTGGTAGAAATCTATTCCCTCCACTCTTCTGGTACTTGGTTAATACCACCAAGCATTGCTGATCACTGTTATGCTTGAACATTTCCAGTGACAGAGTACTCATGATCTTATGAGGCAACCTGTTCCCTCTTTCAGTGGTCTTTCACTGTGAAGATTTTCCTAAGGAATCAAAAGCTTTCTCTCTGCAGTTTCTACTCATTATATAGTTCATGAGTTTTCAGTGTGAAATCTAAGGTAAGTGGCTTCCCCCTGCCCTAGGAATTTCTTCTAGGGGTGTTTTTCCTAATGCTGCTTTTCATATCTATACATTAGTTCAGGTTAATCGCTTAATGGAAGTCTTGCTTACATTCTCTGGGGCACCTCAAAGATCTCAGATGGGAGGTTTGTGCAACAAACATTGCAACAAATGGTTATGCACTGTTCTTACTTCTATACCTCCTATCATTTCTATTGTCTGTGGCTTGCGACACTGTAACATTGATGTATACATTTTCTGAGATTAAAAGAATAAATATGGCATTCATAGAAAGTCATGGACTTTCTTCTGAAGGATATCAGTTACAGTTAATTAGATTTATTAAGGAGTGGATAAAAGTATCTAGACTGGATATGTTGTGGAAGATCTGAGAGGATGATGTGCAAAAAATGAATTCTCAGGTTGGGTCCAGACTAGGGAATAGAGAGGCTTTTTGTTTCCTCTCCTTTTTTGTTGCATTTCGACTTCCATGCATTCATGTTTTCTTACTCTATACATTTAAGATAAGAGATATTTTTCTTGGATTGACACTGCTTCTTGTTTTTCCTTTCTTCCAAATGGAAACTGGATTATTTAAGGTATACATATTTCAGTCTCTATTCCTAGAGTCAAGGAAGGAGGCTGTCCTCTCACTTGCTGCTTGTGAATTAAAGTGGAAAGGGGAAGTGGGTGGTCCCAGCTTTTCTCTTCCCTCTCAAAAGCAACTTTGTCAACCACATGCAGGCACTTAAATTGTGGGTGTGATAGCATTTCCCTTTTATGTTGCTATGCTATATTCCAGGTAAGTGAAATATTATAATAATTTTGGTGTTGAATGTGGTGGTTTAAGATTTCCTCTGTCTTTTTTTTCTTTTAATTTAATAGCTATCTAAAGGGACCCACTTGATTTGGAAAGCAAATCCTGGGGAAATTTTTAAATTAGGTACTTCCAAATTGCTTTCTGTTTGGATCAATCTGTAGAAAGGATGCTAAAATGAGAGAACTGGAGGAAGAGTTATTAAGATACAATAAAGAAGTTTTATCTTAAGTTATTTTAGGTTTTCTGGTTTTCTCTTGAAGAGAGTAGGACTGGATTCCATTTCTGTTGAAAAATCTTTTTTATGTGCGTAACAGCAAGGTACAAAAACTCGAATAGAAAGGAAGCCTATTTAAGCCCATTGCTCTTAGAAATATTCTCAAAAATCACCATTTGAAATCTCACACACACACACTGTATGCAATCATTAGAAAATTTCAAGTAAAATTCAACCCAAAATATGACAGTTTTGGAGGTAAATTTTTACCTGTACAGATACAGGTAAATATTCAAGCTGTGTCCCTTATTGACTGTGAAACTTTGGAATAGTCATTAAATTACTCTCAGCCTCAGTTCCTTCATCCATAAGAGGGATGTAGGTAAAATTGCAATATTTCCAGAATCTCTTGCCAGGCTTTAGTACATCTGCATATCAATAGGTTTTCCAAGGTGTGGAAGAAGTAGTCCATCTCCATATCAATAGGTAATTACATAACCAGTGAGGACTTAATCTGAACCACAGAGGTTGGGCAGAGCTCTCTCTTCTTCTGCAGCTGGGTCCAGAGATAGGGGATGACTGCTTGTAAGAAATAAGTGGTTCTCCCACTTTCTTTCTCCCTTTGACTGATTTTGGTTTCAAAGGTATTTTGCCCCAGGATTTTCCCCCAGAGTTACAAGGGAGATAATTATAGCACTTGCTACATTAATTTTCCTAGGATTCGTTAGGATTAAATGGTACCTTATGAAGACATATGAGAAAAGTGATTTAAAAATAGTAATTCTGATCAAGTTATCCAATGCTATCAATAACTTCTCAGAACATTCCAAAGGTTTCCAATTATACCTAGATTAAAATTCAAGTACTTTACCTTGGCTTGTAGGGTCTCATGTGATTTGAACCAAAGAGTTTTACAATTTTTCTCTAAAATGTTTGCTCACATTTCTTATATTCCAGCCCTTCTGGCCTTTTTTTCCCCCTCCCGATAGTTTCTTCAACATAAAAAATTGTGTCTGAATTTACTCAAAGTCCCTGAATTTATTTTTCCTTTTTTCTAGAATGCTCATTCCCAAAATATTCCAGGATCAACTGTCTTCAGAAACTACTTAAATTTCATCTCCTCAGAGAGTCTGTCCAATCCATTTAAAATAGTACCTGTACTTCCAGATGGGAGGATGGAGGCTTGTGCCAGAAGCCTCAGTAGCACTGAATGAAAGTAGATGCCATCCTAGGATTCAATACTCAGTGAAAAAAAATTTTTTTTAATGAAGGTGCAATAAGTATGTCTGAAGACAAACCAAACTAGGTAGTTTGTTAGCAGAAGGCCTACACTAGAAACAAAACAAAACTTAAAAAATATAATATACTAAAAAAGATAAAGTTTCAATCAGAAGGAAAACAATCTCAGATAGAAAAATGGAAACTCAGAAACAGCATATTCATGTAGAAATGTAAATGAATATTGACTATATACAACATTAACTGAAATGTTTTAGAGAGTTTATGCACAACAAAAAAATGTACAAGAATGTATATGACAATACAGAAGACAGGTGGGATAAATGGTACTTAAAGTTTTAAGGTTCTTCAAAATATATGATGTAATTAAAGGGAGAAAATAACAATTCTACAGTGGGATTTGGAGATTTTTAAACTACTCTCTCAGCAACTGATAGAACAACTAGACAAAAGATCAGTAATGATAACATTGATCCAAACAATGCTATGAATCACCTTGACCTAACTGATACTTATACAAGTCCAAAACAAAACTCTTTAAAAATTGTGCATGGGACCAAGATAGATTGCATCTTGATCTATCAAGACAGATCATAAACTGGTCCATAAAACAAATCATAATAAATTTTAAAAGATTGAATAATTCTGGGTGTTTTCTCTGAGGGAAGAAAAGTATACATTAATAGCAATTAGATATCTAGGAATTATGAAATACATGGAAATTAAATAACATCCTTCTAAATAATCCATTGTAGAAGAGGAAATCACAAGAGTAACTAGAATGTATTTTGAACTGAATAATAATGAAAATAAAGCATATCAACTTTGTGGGATCAGCTAATACAGTGCTTAGAGTGAAATTTATAGATTTAAATGCTTATATTAGAAAAGAAGATAAAAAAATCAATGACTTAAGGTTCTATATTAAGAAGCTAGTAAAAGAGCAAAATAAATGAAAATAGCTAGAAGGATATAATAAAGGTGAGAGAAATACAAAGCCAGTAAGATTTTGAAAAGATCAACACAATTGATGATGAATCTCTATCTAGACTGACCAAGAATAAATGAATGAACACAAGAATGTAAACTTGGTTTAACATGATGTAACTCTGGGGGCAAAATCTGGGGCAAAATACCTTTGAAACCGAAATCAGTCAAAGGGAAAAATAAAGTTTAAGAAACCCATTTATTTCTTATAAGCAGTCATCCCATCTGTCTCCTGACCAGACTGTAACAGAAGAGACCACCCAACCTCTCTGGTCCAGATAAACCCTCACATGCCCTTGTAATTACCTATTAATATGTAGATGGACTAATTATCCCCACCCCTTGGAAACACCTATTATATGCAGATGCACTAAAGTCAGGCAAGAGATTCTGGAAATACTGCAATTTTACCCACACACGAAAAAATCAATCAATTTAATTCACATTAACAGAATAAGGAAAAAGAACTGTGCTGTCACCTCAATATACACAGACAATGCATTTGACAAAATATAACATCATTTATGATGAAAACTCTCAGGAACTAAGAATAGAAAGGGACATTTTCAATCTGACCAATGGCATCTACAAAAAACATGCAACTGACATAACACTTCATACTGGAATACTGACTCTTCCTAAAATCCAGAAGAAGGCAAAGATGCCCACACAATGAGGTAGGGAGGGACATGGGACAAGCATTATGATAACTTTTCCTGCCTATGGTGAAAAATGCTAAGATACAAAGAGTATAGTAAGAACAGAAGGGACCCCATCTTAAGGCTAAGATTTCGTTTTAAAAAGCAGAGAGTTGAGAA
Organism: Smutsia gigantea; assembly: GCA_032199065.1. Classification (NCBI taxonomy): domain Eukaryota; kingdom Metazoa; phylum Chordata; class Mammalia; order Pholidota; family Manidae; genus Smutsia; species Smutsia gigantea. The sequence continues at coordinate 213,440 of JAVSCE010013068.1, forward strand.
GTAAGATTCCTAACATATTCTCTGGTAATCAGACAATAACCCAACAGCCTATCTTAAGGCAGGGCAGGCAGTCTTAACTGATAGTCCCCACTGCTGAGGGTAACCACTGTCTTGGAGAAGAACAGGATCAATAAACCCCTTGTGTTGGATTTATTTAGCAGAATAGCTGGAGGACTGACAATAAAGGAAAGGAGACATGGTGTCTCTCACCAGAAATAAGCATCTTGACACCACAAGTCAAGCCTATGCCCAACAACCCCTCATCTGCCCTTTGCCCGGTTCTTGAAAGCCTTTAAAGACAGAGTCCCCAAACTGTCATGGTGCCTCCTCTCTGAGGACACCCTCACTTTCCTTTAAGGGCATACTTTCAAATAAAACTTTCTCACTGCTCAAATTATTGCAGTTTGTCTCTTTGCTATTTCATTTTATTTCCTAGTCTTCACTCTGTCTCCGCTTTACTCCTAAGAAGTAGGAAGGGGCTCCTAAGAGCTCAGATTTGGGCCTGCATGTTTTCATCGCCCGGGTGACCTGGATGCTACTGCCGCTGTGCGATCTGCTCTTAGTAGCCTGCCTGAAAATCTCCTTTCTTTGGGAGGTTCTCAGAACATAATATCACTCCAACACTGTGTTCCACGGCTCCCCCAAATCCTGGAGTGGTAGGGGCTAGTCCCCATGCCTTTCAGATCCAAGCAAATACAGGATGCCAGGTGACCCTGACTTCGGAAGCTGGCAAGGGAATCTGCCCTTGGCTGAGAACTTACCCTCTTTCCATCTGCATTTACCTGCTCTCTGCTGCCTGCATGGCAGCTGCCATTCCCTGCTGCTCTTGCTTTAATGAATTCCTCCTTACCTACACTCTTCCGAACTGCTAGAGAATTCTTTCTCATTCAGTCAAGAACCCTCCCCTGCCCAGGTTGAGGTTTCTCCTAGTGCTCCACCTAGAGCGCAGGGAGAGACCTCCCCAGATGCAGCTGCCCAGCAACATCATCACTTCTATGCAAAGGCTGTTGTTAAATAAGAGATTAATTTATGTACAGTGTGCCCATACAGTAAATATCATTGCATTTGTTTCGTTGGTCATGGTCTGCCCGATTAAATGAGAACATCAGCAAGGAGGGGCCATGGTACAGAAAGTATACCTCTCATTCTAGCCAACACCTAAACCATCTTATGGATGAAGACTATGGAAAAATACATGCTTAGATTCTCATGGAAGCCTATTGCTACTGCCCATAAAGCAACTTCATGTAAATAATGAGGGGTAAGTTTCGTTGTTTTCACTGAAAGAGAGGCAAATGTTTATGAAGCATTAGGATAATTTTTTTTGCACCCCTGCTGGACTGGAAAAAAGTGTTTATTTCAGAAAAGAAGAGAAATGTTATAGCACTTTAGGTACAAAAAGTATAACACTTTTACATTGTTAGGGCATCTTTCAGAAAAACTATTTACTTACCTGCCTTCTCGTTCACAGTGATAATTATGACAATACCTACCTGCAATTCTACTTTAGAAGTGATGAGGCCTCATAAAACAATGGTGAGGATGCCACATGTTATAAGATGATGAGACAGATGTCAGATCCAACTGCTCTGTTCTAGTGCATCCTGTATCACCAGGTCTAGGATTTGAGTTATGAAAACAGCGGGATTTTTTTAAAGTATTTCTTTTCGTAAGTTTGTGTAGGAGGCACCTGTGAACAAAGAATATTTCCAGATGAAAATTGTTATGGCATATGTAGTAATAGCAATGTGCTTTGTTCTTCTGTCTCTCTTCTTCTCTCTGCATCCTAGATAACAGAAGAGTTATTGCTGGTATTAAGGTGGTGTGATAAATCTATTTTTACTGTCACAAACAGTTTGTTATTGATCTAGCCCAAACTGGAAGCCAGGATTTGGGAAGTCATCTATAAATAGGTTAAGTGTTATTTGGCATTTGGTTGCAAACCTGGGTTTCTATTTTGTTTCATTAAAAGTGTTTCAAGTGAATGCCTTCAGGTTTTCCAAGATCTCTGTTCAGTTCAGTTTCCTCCAGAAATAAATGCACCAAACAAAAAAACAAGGACTGGTCCTTGGAAATACCTCCTCCTCCTCTGCTTTGCTGTTCACGCTCCTCCAGCTCTCTCCTGCTACTTCAGCCTCTGTCTTTCTACACTCACAGGGAAAAGTCCTCTGATAACAAACATGACTTGCATTACCTCCTGTTTTACTCATGTAGTTTCATTGGCATCAAGACCGACAAAGAGAGAAGGAAGTAGGGTGAGGAAAGGAAGCAGGGCCTTTCCTGAATGGAGTTCATTCCTCATCCATCCGTAAAAGCAAAGCCAGAACCTAAATCAGTATTTCAATCCTAAGATAGACTTTTGGTAATATTTCCTTCTTGCATCTGACATTCATTGAAATTTAAAAAAATTTTTATAAATACCACCAAATCTTTGGTTTGATTTGGAGGTGGGTAAGTGATTTTAAAAAAAATAAATTTATAAGCCAGGTTGGAGTGGGAGGAGGGAAAGGCAATTTCCTGTGGGCTTAAAAGAACACAGGGAATGAGTTAGAAATGGATCATGGTGATGCTGATGTATATACTATTTATATATCCATTACCATGTGCAGCCTCAGTGCTGTGAGTTGAGACTGAGGAAAGTGAGGCTGAGGGAGTTACAGTAATTTGCTCAAGGTCACACAGGTAGTAAGAGGTACAACAAACACAGGTTTCTCTGACTCCCAGTGCCCATATCCTGAAAATATAACTACAACTTTATACAGCCTCTCTTGAAGCAGAAAGAAGCAGGAACACCATTTCAGATGGGGGAATAGCCTAACCAGTGATAAGGAAGATATAAGAAATAAACTGTGCGCGGAAGACTGCCCAACATTGTCTGATTAAAGAAGTGATTTTTTATGGGGTGTTGTGGAGCCTGAGCTGCAGTTTTCTTGTGAAGTTCTCCCTAAGTGCTCTCACATGCCTGAAAATATTATCTGAAAATGCGTGTACAGTGGGAAAGATTATATCAACCTGTGTGGACTTTAAGAAGGAAAAATAAACTTGAGCTGAAAACTGCCTGTAAAACTCCCCACCCTTGAAACTTCCCCAAATTGTATTTCCTTTGCCAGAGAGGAACTACTTTCATTTGGGACTGTTTCTCTTAGATGTTGAACTGATACTCTCCCACTAACCAATTATTGTTAATTATTCATTCATATGGATTCAAGTTATAGGGTTGACAGACATTATTAATTTGGAAGTAAAGAAACTTTGGCAAGGAACAAATTATTTTAGACTCACTTGAGTTTTTATACAATAAATTTTAGGCTATGGGACATGCAAATTAAAATGCTTTAAAGATGACTGGAATTGTAGGACTAGACTATGAATGACAGATCAGTAATGAAGATTTATGTTTGAGTTTCAGAGAATAACAGCATTTCATTGCTTAAAGGGATCTTAGCATCTGGTACAAATTCTCAATTTACAGATTATGAAATTGAGCCTAAGAGTTTAAATAACATGTCCAAAATCATAAAGCACTTTTGTATGACCTGGAACTAGATCCTGGATTTTTGATCTTCAACAAGTTCAGTATTCCTATCATGCCATCAAACTATTATCAGGATAGAGACGATTAAAACTATGAAAGAAGTAAATCAAAGGGGAGTGAAAAAAATGAATTCAGGGACATGGAGAAGAATGCTCAACTCAGAGTTTTGGGGTCATTTATAATTATGCATGAAGAAGGTAGTTGTATGATTAGGGAGTTAGAAGGGGGACAAGAAAATTGTTTTCTTAGATATTAATCATGAATGCTATGAAGTCTTTTTCAGTGTGCATTTTGTTCTATTATGTTGTTTGGGAACACAATAGAAATGACCTGAAGATTAAGAACATTCAGAATGTACGTTTTGAAGAGATAACGTTTTGTGAATTGTCTTCATTTGTTTGCCCCAAGCACATAGTAGGTTCTCAAGAAATATTCATTGAATGAATGAATAAAACGATTCTTACTTCTCTATAATTTAATATGTTATTAAGTAGTTTTATAAACAAAACTCTTAAGTGAATCATGACTTTAGAAGAGGTAACTGGAGTCTTTATCATATAATTGAACTAGTTTGTATAATTGAATTAGGTCAGTAAAAGTGAGAAAATAATTCATAATTTAATAATGCTATACTAGTATACATTGTTTTAAAGAAATAACATACTACAAATATACCTGATAAGTTATATCTGTTAAATTATAGAGAATCTATTACTTGGATACTTTTATATATAGAAAAATAAATGTTCCTTTAGAGATTATAATGACATCTGGATTGAAGAAGTTTGCTATATTATTAAGATCCAAATTTCATGTCATCAATGTTCTGCATATTTTTGAGAAATATGCTATGCAAAAAAGGTATTGTTATGACTGGCATATTTAATTTCAATAATGTTGGTGTTCTGAAAATTTAGAAAAGTCATTATTTGAATACAATATCTGTTCTCAGATTTATTGAGTTTTAGGATATAGAAGTGGACGAATGGAGAGTTAAAGAATACAAAAACTTGTATGGGTCAAAATTACTTCATTTATATATAATTCAAAACTGTGCATCATCTTCATAGCATGCTATTTCTTTCTTTATTCCTTCTTTTATCTTAATCAGTTTCCCCTTATATTTAAAATTAGAATTTTGAGTGCTTAATATGCCCAAGGCTCTGCTCTGAATGCTTTTTATGTATTAATTCAATTCAATCTTAAGACATAGCTTTTATTGTCCTTACATATGAGAAGAGAGAGGCTTAGGAGTTAACTAGCTTGCTCAAGTTTATACAACTAGTAAAAGAAATAGCTACAATTTCAACCCAATAAACATATCTCTGAAGACCACCTTCTGAGCCACTACCTCATGCTGCCATTTGTTCAGTAACTATTTATTCCTGTTAACCCTCCAAGCTGGGTTTCCCCTATGTGGAATCTAAGCTTCTTGGATCTGTGGGTTTGTATTCTTTTTGTCAAATCTGGACCATTATTTTTTCATTTTTTTCCCTACCCACATTTCTCTTGCCTTCTGTTCTGGGATTCCAATTATGCATATATTATGGATTCTGTTATTCTTCCACAGGTCACCAGGGCTTAGTCCCTCCTTTTTTTAAAGTCTTTTTTCCCCTTTGCACTTCAGATTGAATAGCTTCTACTTGTCTTCAAGTTGACAGATCCATTCTTCTCCAGTGCCCAATCTGCTCTTATGTAAATCCATGAATTTTTCATCTCAGATATCACGCTTTTTAGTTCTAAAATTTCCGTCTTAATTTTATAGTTCCATTTATCTGCTCTGATTCCCCATATGTTTACTCATTATGTTTACATTTTACTTTACATGTTTAAACATATTTAGAAGATCTATTTTAATGTTTTTGCCAACTCCAACATTTTTGTAATCTCAGTCTAGGAGAAAAGGCAGAGGAATAGCTATAGTCAAAGCAAAGAGGCTGGATGTTCAGGGAGTGGTCTAACAGGTGAGTTGAATAGTTTATGTACACAATGGATTTATATACAGCCATGAAAATAAACTATCTTTTCTAAATACATTAACATGAATTTTTGTAGAATATTGAATGAAAAAGCAAGCCATTGAGGACTTTTCACAATATTGCATCTTTTTTCAAGAATAGAAGAATAGCTAACATCAAACAATATGTTGTTTTAATACACATACAGGCAATCAAAAGTAACAGAGTCAGAAACATTCAGGATAGTATTACCACTGGGAGGGAGTTGGGAAAAAGAAAGTAAGTAGATAGTAAGTTATGTTTTATGTTTAATTGTTTGTTTGGTTATCAGTTTTATGGATGTTTATGTCATAAAAATTAAATTTGTAATAAAGATAAAGGAAGTTCATTACACTAATGATAAATGGTATACTGTGAACAAAGACTTATGATCATATATTGGGCAATTCTGTGCCCCTTAGTGACATGCCAAAAATTTAAAAGAAAATTAAGAAATAAGCAGTGGGAAATAATGCTGGAAATGTAGGAGATAATTCCGCCTATAGCTTTCTTTGCCCCTTCTTATCCTTGGAAAATGTTAATTTCATTTGCAAGCATGAAGAAATACATTCATTTATATTTTGGGTCCATCCCTTCTAAAGCAGGAAGTACTCCAATGATATTGGCATCCTAGCACTCCATTTATAAGGGCTTCTACTTACATGAGCTGCTTGTACAGGGATCCAGGAAATTAGTCAGAACCACGGGGCTCCTTAATTCCCTTACACATCTGAAATCAACTCTGTGGGGTGACCCTGCACACATATGTAAACAGCACTTGCCTCTCCATTTTTTTCTCTGCTACCACTTTTCACCACTCCTTTTATCACACAGACACACACAGACACACACACACACAGACGGGAGCTACTTAATTGGTCTCTAGTACTAAATTCTGCATGTCAGTGCCCAGGTCAGGAGCTCTGCCGCTCTCTTTCTTATGCTTGCCTGCATTCTAGAGCTGGAACTTTGTTCCATATTCTCAGCCTCATAACTAAGGTCCTGCCATTGTTTGATGTCCATATCTATCCTGTCACCTGACTCAAATATGCCCTTTAGAACTTGCTCTCCACAGGTTAACTCATTCTTTTAGATTCAACACAGGTGTTGGGAGCCATCTATGACTGATACGCCCTATTTCCTCACCTTCCCAGCACTGATAACTCTAGGAAGGAAATTCCTTTTTGTATTTTTTTTATTTGAACAGTGTCATTTTTTATGTGAGCTTTACCAAGTTGTCTTCCCAGAGTTTTTCCAATTGAAGTAAGGTTCTTTCTTTGCCAAATTCCTTTCCTGGACTTTTCATGCAAATAATTGTGACAAAAGGCAGAAGCAGGCAGGAACAGAAAGTCTGCAGAACAGGGTGATTTCCTTGGTCTGCTTTTGTGATGAAAAATCCCAGTAATTCATTAAAAATGATGACAACATCTAAATTTGAAGCTAGAGAGGAAAAACTGAAAAGCCACCTGGATAGACTGGGGAGCAATTCTTAAGGATTTAACAAATAATAGACTCTAAAGGATTTTCAGAGAAAGAAAGAATTTTAGTGAACAGGAGAGGGAAATATTTTTGTGAAGTGTTGCTGTAGGCTATAGATTGAATTTATGGTAATTTTTCTAAGAAGAACATGTAAAGACAGGAATTATTTTTGAATTACTGTCAACTGCTCAACTTAAAAAAAACATTACTCCACAAGTGTCCTGGCTTTTTTTGGTATATTGTGTTTAATATCATTTGTGGCCCTGTGATGCTCAATTTACATCTCCTATGGGCATGGGCTTCATACCCCCAGTATCTAGACTGTACCTAGGCACATAAATAGTCAGTACTGAGTGTACAAATAAATTGTGTTGGGATTTAAGTTGTAGGCAGGAGTATGGATTTTGTTTTGGTTGCAGTGGAGAAGCATCAAAGGCCTTTTTTTTTTTCAACCTGAAAAATATCTGGATTAGATTTCTTTTAGATTTGGTAACTATGGAAACAATGTAGAGGATTATCTGGATATGAGAAGAGAGTGGAGGGAGAGAGACCTCTTGTGAGGCTATAACAGTGGACAGTGGACAGTGAAAGAGTTCATGTGGGCTTGAACTGGAGTCCATGAGAATGAAGATACGTGGATGCACAGAATTGTTTGGGCTGGCATCAACTCATAGGCATCTTCAGGAAGCTCATACTGAGCTTTGCATTGGTCACAGCACATGAGAATTCCACGCACTTATTTAGAATTAAATCAATGGTTACAGGTTGGGAATCGGTCATGAGTTGAAGGGATAGATGATAACACTTGTATCATGAAAAATTAAAGTGAAGTGGTCATTAATTGGCACCAGAACCACAGAAGGAAGGACAGGTGAGATGAAGCTGTAAGATGACGTGTGCTGTTTGAAATACTTCCTATCCTTTATGCTGCAGCCCTGTGGGATGGAGAGGGGTGCCTGGTTTGCAGCTTGAAAGAGGTTTCAGGGCTTGAGACATTTTATTTGACAATTATTTGAATGGAGTTAATCATGGAAATTAGGGAAATTCTGATTTCTTTCGTTGTTGTGGCTAGGCATTTCTGATGAGATAGCACATAGATCATAGTGAGAAGCATGATGTGTGAAGGTGCAAACTTTGGGGAACATTTATTTTTAAAGGTTAGACAGATAAAAACATGCTAGAAAAGTAGAGTCAGAAGAAGTCGGACAAGAGGGAGAACTAGGCCACTGCAGACGGAAAGGCTGCCAAGTGAAGAAAGAATTTTAAGGAGGATATGGCCAATAGTGAGTGACCCCGAAGGGTCAGTATAAGCTGAAGGAAAAGCTGGCTTGGGACAAGGCAAAGAACCAATGGTGAGTAGACAGAAGTGGTCAAGCAGAATGAGTCCTAAGAAAAGTCCATTTAATTTGGAACATCAGTGAACCTTAATAAAGAAGATTGATTAGAGATGGGGATAGTGCCCAGATTATAGGAGTCCACACAGAGAAAGGGAGAGAAAGTGGAAACAATAAATAGTGAGGCTCTTTTGAGTTTTGCTGTAAAAGGAAGAAGTTAGCTAGCTTGGGGAGGAAGGGGAGTTGAAGAGGTAGATTTGAAGCTGCTTGTAGTTTTGGGTAAGGGAGGAGATAGAAAAGAAGAGTTTGAGTATGTAAGGAGGAACAGACTGCTCGAGCAAGGTCCTGGAGAAGCCAGGGAAGACTGAAATGTCCCATAGGAACAGAGCTCTTGAGAAATCCTTCTCAAGAAACAACACTTGAAAGGAGGGAGGAGATAAGGGAATTCATGTCAGATATTCTCAATCATTTCTGCAAAGGAGTAGGATTCTGTTAGTGGTGTAGGGTTCATGGAGAATAGAAACAAATTCAGATTACCTCCTTTTGTGTGTTTCTAGAACAGTGTGGAGAATGTTGGCATTATCTTTGAAATCCTTTCAAAGCTCTTTGGAGAGTACACAATTTATAAAGACAAAATGCTACACTTAATTAGTTATCCTCCAAATGGATTTATAGCCCTTACTCACCTTGGAGTCTTGGAAGCTGTTCACCTTGAATCTGTAGATATTATGCAATAGACATCATAATCAGATTGTTCTCTCCAAGTGGTAATTAGCCTTCATGCATTTATTTTCCGCCTCTGACATTCTGCAGTGAGATTTGTGTAGCAGCTCTGGGTGAGTGAGTGTGAGGCAGGAGCAGCTCCAGGCCAGGCTGCCAGCAAACTGTTTCTTCCCCAAATGCCAATGCATCTAGTAATCAAGGCCCATCATACATCATTTTAAAAAGACAATTCTCTGTAGATCAGACTAAAGTCAGATGATATTATTCCAGACCAAAAGTCTAGATTACAATTATCATACTGATCATATATATATATGTGAAATATAGTTCACTATATTCATTTATTTATTTATTTACAATTAATAACTCTAGCTAAGGAAGTCTTCTAAAGTAAGGCTGTACCATCACCCTTAAAAATCTCCATGCCTTTTACTCCACATAAGAAATGGATTCCTAGGTGATCCTGGCATCTGGATTAGAGCCGTATCACCAATGGACTGGCAAAAATCTGAATGAATTCTGGTCTAACATTCTGTGTCTTGTGTGGTAAATTAAATAGGTTTCACTTCAGGTTGTGATTGACTAAACAAATAAAACACAGTAGTTTAAACAGGATAGAAGTCTATTCCTCCCTCAACCAAAAGTCTAGAGGTCTGGCATGTCCAGCTCCACTGGGTCCTATGCTCATAACCCAAGATGGCAGAGTGTATATTCTAAATAGTGTGACAGAAGAGGCCTAATGAAGGAAGTGGGAAAGAGATGGTAGGGAGCGCTCCCAATGTTTGCCACACAGAACCCCTCCCAGAACTTAGTCATGTGGCCAGACTCAGTTACATGGCCACACCTAACTCTAAAATAGACTAAGAAATACATTCTTTTCCCAGATGCTCAAGTCATAAAATAAAATTTGGAGGGTGTATTACTGAACTCAACTAGGAGTCTTGGCCATAGTGGTAGCTGCCCTTCTGTATCCTGGAAGGGACTATTCATAAGCATGATTAGCAAGGAGACCACCAGCTGGGTGATAGAAGAAAAGTAAAGAAGTTTCTTTGACCAGCAAAAAAATGAAAACTAGCTCTATGTTCAAAGAAGAATTAAGAGTTCTTTACCATTCCTCTCTAAACACAAAATGTTTAACACTAACCCTTTGGGTGACATCTTCACTTTTACTCTCATGCATGGGGTCTCAAGATTCTAAGTCTGATAATCAGTGCTTTGAAATGACAACCAGGATTGCCAACATCCTGTTGGACAGTGAGTCAGCTGTTGAGAGAGGTGCTGAATACTGGCTCTGGAGTGACAATTTCATGTATGTAATTATTAAGTTGAAAACATGCTGTACATATACTCAGTATAACAACAGCCTGTAAATCTAGTAGAGTTAGCTTGGTAGTTAACTTGGGGTTAGAAACAAAAAAATACTAGCTCCCAGAAATTAATTTTTTGTGTGTGTTCTAGCATCTTCTCTCCTAAAAATACTTTAAAAGTTTTGACTCAAAGTTAAATGGCAAGTATTAAATCACTATAGAATGATTGGATTGTATCTATTATGCATAGAAAATTCTTGGTAGGGAAAGAAGTTATGGTATTTACTACAATTCATCAACATGTCATTTAAATAACCCTTAGTTATTAGTCCTCTACCATTTTAAAGATAATGAGTCAGTCAATATTTACCAATTTGTGTAAAATATATTACATGAACGAAAACATAAGAAGTCTTGAAACTCTATCATTAGCACTTTGTTCTTTCATCATCATAGTTGTTAGTCTTTACAATTGGCTTTACTATTGATAAGTAAGAAACAGATGAGTTGCTGCAGTTCATCTTTGCAAGGAGAGGGGAAGTAGAAATCTATACTACTTGTTATTGATCACTTTTCTGGTCCTGCTTGGCAACCTGCCTCACCACTCTGACAGTCACTTCTCATTTCCTCTAGTGCTGAACATCAAAGGATCAATGGCATAGCCTCCCTCCCCTCTTCTCCCCTTCCTCTCCCCTCCCTTCCCCTTCCCTTTCCTCCCCTTCCCATCCCTTCCCTTATTTTTTCCTGCTGTGCTCAAACTGAGAGAAAGGGAATGCATCCACATTGTAACAAGTCAGACTTTGCAGCTTGAAGATAAGTCTGAATTAAACTTTCGATCTGAGTCTTTAAGTTTGGGATCTATTAAAAGGTTAGATTGATGTGGCAACTAACGAAAACAGAGTCAGATAATAAAAGAGACAGAAAGGAAAGAAAAAGCACACATGGAGAAGACAAGAATACTCTTTTTCTTTCATTTCAGAGAAAGATCTGTACAATGATAGGTCAGGGAGTAGTTCACAAAACTTTTGATAGTGTACTTTATCAGTAAAAATTTTGAGCTCTTATCTCCAATTATGTATATTTATAAGTTACCAATACTCTATTTTGTCATTAAATGTTAAAAATTAAATATCTAAAAGGATAAGATACAAAATTAATATGAATGTATTTTTTCCTATAATTTTCCCACTCCTGGACTCCTTGCCTCTCTTTTTGCCAACTCCTCCTCAGACACCTGGATATAATGTATCTGCCATGAGAATGAGCTCTAAAGAATCCTGCACTTCCCAAATGCCAACCACTAAGCAGTGATGGTCATTCAACTGACTGACTCGGTTTTTTAATCTGGGACTGTATAATAAGAGTGACTGATCACTTGCCCACAAATTTCCAGAGCTCAGCTGAGTACTTTAGGATAGTGGTGGTTACCTAGAATGCAGTCCTTCAATTATTTAAGACAACAGGGAGGGTAGGCAGTGGCATTTGTCTCCTGGAATGGGGGCTGGCGGATTAAGACTCCATAAAGCTCTGGATGTGACCAAATCATCTGGATGATTTGAACTCTAGCGAAGCGAAGAGAAACTCCCTAGTAAAATTTTATTACAATCTCTGTACATTCTGTAAAACAGGACTAGACAGTACACATAGTATTTAGAAAAACATTGATGGGACTTACTCTAATTAAATCCAACAAACATTTACTGTCACTTCCTATGTTTTAGAAACTGCACTATAATGTATTTTCTAATGGGAGTAAAATTGGTGAGCAAGGCACTGTGACATCTATAATGTCACAAGTCATAATGAAATTGGGCATGAAAATAAAATACAAAAGAATATAATATAGTCATTAATAAGGTTCAGAAGAGACAGGTAAGAAATGACTAATGTCAAGGAAAGAAAATTTAAGGAAGGTAACATCTGATCTTGTTTCTGAAAGATTCTAGGTGGTAAGAACAACATGGGAAAACACAGAGGTATGACATCACATGATTTTGGTTCCAGTTTCACCACTAACTGGCTCAACTGACTCAGCCAGAATATTTATCTGATTGGGCCTCCATTTTCTTATCCTTAAAATGAGTCATTTTTTACTTTCTGATCGTAATTCAACAAATATATACGTGTACCCACTGTCTTTAGAGGAATAACAATGAATAAAACATAGTACTTTCCCTTAAGGGTTTTTCAATCTATTACAGGAAAAAGACAAATGACTTAAAGCAGTCTTCATGAAAAATGTGATAGCCTAGAAAGTCAACAGGGAAAACTAAAGGACTGCCTAGCAACAGGAGAAGACACATGAGGCTAGGTCAGATTTATCTTAGAGTCAGTGATGATGATGACAGCAATCAATAACAGCCCTCCATGCATTATTCAAATTACCTTGCTTAACTCCCACAAAAAGTCTATGAATTTATGACTACTATTGATATTATTATTATCCTATTTTATGGGAGAGGAAACTGAAGCTTGTACATGACAGGCACCATGCCCAGGTCACAAGGCAGTTCAGACAAAGTTGATGTTTGAGTGCAGACAAGTCAATACTAGACTCTGAGATCTTAATCATTACACACTGTGACCTATTTCATCAGGTTCCATAGCTACAATTATGGTGACTAACCAGGGTTGCGACCTGGCTGAGAGCAGGAAGACTACATGGCAGACAAGTGGCCCTTGTGAGAGAAATTTGTAGTTAGTGGGACCTAACCAAAAGAACTGGGTTGAGGGATAGGACACGAGATCCTCTGTAAATTGAGAGAAGTTGGGCAAGTAGGGAAGAATCTAAGGCAGGGCTTTAGGCTTTGCAAAAGGAACCAGAAACCCATTTACTGAAATTGTAACTGCAAAAATTAACTACTAGGAACCAGGTACAAGCCCAGGGCCTGGAAGAGGATATAAGATAGGGGAAACACCAGCGGTGAGTTATGGTAGAAGAAGGCTCCTGTTATGCCTCTAAGTAGTGTCTTTGGGTTAAATGGAGCCTAAAAAGCCTGAAGGAGATTATATTCTGCAGTACCAACATGGCATGTTGGTGGAGAACACTTGCTTCAAGATGGACAGAGCTGTTTTGGAATGCCATTTACACAACTTACCAGTTGTGAACAACCACTTAACTTCTTTGCACCTCAGTTTTGTTATCTGTGGGATGGATAAAGTGGTATCCACCTCTTGAGTTGCTGGCTGTATACATTAAATTGTTTAGTGTGTAACCCAAAGGCATCTACATTGTTATACCTTCTTAGTAAATTGCAATTAGTCATTGTTTGATAAGCCTGTTTATTAACTAAAGAGGCAAGCTTTACTAAGAGTTTATATTCTTATGTGGCTACCTTAGTATTATTTCCACCAGAGAAACAATTCAGTGTCAAGAATATGGTAGTCCCATTTTTCTCTTGTCCTACTGGAATTAAGCCCAAGTTGTGATGGTATCCCATAATACTTGCTGGTGCAAGAGAGAGGCTGAATCTGTAGTATGGGGAGTTCTGGAGGTCAGGGTTCTCCCTTTTGTGTATTTATCTAGTTGATAAACACAATTGGCTTATGCAGTTGATTATTTATAAATAAAACAGATACATTTTAAGATGATGCAATTTAAACAACGATACCTTAAAAAAAACAAATGAATTAATTAAAAAATTAACTGATAAAAATGCCAAAAAAAGAACTGATAAAAAGCTGCCCAAGAAATCAGCCAAAAGGCCTACATAGCTGACACAATACCAATTTCCAGATTATGTGCAAAAGTGTCTCCAGCTACCTCATTTTCACACCCAGATGGTGGCCTTCTTTAATGCTCAGAATCCCAAAGGATAGTCTAGCAGTTTAGTTATGCAAATATTTGTGAAATATTAGGGATCATGGCTACAGGACTGGGATGTCTTAAACTTCAAACCTTCACCAGGGAAAAGGCATAAAGGTCTATAATGTCTTTGTGGCATGTCTGAAGAGAACAGCCGAACCTACTTATTAATTCTGTTGGGTCAAAGGGAACTGAAGTTAACTTGATATGCTTTAAAAGATATTTTAGTTTGTATTCCTCCAGGGACTCCAAAAAAGCTCTGTCTACCCAAACAATGTATCTTGTACTATTAGCAAGATGTTTGGCACAGAATAAAGACTCGATTAGCAACTTCTGAATGAATTACTAGAGCCAGCCCATCTGCAGAGGTCAGGACCAGTGAGATAAACCAGGCGATCTAGCCCTGTCCTTCTTATTTGAATGTGCATATCAATCACTTTTTAAATGGGAGATTTTGACTCAGTAGTTTTGGGTGCCCGAGATTTGACGTTTCTCACAATTTCCCTGGTTGTGCCAATGATGCTAGACTTCAGGTAACACTTTGAGAGGCAAGGATCTAGTGCCCTGGTTCTCAAACGTGACCACACATTGGGATCACCTGGGATGCTCAGGTTCTACTTGCAGGCATTTTGATTTAAGTAGTATGGGGTGTCACTGGGGTCTGTTAAGGCCTCCCATAACCCACTGATGTAATAAAGAGCAGGATGAGTATGAAGAGAGCACGAGAGAGCTGTTTTTCATAAAACTACTCCTCTCTAATGTATGTAGAAATTTATGTATAAAAATAGTCCAGAACATATTGTCATTTCACCTTTGGATATAACTGTTATGAGCAAGAAGAGTTATCTTCTGCTCAGGCAACGGTGTCACCTGATCATTGGAATTGCACCTGTTCTTAACTGGCAAAACAGTTAATGTTCTCAAGCTTCCTGAGTTAAGAAAAAAACAGAAAACAAATTATCCAGTATGCTTTTTCTATTATTTATTATTAAGTTATTAGTGATATACACTCTTATGAAGGTTTCACATGAAAAAACAATGTGGTTACTACATTTACCCATATTATCAAGTCCCCACCCATACCCCAAAGCGGTCACTGTCCATCAGTGTAGTAAGATGCCACAGATTCAGTATTTGCCTTCTCTGTGCTACACTGTTTTCCCCTTGATCCCCCAAAGCATGTGTACTAAACAAAATACCCATCAGTCCCCTTCTCCCACCCTCCCCATGCTCCCTCCCACATACATCCCCTTTGGTAACCAAGAGTTCCTTCTTAGAGTCTCTGAGTCTGCTGCTATTTTGTTCCTTCAGTTTTGATTCGTTGTTATACTCCACAAATGAGGGAAATCATTCGGCATTTGTCTTTCTCCACCTGGCTTATTTCACTGAGCATAATATCCTCCAGCTCCACCCATGTTCTTGCAAATGGTAGGATTTGTTTATTTCTTACGGCTGAATAGTACTCTATTGTATATATGTACCACCTCTTCATTATCCATTCATCTACTGATGGACACTTAGGTTGCTTCCATATCTTGGCTATTGTAAAAAGTGCTGCAATAAACACAGGGGTGCATATGTCTTTTTGAATCTGAGAAGTTGTATTCTTTGGGTAAATTCCAAGGAGTGGGATTCCTGGGTCAAATGGTATTCCTATTTTTAGTTTTTTGAGGAACCTCCATATTGCTTTCCACAATGGTTGAACTGGCTTACATTCCCACCAGCAGTGTAGGAGGTTTCCCCTTTCTCCGCATCCTCGCCAGCATTTGTTGTTCTTAGTCTTTTGGATGGTGGCCATCCTTACTGGTGTGAGGTGATATCTCATTGTGGTTTTAATTTGCATTTTCCTGATGATTAATGATGTGGAGCATCTTTTCATGTGTCTGTTGGCCATCTGAATTTCTTATTTGGAGAACTGTCTCTTCATAATCTCTGCCCATTTTTTAATCGGGTTATTTGATTTTTGGTTGTTGAGGTGTGTAAGTTCTTTATACATTTTGGATGTTAACCCCTTGTCGGCTATGTCATTAACAAATATATTCTCCCATACTTTAGGATGCCTTTTTGTTCTGTTGATGGTGTCCTTTTCCATATAGAAACTTTTTAGTTTGATGTACTTCCATGAGTTCTTTTTGTTTTTATTTCCCTTGCTTGAGGAGATGAGTTCAGGAAGAAGTTGCTCATGCTTATATTCAGGAGATGTTTGCCTATGTTGTCTTCTAAGAGTTTTATGGTTTCATGACTTACATTCAGGTCTTTGATCCATTTAGAGTTTACTTTTGTGTATAGGGTTAAACAATAATCCAGTTTCATTCTGTCGCATGTAGCTGTCCAGTTTTGCCAACACCAGCTGCTGAAGAGGCTGTCATTTCCCCATTGTATGTCCATGGCTCCTTTATCAAATATTAATTGACCATTTATGGTTAGGTTTATATAGGGCCTCTCTAGTCTGTTCCATTGATCTATGGATCTGTTCTTGTGCCAGAACCAAATTATCTTGAGTACTGTGGCTTTGTAGTAGAGCTTGAAGTTGGGAGCATAATCCCCCCAGTTTTATTCTTCCTTTTCAGGATTGCTTTGGCTATTCAGGGTCTTTTGTAGTTCCATATGAATTTTAGAATGATTTTCTCTAGTTCATTGAAGAAATCTGTTGGTATTTTGATAGGAATTGCATTAAATCTGTAGGTTGCCTTAGGCAGGATGGCCATTTTGACAATATTAATTCTCCCTATCCATGAGCATGGAATGTGTTTCCATTTATTGGTATCTTCTTTAATTTCTCTCATGAGTGTCTTGTAGTTTTCAGAGTATAGGTATTTCACTTCCTTGGTTAGGTTTATTCCTAGGTATTTTATTCTTTTTGATGCAATTGTGAATGGAATTGTTTTCCTTATTTCTCTCTCTGTTAGTTCATTGTTAGTGTATAGGAATGCCAAAGATTTCTGTGTATTAATTTTGTATCCCACAACTTTGCTGAATTCAAATATTAGATCTAGTAGTTTTGGAGTGGATTCTTAAGGGTTTTTTAGGTACAATATGATGTCATCTGCAAACAGCAACAGTTTAACTTCTTTCTTGCCAATCTGGATGCCTTTTAGTTCTTGGTGTTGTCTGATTGCCATGGCTAGGACCTTCAGAACTATGTTGAATAAAAGAGGGGAGAGTGGGCATCCTTGTCTTGTTCCCGATCTTAAAGGAAAAGCTTTCAGCTTCTCGCTGTTAAGTATAATGTTGGCTGTGGGTTTGTCATAAATGGCCTTTATTATGTTGAGGTACTTTCCCTCTATACCCATTTTGTTGAGACTTTTTATCATGAATGGATGTTGAATTTTGTCAAATGCTTTTTCAGCATCTATGGAGATGATCATGTGGTTTTTGTCCTTCTTTTTGTTGATGTGGTGGATGATGTTGATGGATTTTCGAATGTTGAACCATCCTTGCATCCCTGGAATAAGTCCTACTTGATCATGATGGATGATCCTTTTCATGTATTTTTGAAGTCAGTTTGCTAATATTTTGTTGAGTATTTTTGCATCTATGTTCATCAGGGATATTGGTCTGTAGTTTTCTTTTTTTGTGGTGTCTTTGCCTGGTTTTGGTATATGAGTTTGGGAGTATTCCCTCCTCTTCTACATTTTGGAAAACTTTAAGGAGGATGGGTATTAGGTCTTCACTAAATGTTTGATAAATTTCAGTGGTGAAGCCATCTTGTCCAGGCATTTGTTCTTAGGTAGGTTTTTTATTACCAGTTCAATTTCCTTGCTGGTAATTGGTCTGTTCAGATTTTCTGTTTCTTTCTGGGTCAGCCTTGGAAGGTTGTATTTTTCTAGGAAGTTGTCCATTTCTTCTAGATTATCCAGTTAGTTAGCATATAATTTTTCATTGTATTCTCTAATAATTCTTTGTATTTCTGTGGTGTCCATAGTGATATTTACTTTCTCATTTCTGATTATATTTATGTGAGTAGATTCTTTTTTTCTTGATAAGTCTGGCTACGGGTTTATCTATTTTGTTTATTTTCTCGAAGAACCAGCTCCTGTTTTCATTGATTCTATTGTTTTATTCTTCTTGATTTTGTTTCTGCTCTAATCTTTATATGTCCCTCCTTCTACTGACTTTGGGCCTCATTTGTTCTTCTTTTTCTAACTCGTTAATTGTGAGTTTAGACTGCTCATATGGGATTGTTCTTCTTTCCTGAGGTAGGCCTGTATTGCAATATACTTCCATCTTAACTTGGCCTTTGCTGCGTCCCACAGATTTTGAGGTGTTGAATTACTGTTGTAACTTGTCTCCATATATTTCTTGATGCCTGTTTTTATTTGGTCATTGATCCATTGGTTATTTAGAAGCATGTTCTGAAGCCTCCATGTGTTTGTGGGATTTTTCATTTTCTTTGCATAATTTGTTTCTAGTTTCATACGTTTGTGGTGTGAGAAACTGGTTGGTACAATTTCATTCTTTTTGAAATTACTGAGGCTCTTTTTGTGGCCTAGTATATGATCTATTTTTGAAAATGTTCCTTGTGCACTTGAGAAGAATGTGTATTCTGCTGCTTTTGGGTGTAGAGTTCTGTAGATGTCTGTTAGGTCCATCTGTTCTATTGTGTTGTTCAGTGCCTCTGTCTCCTTACTTATTTTCTGTCTGGTTGATCTTTCCTTCAGAGTGAGTGGAGTGTTGAAGTCTCCCAGAATGAATGCATTGCATTCTATTTCTCCTTTTAATTCTTTTAGTTATTTGTTTAACATATATAGGTGCTCCTGTGTTGGGGGCATAGATATTTATAATGGTTATATCCTCTTGTTGCACTGACCCCTTATCATTATGTAATGTCTTTCTTTGTCTCTTGTTACTTTCTTTGTTTTGAAGTCTATTTTGTCTGATACAAGTACTGCAACTCCTGCTTTTTTCACCCTATTAGTTGCATGAAATATATTTTTCCATCCCTTCACTTTTAGTCTGTGTATGTCTTTGGGTTTAAAGTGAGTCTCTTGTAGGCAGCATATAGATGGGTCTTGTTTTTTTAGCCATTCAATGACTCTATGTCTTTTGATTCGTGCATTCAGTCCATTTACATTTAGGGTGATTATGGGTAGGTATGTACTTATTGGCATTGCAGGCTTTAGATTCGTGGTTACCAAAGGTTCAAGGTTAACTTCCTTACTATCTAAGAGTCTAACTTAACTCACTTAATATGCTATTACAAACACAATCTAAAGGTTCTTTTTATTTTTCTTCCTCTCCACTCTTTATATATTAGGTATCATATTCTGTACTCTTTGTCTATCCCTTGACTGACTTTGGAGATAGTTATTTTAATTTTTGCATTTCCTTAGTAATTAGCTGTTCTACTTTCTTTATTGTGGTTTTATTACCTCTGGTGACAGCTATTAAACCTTAGGAACACTTCCATTTATAGCAGTCTCTCCAAAATACACGGTAGAGATGATTTGTGGGAGGAAAATTCTCTCAGCCTTTGCTGCTCTGGAAATTGTTTAATCCCTCCTTCAAATTTAAATGATAATCTTGCCGGATAAAGTATTCTTGATTCAAGTCCCTTCTGCTTCATTGCATCAAATACATCATGCCACTCCCTTCTGGACTGTAAGGTTTCTGTTGAGAAGTCTGATGATAGCCTGATGGGCTTCCTTTTGTATGTGATCTTATTTCTGTCTCTGGTTGCTTTTAATAGTCTGTCCTTATCCTTAATCTTTGACATTTTAATTACTATATGTCTTGGTATTGTCTTCCTTGTGTCCCTTGTGTTGGGAGATCTGTGCACCTCCATGGCCTGAGAGACTATCTCCTTCCCCAGATTGAGGAAGTTTTCAGAAATTACCTCCTCAAAGACACTTTCTATCCCCTTTTCTCTCTCTTCTTCTTCTGGTACTCGTATAATGAGAATATTGTTCCGTTTGGATTGATCACACAGTTCTCTCAATATTCTTTCATTCTTAGAGATCTTTTTTTCTCTCTGTGCCTCAGCTTCTTTGTATTCCTCTTCCCTAGTTTCTATTTCATTTATTTTCTCCTCCACCGTATCTAATCTGCTTTTAATACCCTCCATTGTGCTCTTCAACAATTGGATCTCCGACCGGAATTCTTTCCTGAGTTCTTGAATATCTTTCCGTACCTCCATGAGCATGTTAATGATTTTTATTTCGAACTCTCTTTCAGGAAGAGTCATGGGGTCGATGCCATTTAAATCTTTCTCAGAAATGGTATTAATAATTTTACTCTGAACCAGGTTCCTTTGGCATTTCATATTTGTATATGGCACCCTCTGGTCCCCAGAAGCTCTACTCCCTGGAGCTGCTTAGCCCCTGAAGTAATGTCAGGGGTTGTAGGGGAGTGGTATTGGTGCCTGTGGGGAGGAAAGAGTTGTTTCCTACTACTGGGCTGCTATGTGTGTCTCCCCTGCCTGAACCAGTGGGCCAAGCACACAGGTAGAAGCCTCTGTGCTTTGTGTTTGTAGATGCTGTAGACAGATCTTCCCTCTGGCTGGCCTAACACCAGGGTAGGTTTTTCAGGTTTGCTAGCCAGGTGGGGCTAGCCGGGAGAAAGGCGCAGTAGGCTGTGTATCATGTAGGGAGTCCTTAGAGCTGTGCAGCCAGCCAGGGAGCTGGAGCACCTGAAGATCGTCTAAAGAGAAAGATTTCTTTTTCCTCCTTAAATATGAGTCTATACGGCAAAGCTCCCAACCTGCTGGGCAGAGTGCACCCAGGCAACTTTGTCTACCTGTTCTCTCTCCTGAGCAGTGAGCTCTGTGCAATCCTTGCCCCTTTAGCAGCCCTCTTGCTAAAGGTTTCCTTGTTGGAAGTCTCTCAGATTGCCCACCTTTCTTTTGTCCCAGAGCAGCTGGATATGGATCCCTGCTTTCCACAAGCGGCTGGAATCTGTCTCTCTAGGAATTCTGCCTGTTTTAGCTTTCCAACCCCATAATCATGAGAGTATCATTCAAGCACCATGAAATGCAGGTTTGTGCTCCCAGAGCAGATCCCCAGATTCCCAGTTAGGTATTCAGCAGTTCCAGGCCTCCACATGGTTTCTCTTCCTCCCGCTGGTGAGCTGGGGTGGGAGAATGGTTTGGATCCTCCTGGGCCACAGCTTGATATGTTACCCTGTTCTGTGAGGTTTGCTCTTTTCTCCAGGTGTATGCAGTCTGGCGCAGTCCTCTTTCCTGTTGCTCTTTCAGGATTAGTTGTATTAATTATATTTTCATATTATATGCGGTTTTAGGAGGAAGCCTGTGTCTCACCTCTCACACTGCCATCTTTAATCCAATCCCTCCAGTGTGCTTTTTCATTATCTTTTAAAAAACATTGTGATATGTCGCTCATCTGATTCTAACTACATGGTTTCCTGAGGGCTATTTAGTTTTATGGGGAAACTGAGCTAGGATTTCTCCTGCGATAAGTGCAAATGTGTTCTCTTCTAAGGGAACATATGCTGGCTGAACAAGAAAGATCTGGCCCATCTTTGATAGGCCCAAGGGAATTCAGTGAGTTGTTATGTTGGAAAAAGCTCTGGATTGTCTGGTAACAGGACAATCTTGATGAATCTATTTATAAAAGTTTAGCAAGTATTTGATTTGGAAAGATCTAAGTATGAATGCAATGTAAAGAATAATTCTTTGAGGGTTAATATAACAAACATTTATTCACTCTGTAAACATTTAATTAGGACCTTATTTTATTTGATACAGGTATTGCGTGAGGCCCTAAATATACAGTGTTGAGTAAAACAGACATGATTTATGCCTTTTGGACCACAAACAACATTTAGAAGGAAAAGACAAAGTTTGCAAAATATTTGGGAGATGTATCCTCAGAACATGGTAGCCCAAACACAGCTCTGTTTCCATATGCCTGTTCCTATAACCTAAATCCATGCTATTGGCCACCACTGATACAAATGGGTACAGGGTTCCGTGGGCAATGTGGACAGATGATGCTCTAAGGTTGTTGGCATCCTGGTGTAGAAAACTAATAGAGGGATTTCTTCTCTACAGGCTTGGAGAGCAGTTAGAGAATGGCATGTGTCTCCATGTAAAATTTCAGTAGGAGTAGGAGCATGGCCCTCAGGGAAATACAGAGGCTCATGCAGAGGGGCTCTCTATTCTCCATGTAATCTTTCTACAGAGCCCTCATCAACAAACTGGCAGCCTGCCTGCATATACACCCTCAGCACATGGGGGTGGGACTCATTACCTTCTACAACTTAGGCTGCCACGTGGGGAACTATAATGCTGGTAGGGCCCTTGTCAGCGAACAAAGGAAAATGTCACCCATTTAGGAGACCAAAAGCCAGAAATAGGAAGATAAATCAGAATAGATGGGATCCATCTCAATTGAAATAGAGCTTCCGAAAGAGACGAAAAATGAATTGAAGAGAAAATGAGAACACTTTTTAGAGCTAAAACATGAGTTTTCACAACTTTACAATTTAGTTTATAGAGGAGAGGATGATTTCTGCTGAAAGCAGAATTATTAGCCTAAAAATCAAGTTTAAGCACTATCCCAAAGCACATAGGGAAGTAAAAATAGATTGAAGGTATAAAATGGAAAATATCAGAGAATTAGTGGATAGATCCAAGACAATTAAAAAGTGAAAAATAGAGATTGCAGGAGGAGAATGGAGCAGATATAAGAGAGGGAATAGCAAACAAATAACACACTTTTTTTTTTCCTGAACTGAAGAAAGATCTGCATTGGCAATTGAAAGGACTTAGTAAGTTCCAGAAGGATGAATGCGAAAATGCACTCACCGAGATGAATTCTGGCAAAACTCTCAAGCTTGCAAGCATCTCTGCAGAAAAAAATAAGTGGTCTACAGAAAGATAGAAGATAGAAAATCAGACTGATATTGCCGTCTTATTCACAATGGAGTTGTAAGGCAGTGACACAGCATCTATAAATTACTAAAAGAAAAGAACTACAACACAAAAATCCAAGCTCAGCTAAGCTCCCATTTTGTCATCAGGACAAAAGATTTGGGGGACTTGCAAGTTCTTACATGGTAAGACTCAATGTCATAAAATCTAAGTTCTCCAGAAATTAACTTATAAATGTTATGCAATTCCAATTAGAATCCCAACAAGTTTATTTTTAAGTAGAGAAGATTGGATAAAAGAACCTTAAGTATATGTAGTAGAGTTAATGTCATAACACAGCCACGATATATTAATTTGAAGGATAATATGATTATGACTCTTGCCATATCAGGGATCATAATACTAAAAGTAAAGCCTTTATAATGATATTAAAATAATATTGACATATGAACTAACAGTGGAAAGTCTGGAAATTCAGAATAGGCCTATTAATTATTAGAAATTACATGCCAAAATAATTGTTTGATTCAATGGGAAAAACAGGGATTGTGTATTAAATTATGCTGAGTCAACTAGCTATTCATCTTGGGAAAAAAATCATCTTCTGCTATATATAAACATATTACAGATGGATTAACATTAAATACAAAACATATATGTAAAAATATTAAACATCTTACAAGAAACACTAAAGACTTCATGTAAAACCAAGTTGTAGAAGATGCTTTCTTAATCAAGATAGAGAAAGAAGACACATAGAAGAAGAGGTAAACATTTTTGTCTCCTTTTGTAAGGCACAAAATACCACAAGCAATGTCAGCACATAAATGTTTGATTTAGAACAAACAGCTGTAATGCATATAGCACACAAAGAGCTAAAATCTGTAAGATACCAAAATATTTTAAAGTTGACAGAAAAGGAAAAGCAATGAAAAGAAAAATAGGCAATATATATGCGTAGGTAATTACACAAGAGAATAAATCCAGTCAATAAATCCACAGAAAGATTCCCAATTTCATTAACAAAGGAAATGCCAATTAAAATAATCATGATATAATTATTTTATTCTCATTAGACTAGACTAAAAAATGTAATACTTATTGGTAGTGAACACATAGGGAAAATAGAATTCAATATATTGCTGTGTTGCAGAAATATAAGCTTTTCCAGCTTTTTAAGAACTTGATCTGACCACATCTATTACAATGTGCAATATATGTGTTCTTAAAAGAAGTAAGCAAATCTTTGGAAAATAATTTCTGGAAATAAAAGAATTGGCACATAAAATATGTATCTAAAAGGATTTTTATTGTAGCATTGGGTGCACTAACTAAAAATTGGCAAACAAAGTAATAGATGAATGGCTGAATAAATACCATGACATAACATATGACCATTAAAAATGGATGTCAGTTGACCAAGAAGATTTTTCTTATGGTGTTATTGAGTCAGAACAGCAAGGTGCAGAAAGGTGTATGGAATGTCAAATTAAATATCATAAAAGAAAAATAATTTCATATATATATATACATATAAAATTTACTACTGTGATAGCGCTATGAAAGAATTTCAAGGGTCCACGGAGGGATATAAGATGTGTTTAAATTAAGGAAGTAGCATTTAGAAAATGACATGAAGGACATATCAAAGTTGGCTACTTGAAGAAGAAAAGTGTTCTAGATGGAAAGAATGGCACATGAGGAGGTCACATGCTGGAAAAGAGTTTTAACTGGCACTAAGAAGGAACTATAAGAATTCTAGAACAGTAGGAACCTGATAAAAGGAAGGGCAGACTAGATCTGAGGGGAAGGCAGGCACGTTTTTAGCCTAAGAACCTTGGTTTTATTCCAAGAACAATGAGCTGTCAGCTGAAGGGTTTAAGTAAGGCAGAAAACACCAGAAAGACCACTTTGGCTTTTAGATAGAGTTTGGATTGTAGTGGGCAAAAGTGAATGCAGAACGGTTGGTCTTAAAGGCCTGAAAGACTTGGCCATTCAAAGGTGAATTGGCCTAGGATGGCTGTAGTGATGTTGGAAAAAGAAAAGATTAAAATATAATCAGCGATTCAGAGGGAAAAAAATTGCAGGCACGTGATGTTATAGTGTTGTTAAAATTGGAAACTATTTAAATTTGGAAAGTGATATATTTGGTATATCACTTTGACATTCTCTTTGTCTTTTCAAACACTGAGTTAGCAAAGAAATAGCAAGAAAAATGATGATAATATTTTAAAAACAAAGTTTGTACAGTATATATTGTGATCTTAGCTACATAAAAGGAAAATGGATGTATAGGTATGTATATGACTCAATATTTATGCAAATCTTCAGGTAGAAATATATCACATTCAGAATGTATTTTCTGTTTGGATTGATTATGTGTAATTTCTCCCCCTCATTATAATTTTTGGTAGTTTCCAAGTTTCTCCAGTAATGACAATTTAACTGTATTAATTAGAGATTTTTAAATAAACTGAAGTTTATAAGTTGTTTTGTCATAGACTGTTTTCTGATGTTTATTCAAATACTAAATTGGCCAACTTAATTTTATCCTATTTATTTAAAAAGTTTCTACATCTGTATTCAGATTGAGTTACTTTAATAACTATTTTCTTTAAACCTTTACAATTTAAAGGAAGTTAAATTACCAAAAGTACTTTAGTACAAAAGATTTTAATCAACCTCACAGTTTAAAAGCTATTCTTATTTCTAGTTTGTTTGGTTGAAATTCTGGAAAAGTTAGCAAAGCCAACATGTTATTAATGTTTAGGTTTAAACTGCCATAAACACTTCAGTTGTAAAAGGTTCAAAAGCAGTGAGAAACACTGACACTAGTTGAAGTTTAATCATAATTCTGAAATCTGCATGAATAAGAAAGTTTTATTCTTATTGTAGAAAGTGGAAAGATTAAGCTGATGTATGTATATATGATAGAATTTCTATCTAAATACCAAAAAAGATCAGTTTCTTTGGGTAGGTTTTCCAAAGTTTAGACAGGGCTGGGTTTCAATCATAGGAGCGATAAACTGGGAAGTATATGTTTTTATATGAAAAAAGGGGAAATTATGTAAATGTTTGTGTTTATAACACATATATAATATATACTTATTAAAGTATTACATATACTTAAAATTTCCAAAACAACTTATCTTTCAAAACTTTTAAGATATTTCTATGTGAATATATCCATAAGTTAATGTAAAGAGTATTTTTTTACTTATAAAAGTAAAATAATTGTATATATATAAAGGTATGAATCAACATTTTACTTTCATTTTGGTAGAGTAAATATTCCATATTGTTGGGGTTTTGTATCTAATTTTTAAATTACATTTCTGTAGACATCTCTTTCTACTTAGAACTATGTATTTACGGTGTTATGCAGCAAAAAATAATTCACGTATGTGTCCATATTAATCTAATATATGACTAGTAGGAAGAAAGTTACTTCTCATGGTAAAAAGCTGAGCTATTAGAAACAAAAAACTATTTTCCAGTATAGTACCTAGGAGAACATTTTAAGGTAATCTCTCTGTCTATACACATACACACACACACACACACACACACACACACATGCACACATATACATTGTAATTTAAGTATTTAAAAAAATTATAAGTATTTAAATATTTATAATTCTTATACATTTAACATGTATGTGTAGAATTCAATAAAGTAGCTGAACACAGATACTGAAAAAAGTTGGATTAGCTAATTCCTTGTTTCAAAGCAAATATTGCATTTAAAGGGATTTGTTCTTTCAAATTCCTGAAACAGTTGGCTGTTTTGTGAAGCAGATTAAATGGTTCCCTTATTTACACTATTGAACTTCAGCAATTAAAAAAATATTATCTTTGAAGGTACATTGAAGCTCAACCTGTTTGAACTTCTGCATATCCCACAATAATGCAGTCAGAAAAAAGAGATTTTTCTAAATTATTTATTACTTGGTCACACTAGTGGTTTGGTAAAGGGCGACTTGATTCAATTAATTCATCATGTGGCTATTCAGTGAATCCAAGTGAGATAACGTTAAACTGCCAGGAGAAATTGTGAAAGCAAAACTTTCCATTTATTTTACTTCAAATTAAGTTTCACATCTAAAACTACTGATTAAAATATTTGAAATTAAATTTTCACTGTGTTGACTTGATGGAATGTTGTGAGGAATATGGTCTACAAAATGTTTTCAATTTCAGCCTACCCAGATTTAAGATGGCTCACATGCATTTTGCAATATTATATTCTACCCTTTCCAGCCCAAAACATGTTAGTAAAGCAGAGGACAAGTTGTGGCCTCTTCTGTTGTAGCCAAATGCATAAAACAGTGAAACAAATCACTCTGACTTCTTGCTTCTCTTCTCTTTCTCCTGCTTCCCCCTTTCCCACAAATACCAGTTGAGCCCACCTGGATAATTCAGGATACTCTCCCCATCTCAAGATCCTTAATTTAATCACATCTGCAAAGTCCATTTGCCATGAAAGCTAACATAACAGGTTCCAGGGATAAGGGCATGCATGTGTGCGGGGAAGGTGTTATTATGCCTACCTCAGTACCCAGCCATGTGTCACCTACTCTTAGCTCCTTCCTCAGCCTCTCCTGCCTGGGTGACGACACAGCACCCTGTGTCCTCTCATGGGGTTCTGTGCGGTTCTGCAATAGCCCTAGACCAGATAGCTGTGCTGTCTCTGAATCTGCCTCCTTCAAGTCATTCCTAATCAATTTTCAGATTCCCAGCGGCACATGGTGCCTGCTACATAGGAGGAATTTCATAACTATTAGTTAAAAATTATTATGGCTAAAGAAACAAATGCAGGTGAGGATGTGGAGAAAGGGGAACCCCCTACACTGTTGGTGGGAATGTAAATTAGTTCAACTATTGTGGAAAGCAATATGGAGGTTTCTCAAAAAACTAAAAATAGAAATACCATTTGACCCAGGAATTCCACTCCTAGGAATTTACCTGAAGAAAACAAGATCCCTGATTCAAAAAGACATATGCACCCCTATGTTTATCACAGCACTATGTACAACAGTCAAGATATGGAAGCAACCTAAGTGTCCATCAGTAGATGAATGGATAAAGAAGATGTGGTACATATACACAATGGAATATTATTCAGCCATAAGAAGAAAACAAATCCTACCATTTGCAATAACATGGATGGAGCTGGAGGGTATTATGCTCAGTGAAATAAGCCAGGCAGATAAAGACAAGTATCAAATGATTTCACTCATTTTTAGGGTATAATAACAAAGCAAAGCTGAAGGAACAAAACAGCAGCAGACTCACAGACTCCAAGAAGGGACTAATGGTTACCAAAGGGAAGGGGTTGGGGAGCGTGGTTGGGTAGCGACAGATAAGACGGGTTTGGGAGGTTAGGTGGGTAGGGAGGGAGAAGGGATCAAGGGGCATTATAATTAGAACTCACAATGTAGGTAGGTCAAGAGGAAGGCAGTATAGCATGGAGAAAACAACTAATGGCTCTATAGCATCTTACTTCGCTGATGGACAGTGATTGTAATGGGGTAGGGGTGGCGGACTTGATAATAGGGGTGAATGTTGAAACCAAAATGTTGCTCATGTGAAACCTTCATAAGATTGTATATCAACAATACCTTAATTTAAAAAATATATTTAGTTTATTTGAGAACATTGTGAGTGCTGTCACCTAACTGCTGACAAAAAAAAAGGGTAAACTTCTGCTGGAAAGTTCTACTGCCTGCAGGTTTTTAGTAAACATATATTAAAAATTTATCAGAACTTTTTTTCCTTAGGCTTAAAACAGTGAGTAAGTGCATGGTGCTGGCACCAGACTGCCTAGGTAGAAATTCCAACTTTGATATTTACTAGCTGTGATACTGAGCATATTAAAAAATAACAACTTTTGATGCCTTTGTTTCCTCAAATGTAAAACGGGGCTGATGGTGGCACTGATCTCATAGGTGATCTTAGACTGCTGCAATGAGTTTTAGCAGATGTTATTATCATTAACAAATACTTATTGAGTGGTGATTACAGTTCAGGGAAGGATTCAGTTGAAATTTCACCTCTATCTGCTACTGTATAATCAGTCATGATTTCAACGAGCAGGAAAAATATTTGAGGTAAGGTCAATACATGGCTGTCTGTTTCACTAGTAAACTTTACACATTTTGAGAACTATTTTGTGCACACAGAAGTACATGGGGACTGACTGAAGTTCAGGTTTAGCAGTTATAAATTTTACTGGCAAAACGAGCTTCTAAAAACATATATTAACAACTGATCTGTGGCAAAATCTTGACATTTCCAGAGCTGAATTAGCTTGCCTCTTTGACAATGGTCAAATGTCATCTAGCCTTTGATAATTTGATTGAAATTAATCTCAGTGATAAAAATCACAGGTTGTTCAGGGACAAAGTTTGATTCCGGGAGGAATGGGAAAGGCATTACCTTGACCACAGATAACAATGCTTTCATTGTGATCTGTCTTTCAAAGGTAAAAACACTCTATCACTTTGTGTTCTATCCCCATGTGAATGCTTCTTGGTACTATCTTTTAATTGGTGGTGGTGTTCTTTTCTTATTTGTAAATAAATTACACTTTACTGTGGAGTTTTCCAAGATTTGTGACTAGGCTCTATGGTTTATTATGTGCTTTCAGTTTTTTGTCAGGTTTTATATCTTTTAATCTTCAGGATTTCAACAGATGGTGACTCTTTCTCGAGGTTAGATGAGCAATTAAAATGCTGTCTGGTTGCTTTGTGTCAGTGCATATGCTGCTCACATTTCATGCTAAATGTGAACAAACCACACAGTCTTCTGCCTTACTTTCCTCTTTGGGAATTTGGGAATAGAAATATTCATTCTTCCTGACTTCTGGGAGGAATGAGTCATGGAAAAGATGTGACATCTAGCTCAGCTAATACCTACCCAAAACTGGGCAAAACCATAGACTTTTCAAACTTACTCCTAAAAGTAGTTTTACCAATAACTGATCCTCAATAGGGGTTCACAGCACACAGTTAAATAGTGTTAATATAGGCAGGTTACAAATTAACCTTAAGAACAAGAAATTACCCAGAAGTACTCCTCTGTGTGCATGAAGACAAATGTGTCATACTGTTACTATCCTCTACTTTGTTAATAGTTGATATTTATTTTCAACTTTACTGAATGTTGGATAGACACATATACAGCATGCGCTTCAGCCTCACTACCTGGAACTCTATTAAAAATTAAATGAGATGTTCAGTTGTACTGGAGCCATAAAAGGTTTTGATTAAATGCAACAAACTTTTACTGCATATCACATCTACAATAGATAAAGTTCTATATTTAGCATGGAGGGTCAATGTGGGAAATTAAAAAGATAAATATAATCTCTGCCTGGAAAGAACTTACAATAAATTTAGAACAGACAGAAATATATCACCGTTGCCTAAAAGGCACTCAATAAATGTTTATTAAGCAATTGCTAAATGTCACTGAAGAGTAAAGGACTGGTATTACAGCAGAGTAGCAATTGATTTTGAGTGGGAGTATTAGGAAAGACTCAATAAAAAGGGCAATATTTATGATTGACTTCAAACAGAGTACATTTGGCTCTTGATATTGGGACTGGAATTCTTGATATTAGGACTGGCACATTCTGGGTTACAGATTTGAGAAATCATTTAGTATAATCAAGGAGCTAGTAGCAGCTGGTGTGGCTGGGGATTGTAGTAGACAGATAGATCATGGAGAACAGTGGGATAGAGAGCTAGAAAGGAAGTTTAAGGCCAGATTATAGAGACCTAACATGATAAAGTGTTTGAACTTTAGGCAATGGGAAACACTAACATTTGAAAATACAGGGAGCATTATGCTGGTAAACCTGACTCTAAGCCTGATTTGTTATTTGCCATTTTTCATAGTGTAAATACTCCCACAACATATCAAGCTACAAACTTGATATAACTAAAGGCAGAGCTGGGAAAAGATGTACATCATCAGCACTTGCCAGCCAGCATAAGCTGGCTCCAGGCAACTTTGATAGGGCTTGGCATGCTCAGATGCCTATTTAAAAGGTTTATACTGGCATCTGATTAATGAATAGATCATAGACAGGAGTCAGAGGGTCAGTTTAGAGACTGAACTATAATTCAGATGAAAGATGAAGAAAACTGAATAATATTTAGTTTCAGTACTGAATAATATTTCATTGTGTGGATGCACCACAGTTTGTTTACCCATTCAACTACTAAAAGACTATTTGATAATTTCCAAGTTTTTGTTATTAAGAATAAACCTGCTATAAACATCTGTTGGCAGGTTTTGTATGGACATAAGTTTTCAGTTCCTTTGGGTAAATACCAATGAGTGTGATTCCTGGATCTAATGATATATTAGATGTATTTAGCTTTGTAAGAAAGCACCAACACTATCTTCCACAGTGACTATATAGTTTTGTATTTTCACCAGGAATGGATGAGAGTTCCTGTTGCTCCACATCCTCACCAGCATTTGGTATTGTCAGTGCTCCAGATGTTGGACATTTTAATAGGTATGTAATTATACCTGGTTGTTGTTTTAATTTGCATTTCCTTGACAACATATGATGTAGAACATACTTTCATATGCTTATTTGCCGTCGGTACATCTTTTTTGATGATGTGTCTTTTAAGGTCTTTGGCCCATTTTTAAATTAGGTTGTTTTCTTACTGTTGAGTTTTAAGAGTTCTTTGTATTTGGATAACAGTTCTTTATCAGATGATTTTTTTGCAAATATTTCCTCCCAGTCTGTGGCTTATCTTCTCATTCTGTTGGCATTGTCTTTCACAGGGCAGACATTTTTAATTTTAATGAAGTATGGTTTACCAATTATATCTTTCATAAATCATGTTTTTGGTGGTGTTTCTATAAAGCCATCACCATACCCAAGGTAATCTATGTTTTCTCCTGCATTATCTTCCTGGAGTTACAGTTTTGTGTTTAACAATTATGTACATGATCCATTTTATGAAGGGTCTAAGTTCTTTTTTTAAACTCATTTTTTATTAGTTCTAACAGTTTTTGGTGGAGACTTCAGGGTTTCCTATATAGTATCACATCATGTGCAAATTGCAACCTTTTTACTTTTTCCTTTCCAATTTGGATGGCTTTAATTGTTTTCTTGCCCTATTGCTGTGGCTAGGACTTACAATACTATGTTGAATAGAAGTAGTGACAGTTGTCATCCTTGTCTTATTAATGATCTTAGAGGAAAAGCTTTCAGCTTCTCAACATTTAGTATATTAGCTGTGGGTCTGTCATATATGGCCTTTATTATGTTGAGGCATGTTCCCGCTATACTCACTTTGTTGAGAATTTTTATTATAAATGGATGTTGAATTATGTGAAATTCTTTTACTGCATGTATTGACATGATTTTTATCCTTCATTTTGTTAATGTGGTGCATCATGTTGATTGATTTGCAGATGTGAACCATCCCAGGAATACCTCCCACTTAATAATGGTGTATGATCCTTTTACTGTATTGTTGAATTCATTTTGCTAATATTTTGTTAAAGACTTTTCATTTGGATCAAGGCTACTGGCCTGCAATTTTCTTTTATGTGGTGTCCTTGTAGGTTTTGCTATCAGGGTAATGCTGGCCTCATAAAATGACTTTAGGAGCATTATATCCTCTTTAATTTTTTGGAAGAGTTTGAGAGTGATAGGTTTTAAATATTTTATGAATGTTTGACAGAATTCACCAGTGAAACCATTTGGATATGAGTTTTTGTTTGTTGTGAGGTTTTTGATTACTGATTCGATTGCCTTACTAAAATTCAGTCTATTCAGATTTTCAATTTTTTCACAATTCAGAATGGAAGATTGTGTATTTCTTGGAACTTATCCATTTCTTCCAGGCTGTCCAATTTATTGGCACATAACTATTCATAGTAGTTTTTCATGGTCCTTTTTATTTCTGTGGTGTCAGTTGTAACTTCTCTTTCATTTCTGATTTTATTTGAGTCCTCTTTTCCTTGGGGAGTGTAACTAATGGTTTGTAAATTTTATTTTGTTTCCAAATACCAGATACAGAATCAGCGTATAGACACTTCTTGTTTTTTTATCCATTCAGCTACTCTATGTCTTTTGGAGAATTTAGTCCATTTACATTTAATGTAATTATTGATAGGTATATACTTATTGCCATTTTGTTAATTGTTTGTGCCTCATTTTACCTGACTCTCTGTGTTTGCTTCTATGCATTGGGCAAGTCTACTTCTCCCAGTCTTGAAGGAGTGGCCTTGTGTAAAGATGCCCATGGGGCTCTGAAGCATTATCCCCTCTCATCACCAAAGCCAAGTGCTCAAGGGATGTCCTCTGTGTGAGCTCTATTTGATTGCCTTCTGTGGTGGGGCTGCAGGACCAGGGTGGGTACGGTCCTTAGCAGTGAGGCCTTCCTCCTCAGTAGGCCCTCCCATGTAACAGCTTAGAAGATTTCCAAAGTGGTGTCTGCCAGTGCTTTATCAGTTTAGCACAAGATTGCAAAAAAAATCGCAGCCACCAGTGTCTCTATCCTCAGAGTCCTAACAACTTCTTGCCTCTATGGCAAACACTTTTAAGATTAGTAAATGGATCTTCTTCACATACAGTATAGGTGCTTTGCAAACTCTTTTTTTTCCTACTGGGTCACAGGATGAGTATGGAAGCCCTTTAAGAATAGGTTCTGTTCCCTGCGGTTCTATGTTTTTCCTGTACATAATCCCCACTGGTTTGCAAGCCAGATAGTTTGGGGGCTTAACTCTCTTGTGTTAGATCTAGGGGTCAGGGTACATGATGTGGAACACAGACTGCTTGATTATCTGGGAAAAGGTCTGCATTTTTAAGATTCCCTCCTAATTGTGGATTTCTGCATGTGGGGAGGGTTTTTTGTTTGGGTTTGGCTCTTTTGACAAGGCAATGTCTCTGCATCTTCTACCCATTTCAACGTCCCTTTATCTTTTGTGTGGGGGCTTTGTTAATCCAGTTTTCAGGTCTTTTTCAAAGGAAATTATCCATATGTAATTGTAAATTTGTTGTATCCATGAAAGAAGGTGAGTTCAGGATCTTCCTATGTTGCCATTTTGAACCCCTCTCCTCCAATATGACCTTTGTAATTTCATTTTTTTCTGCTCATTTTGGGTTTAATTTGTTCTTCTGTTTTTCTTAAGTTGAAGCTGATGTCATTGATTTGAGAACTTTATTATCCTTTTAAGAAAGTCATTTAGTTTTATACATTTCTCCCTATGTACTACTTTATCAGTACCCCATTAATTTTGATGTGTAGTGTGATCATTCAGTTTAAAATATTTTTGAATTTTCTTTTTGATCTTTTCTGATGTATGAGTTATTTTGAAGGGTATTTAGTTTCTAAATATTTAGGGTTTTTTTCCAGGAATCTTTCTGTGATTAATTAATTTCATTGTGGTCAGACAACATACTTCATATGACTTGAATTGCTTCTAAATTTTAAAAACTTCTTGAGGCTTACTTAATGGCCCAAAACATGGTCTATTTAGGCAACTGTTCTAATGCATTTGTAAATAATACACATTTTGCTCTTGTTGGGTAGAATGTTCTATAAATATCAAATAGGTGAATTTGTTCAAATCTGAGTTATTCTTATTGTACCTCTATTATAGGTGATTTTCTTATTTTATAAATCTAGTTTTTATTAATATCTATTATTTTGAGAATGACATCTGCTCTTTAAATTACCATATATAGTGACATAGAGCTCCTTCTAGTGAATAAGTTCAAGCTTTTGTATTTCATGATCACTTGTTTCTGAATGTTTAGAGAAATGATTTAGGAAAAATAAATACTTCAGGATCACATTCTTTTTAAACATGTCTCAGAATGATGAACTTAATTAAAGTGTTACAAATAAAATTTGTTTTATATATATATAAAACTAAGTTTAAAAATAATTTTTTTAACTTATTAATCATTACAGGTGTATAAACATCTATATCATATTACTAATCTTTGCCAATTCATATATTGTCTAGAACTTTTATGTATAAACTGAAAGAAGAGTCCTTTTGCCACAAATAGAGCAAGATGATCCATCATAACCTTTATCCTATGTCCATCTAAGCAATGCAAGTCCTTCATTCCCCCAATCAATCAATTAATTCTACATGAAGCAACCGAATACCTATTATGTGCTGTTATGAGTTGAATTGTGTCCTTCCAAAATTCATGTGTTGAAGTCTTAACACTCAGTACTTCAGAATGTGACCTTATTTGGGGTTAAGGTGTTTTTTTGGTTAAAGTGAAGTGATTAGGGTGGGCTCTATTCAATACTACAGGTTTCAGTATGAAGGGGTAATTTGGAAAAAGAATACTATACAGAAGAAGATTACATGAACATGAAGATGGCCATCTACAAGCTACAGAGAAAGATCTAGAATAGATCCTTCTCTCACAGCCCTCTGAATGAACCAACCCTACTAACACTTTGATCTGGACTCTGGCCTCCATAACTATGAGACAATAAATTCCTGTTATTTAATCTTATGGCTATTTTATTACAGTAGCTCTAGAAAACTTAACATACGCCAAACACAGAACTTAGGGCAAAGCATTCTTAGGTATAAAACATTGTCCTGGTACTAAGAAATTCAACGTCTACTAGACAGACAGTCTTGTAAACTCTCAATCAGTATATAGATGATAAAATTCGTGTCACACAGGAGGGACATGCAATCCAGATCTGATCAGAGCATGGGGCATCTTGTCTTTGAGGTAGAGACATATGAACTTATTTGGAAGACAGAGTATGACTTAGAAAACTGAAGGACAGAGATGGGGTTGGGAAGGAAAACAGTAATAGCTACACAGACACCAAGGCAATAGGTAGCCTGTAAATCATATGAAGAGCCAGGGTAGGGGCAAGTATTTGATATGGCTGGACCATGAGATGGAGGACACGGAGAGGGGTAGCATCATGAAGGAGGTAGACATGCTGTGCATAAAGGTTTGCGATCTAATTACAGACACAAAATGTAAATATGTGAAGAGCAAAGGAAGGATAATGTGAGTAAATATAAATGAATATTAATTCCATAAAACAATAATAATAATAATGAATTTTAGATTTAAAGAAATATAGAATTAAAGTACTTAACAATATCACAAAAAGGTGGGAAGGGTAAACTGAATAAATATATTCTAAGGTCCTTACTGGGAAATGCTAAAAGTATTTGTCATAGATTTTAAAATGTCAAAGATCTGTGATAATATATATGGTAACTACTGAAAGGTAATAAAAGAATGTATCACCAACAAGCTAAGTGAGCAAGTAAAATAAACATAAATGCACCTGACTAATCAAAAAGAAGGCAAAAAAGAAGAAAAGGGAACAAAAAAGCAATTGGCCAAATAGAAAGCAAAGAGTAACATGGTAGGGTAACATCCAAATGTGACAGTCATTAATTTGTAGCAATTAATTAAATACCAAATTAAAAGGCAGAGTCTGGATTAAAAATAAAACAATTATGAAACTTAAGAGACACACCTCAAATATAAGGATGCAGAGGTGAAAAGCAGAGAATAGAAAAAGACGTACTATGCAATTACTAACCAAAAGGAGGCTCGTGTAGCTGTGCTATTATGTATGGTTTTACATGGATTTTAAGGCAAGAAGCATAACTATAGAGACAGAGATGTTTCAAAATAAGAGGTTCAATGCTTGGGGACATACAATTCCAAATTTGTTTGTAATTAATAACAGAGTCTCTCAACTTATAAAACAAAAATAGACTGCACTAAATGAGGAAATTGGCGACCCACGACCACAGTGGAAGACTTAAGACACTCCTTTCCACTGGGTGGTCATGGTGATTAATCACAGCTTCATGGTTTCATATTGCTATTTCATGTGTCAACAGAAGGGAGACTATTTCCAACAACAATAAAAAAACCCAGCAAATTTGAGTGAGAAATAATTTTAGAAAATATTTTAGGATATATATATATATTCCAACATACATTTTAAAGTTAGCTAAACTTCTTATGGAGGAGTATTTGAATGACATTTCTCAGGTTAATTTTTCTGGGTCAGTGTTTATTTCTCCTCTTAGATTTTACTGTATATGCGATCAAGAACTTGCATTTTAAATTTATGTAACTTAATATATCCAAAATCACTAAATGAATTTTAATTTATTTTTAATTTAATTAATAAGAAATCTAAACATGCTTATGGCCTTTAGGAAAGCTCAGTTTCAAGACACCGAAGTATTTTATATTAGTGAAGTTTATGCCTCCAAGTAAGGTATGTTGATACAAAGAGAGGTTTTATGGCTCCATGAAGAACATCAGAGATTTAGGCAGAGATGATAAACAGCAAAGGTTCTTTTTATCCGTTGTATTCTGAGTCTCCATCAAGTACTGAAGACGACAGAGTCAAAACTGGACAAATATTTCTAAAATAAAGGATGTCATTTAAGAGAAGTGAGCCCAGGGGAAGCCCATACTTACAGAATTAAAGTTTGATTTTGCTCCTAAAGTAACTCTGGTTGTAGCCTTTTCTGCATGTCCTTTCCTTGTTTTTTCCCATGCTTCCTGTATATTTTTTTTTTCTGAATTCTGCATGCAAGTATGTCTTAACTAAATACTGGCTTCCAATGTTCTATGTTTTTAATTTTGTGTGCTGCATTTTAAACAAATGGGATTTCTTCCAGTTATTTTAAGATGGAGAATAGAAGAGACCAGGGGAATTAAAGTAATTCCTATATTGGATGTGCACTTCAAGTTTCTTTGATTCTCTCAGGTGCTTTAGAGAGAGTTAGGCATTATTCTCCATAACTAGCTCTCCTGCGTCCTACTCACAGATCAATATTCATCGCTAGTTCTCTTGCGGTTCTATCACAGATCAATAAGTGGTGCTTGCAGACATACTAACCTCTTGGAATAATCAGCTTCCTGCTCAAACATGCCATCTGTGCTCTGTCTCTCATCAGGGATATCTTTCTTTCATGAAACTGGCAATAGTGACAAAGTTCATTTGAATTCTCATAATCATCGAGCAGTCTGAGGTTCTTTTATAAATACAGCCTCCACTACTTGGAAAACTCCTACTGCCTGTGACAGTAAATCAAGGAGGCAGGCTTATTTTCTGGGCTGAAAAAAGAATGCCTTGTGGTATTTATCTCAGACCTCTGATCATTCTACAGTGTTTTTCCATGTTCCCCCAAAGAGCCTCTTTCTTTGCCACCTCACTTCTTCACCTAATCCACCAACATGGAAACCAAAGAAATTGGATAGAAATCTTTACAGAAGCTGTCAGACCATCCATTCTTTAATCAGACCTACTGGTTACTGCTTAACAGCAGGAGACATTGGTTCTCTGTCCAGAGATTAAGTGTAACGGCTGACAGACAATGTTTAGGGAAGCATCAGAGCTGCCTGTGAAAGCAGGCTAACTCAGCAGAGGTTTATATCCTCCTTTAATATCTAAAAACAATAAAACAAACAAAAAGGTAAGCTCTAATAACAGGCCCAAACTCTCACTAGGTCTAAGCATATTTCAGGATAGGTTAGGGTGTTGCATGCAAAAGATGTCTCAATCTGTCTTGGGGTTGGTTATAAAATATAGATTCCAGTGGATTTTCTTTTTGTTTGTTTTCTGTATTTAACCAGGAATAAATTACTTAAGTGCTGCTGAAAAACTTTTTTCTTTTTTCCTGGCTGGTTTTAAATCTCCTAATATTTCAAGAGCAAATTAAAAAAAATTATACCAATGGAAAGAATGTGTAATTAGCTCCATTGGACAGTCTCAGAGATGGGGAAAAGTAGTCAGAAGAGATTCTCTTTTAGGCTTCAGCAGTCACATGAAGAAGTTTTTCAGTTTCATTAATTTTGCACCGTTTGTAAAGCAATGAAGTCTTCATATCTTCATTGTAGACAAGCTACCATCTCCTTTGTGATCGAATGCTTGTCAACTCGAAGATGTCAGGGTTATGCTGTTTCAAAAATAGCATAATGTGAATCTACAAAAATGTTCATCCATATTTTCCTCTGTATGTTTTCAAGATCCAATAATATGAACAGGTGGGTTGGTTTATTGTTCTCACTTTTAGCTGATATTTAGTCAGAAAAATATTTATTAATCCATTCTAAAATATTTAATCAACACCTATTAAATGTCAGGTGCTCTGCTAGGCATTTGATTTTAAAAAGGAAAAGCATGTATAGAAATATACCGAACTATTCTTAGTGAATGCTTGCTATTTTATAGATCAAATATATTTCTAAAAAAGTTCTATTTCTGTAATCAGATTTTAGATTTAAAAATAGATATATCATTCTCTCTTTTCATATATATTGCATACCCCCCCCCACACACACACAGACACACACACACATAGTATCAGGATGGATAACTTGTACCTTGATATCTAATTCCAAATATATATATATATATATATATATATATTTCTAAATATAATTCATATATATATATATACCCTCCCAAGTTAGATTATAATCTGGACTTTTAATTTTTATCAGGATACTTAGAAGAATATAATAAGCATTGTAGGTGCTTGACAATTACTAGCAGTCTATTATTAATTGAGATTAACACACTGATTCAATGGGAATAGTTCAGTGTAGAAAGGCCAGGTAAGTCACCTTAGGCAGAAAGTCCACCTTTAGGTTACTTATCACATATTTCTTTTTCTAGGAATGCACAGAATTTAAATACAAAAGCATCATTGTATCCACTGAGATCCAGGATATATTCAAGCACAAAATCTGAAATGATTGCCCCCATTAGAGTCACAATGTGTAGATGTTGGTTTCCACCCCCAGAATTAAATTGTTAGTCTACCTATTTATAGCTGTAGCGTTGTATTCAAGGTATGAGGGAAGATAACCAACTTTCTGTCATAAATTTGGATACCATAAAATAAAGACGTGCTCTTCATGAAGAACTGATATTTGGCAAAGGAAGAATTTCTTCCACGTGTGCGGTTAAACTTCAAGGAACAGTGGCACCACCGAGGCCTGGGATATGCCTCTATCATTAGATTTACTACATTGTACAGCAATCGCTTGTGCACACATTTGTAATCCTCACAAGACTAGGCACTGCTAGGCAGTGGGTGTCTGTGCCATGTGTAGCTTTGTGTTCCCATTTTACAACACACCACTCAATGTTTGCGGATAAAAGAGGGGTTCCCAGGGTAACTAGGAAGCTTTCTCTACATAGGTGATTCTGCCTTAATAAGGTCATAGTTGTAACCAAGGCTAGGCTCAATTTCCTTCTTTAATGCTTCCCTAACAACACAATTTCATCATATTTCTTGAATTATATGTTCATTTCTGTATTATCAAAAGTGGGACTATCTCTTGTTTAATCTTTGTTCCCTTTTAAAATCCAGGCAGTGTTTGCACACAGTGGGCATTTAATACCTGCTTGTGAATGAATGAATTACCTAATGAAGAAAAGAGTTTTGGGTACCTCTAGGTCTTCCGAGGTTCTCACTTCATGTGTCTCTACAGAAAATGTGTTTGTTTATGGAATCTGTATGTTCATCTAGAAAAACTAGCCAGTAATTCCTAGGGATCAATTTGTTCAGGGCAACTAACGATAGACACTTTGTCCCATGTATCAAGTCCACGGTGAAGCTAAGAACAGCAATTCCCCAACCTCTTACTAAGTTGGCAAATATTTGAAGGTATGAAGAGCAGAAGACAATTATGGAAACTTACTTTCAGTTCTCTAATCCAATAAAAATAAAAGACAAAATGCCACAGAAGGAAAAGTTTGTCTTACAGGGTGAAAAATAGATGTCTCTATTTGTCTCATGTAAATAACCCCAGATACAGAAAGAAAGAAAATGAACTACAGCCTTACCCAGTAGTACCATAATGTTTCACATTGTTTACTTGTCATTTTCTATGAAATGAACCTTTGGAGGTTACCTTAAAAAACAGAAGCTCTTACTGTAGAATTGATTCTTATATACACATTTACTAATCTTTCAGTGTTGGGCAAGTCACTTACACTCTCAGATTCTCAGTGGTCTCATCTGCCCAATACTTTGTAGAAAA
This sequence comes from Smutsia gigantea, assembly GCA_032199065.1. NCBI lineage: Eukaryota > Metazoa > Chordata > Mammalia > Pholidota > Manidae > Smutsia > Smutsia gigantea. The sequence goes on from JAVSCE010013068.1 coordinate 254,516, forward strand.
TTTATGAGGATTAGGGATAATGAATATCAAGTATCTAGTGAAATGTCTAGTACATAATTAATGCTTGAAAACTAATAAGTGTTTCATCATCACCATCACAATAATCATTACGTGTCACAGTCCTGAAAATTAACTAAAAGTTTGAAACAAATTTTAGACTCAGCACAAAATTTTACAAATAATTCATATGGTTAATAATAAATGAAAATACCATGGTCTTCCCCAAACATCCTGTTCTTTAGAAGATGCAATTAATTGATATAACAAGTCACGGGTTTCAGTTAAATGGAATCAGAGGAAGACACACATAGTTATTTTATACTTTTAGTAACTTCCTTGAAGGTTGTTATCCTTTCATTCTATCCCAGAAACCAAGAAAAATCTATGACTTTTAATGAATTTGCCAGTCTCATACTATTTCTTGAACTGCAGGTTCTGCATTATCAAAAATGGGATACACTGATTATGTGATCATTCAGAATATTATAAAAGATTTCACACAGGATTAAATAGAGAAAAACATAATCATGCAGCCAACATACTTTAAAAAACTTGCTAAGGAAGAACAAATGAGGCCCAAAGTCAGTAGGAGGAGGGACATAATAAAGATTAAAGCTGAAAATAAATAAAATTGAGAAGAAAAAAACAATAGAAAGAATCAATGAAAGCAGGAGCTGGTTCTTCAAGAAAATAAACAAAATAGATAAACCCACAGTCAGACTTATCAAGACAAAAAGAGAGTCTACACACATAAAAAGAACCAGAAATGAGAAAGGAAAAATCACTATGGACACCACAGAAATACAAAGAATTAGAATACTATGAAAAATCATATGCTAACAAATTTAAAAACCTAGAAGAAATGGACAACTTTCTAGAAAAAAACAACCTTCTAAGGCTGACCCAGAAAGAAACAAAAAATCTGAATAGACCAATTACCAGCAAAGAAATTGAATCAAAAAACTACCTAAGAACAAAATGCCTCAACCAGATGGTTTCACTGCTGGATTTCATCAAATATTTAGTGAAGACCTAATACCCATCCTCCTTAAAGTTTCCCAAAAAGTAGAAGAGGAGGGAGTACTCCTAAACTCATTCTACGAGACCAACATCACTCTTATACCAAAACCAGGCAAAGACATGACAAAAAAAGAAAATTACGGACCAATATCCCTGAAGAACACAGATGCAAAAATACTCAACAAAATATTAGTAAACCGAATTCAAAAATACATCAAAAAGATCATCCATCATGATCAAGTGGGATTCATCCCAGGGATGCAAGGATGGTACAACATTCAAAAATCCATCAACATCATCCACTACATCAACAAAAAGAAGGACAAAAACCACATGATCATTTCCACAGATTTTTGATATTGTACAAGTGAAATTTTCAGGAGTCATTATAAATCAATGAGTCTCTAGTCATACAGTTTTAGAACATCTCAGTGAACATCATATATAGTTGAGTCCATGTGACAGAAGATAAGACAAATACTTCAACTATTAATTTATGTTTATTTTTATTTGTCATTAGTCATGACTTAAAAATATATTTTGGAAGTGTCTTAGGACTCTGAAATTGTATATATACCCCTTTATTCAGGATTAAAACCATCACTATTTTAATAGTTGGAAACAGAGTGCCTCTAGGAGAGATGGAATTACCTGTTTTGGTAAGAATCCATGAATGCAGTAGACTCCCTACCAGCATGGGTGTTGGCAGGTGCTGGGATGTGGAGGGGGAGGAGGAGGCTGATCTGTATGATAGAAAGAAAAGTTTGTCAGCTTTGCTTTTAAAAGGAAAGAGGATAGAAAAATTAAGAAGAGGGTGAAAGAAGGGGAAAGGGTAAGAGAAAATATTGTTACGAGACTAGGATTTGATGTAGGAACAGTGAAATCTCCCTCTGGAGCAATGACCAGAAAATATTGCAATGATGTTAATTGTTTTGTTCAAAATGACCTGTATACCTGGGATATCACTCTCTTCCACCCAGTCCCCAATAGAGCCTATTAGGCTGGTGGTGTTTTATTTGTATGAGGATTCAGGGTTGTTCAGATGGGCTGGGTTCTGTGTTTGAGTAGATGTAGTACAGAACAAGAATAGGACACCAAGGAATCATAAGTAATCAGGTTCTAGGAAGTAAGGGAATCTAGTCTGATGTAAACATTGACAGAAATGAAGACAAGTGCAAACCATAGCTGTGGGAAATTTACTTTACTATTAAGATATAAAAGGCTCAGAAAAAAGATGGTGGAAAAGGAAGGCAAGGCAGAAAGCCCCTCCCACACCACACAAGGAGGCAACTACAGCAAATACAGCTAACACTGAAAATGACCTGAACACTGCAGAACAGACCACCTGTACCTGCTGAAGAAGAGACCACACAGAGAAGGGTGAAGTGGCAGAGCAGGATCCAAGCCCTTCCACCATCCCAGCCACAGGGAGGAGGAAGAGGAACATAGTGGATAGGAAATAGGTGCCCAGGAACTTTGCATACCTGGCCCTGGATATATGTTCTGGGAACATGAGTCCACATTTTATTGGATTCTAGTGATTAGTGGAGCTGGACACCTGGGAGAGTTGGAGCACTCTGGGAGGCTGAGACTCCAGCTGCTTGTGGAGGACAGGCACACTCCATCTGTCTTGCTGAGACCAAAAATAGAGGCAGCAGTTTAAAAGACTTGCCAGCAGCAGGAGGGGTGCAGAGGGGTGAGAGTTAGATGGAGCTCTCTCCACAGGAGAAAGGGCAGGAGGAAAACACTTCCCCAGCCCACTCTTGGCCCAATAGGTCAGGCACTTGTGGGAGCTCCAAGCACCCCATCCCCCTTGCTGGTGGCTGAGCCCTGAGGTACTTCCCTGTAAAACTTCCCACCTGCCCACCAGCTTGGCCCAACAGCATCACATTTTGCTGCCTGAAAGCAAAGGGAGATTTTGATGCCTGGCAGGCAGAAGGCTTCCTCAGCTTCCTCAGCCCTGTCTCAGCCAAACAGAGGAGGTGCCTGAGGGAGCCAGAACTGAGCACTGCTTCCCCCTTATGGGAAGCCCAACCTGGTGCTACATGGCCCTCTGCTGCTGCACACCTGTGTGCCTTGTCACTGCTGCATCACTGCATGCCCAGGAGACTCTGTTGCTGCACAACTACCCCAAAGCCACATGGCCATACCACCTACCCAGTTAGCCCTAGCAGAGCCACCATCTCTGCAGGGCAGGCAGTGGATAGCACTGCCCACAAAAGTCCCAGGAGAGGCACTGCTGCTCTGCTCACAAAGAGCCAGCAGGAGCAAATTGCCAACTGTGGCAGACTGAGATAGACCATTGCTAGCAGACAGACAGAAAGGTGGCCACCACACATTGCCCACCAACAACAACTGGGCCACCACTGCAAAGGAGAACCAGACACTGGAAACTAAAGAGTCTTGAACTTCTTGGCACCACTGGACACCTTCTTCATAAAGCCATTACTCTCTAGACCAGGAAGCATAGTGGATCCATCTAATACAAAGGAAAAACCACAGAAATACTGACACAATGAGGAAGCAGAGGAATATGTTCCAAATAAAACTGCAGGATAAGATACCAGAAAGAGGGATAAATGAAATAGAGGTCACCCATATTCTTGATAAAGATTTCAAAGTAACAGTAATAAAGAGGGTCACTGGCCAGCAGAAAAGTTTGAAAATCTCAGGGAGGACTTCAACAGAGAGACAGAAGAATTGAAAAAGAGCCACTCAGAGTTGAAGAATACAATAACTGAAATGAATATGTAATGGAGGAAATGAATGAATTGCAGCAAACAGAGGAAAAAATCAATGAGAAGGAAATTAGAGAAAAGGAAAACAGCAAAGCTGAGGAACATAAAAAGGAATTTCTAGAAATGATAGGGTGCGAAGAGAGCTGTGTGACAGCTCCAGACAAAACAATATTCACATAATAGGGTTACCAAATGAGAAGAGAAAAACAATGGGATAGAAAGACTCTTTGAGGAAGTAATTGTTGAAAATTTCCCCAATCTGGGAAAAGAAATAGACATCCAGATCATGGACATTCAGAGAGCACCTAACAAAGGAAACCCAAGGAAGACAACACCAAGATATATAGTAATTAAAACAACAAGGAGTAAGGATAAGGAGAGAGTACTGAATGCAGTTAGAGAGAGAAAAGGTTACTTATAAGGGGAATCCCATCAGGCTATCAGCAGACTTCTCAGCAGAAGGGAGTGTCATGATATATTTAATGTAGTGAAACAAAAGGCCCTTCAAACAAGAATGCTCTACAGCAAAATCATCACTCAAATTTGTAGAGATTAAACATTTCGAAGATAAATGAAGGTTGAAGGAATCTATAACTAAACCAGCATTACAGAGTATGTTAAAGGGACTTCTGTAGATGGGAATGTTCTTAAGCCTAAATAATTTTCAGCAGTGAAAATAACCCATGAAAAAGATAGTAGACTAATACTTTCCAAGCAAATATGAAATTAAAACAAAACAGAACAAAAGTAGTAAAACCAACTTAACACAAAGTAAGTCAAGATATACAACAAAAAATGCATATTAGGACATCTAATACAAAAAGTGTGGAGGAGTAGGAAGAAGAAAAATGAAGCACTTTTAGGTTGTGCTTTAAATAGAGCAGTCATCAACTTAATATAGGATGCTGTATAGTTAGGAAGCTATCCATGAACCTTATGGTATCTATAAACCTAAAGCTTATAATAGATACACAAAAAATTATAAAAGAGAAATTCAATCAAAACACCAAGAAAACCATAAAATAACAAGTAAAGAGTATAAGAGAGGAAGAAAGAAACAGAGAGGAACTACAAAAACAGGAGACAATTAATAAAATGGCAATAAGTACATACATATCAATAATTACCTTAAATGTAAATGGACTAAATGCACTAATCAAAAGATATAAAGTGACAAAATGGATAAAGAAACAAGACCCATCTATATGCTGCCTACAAGAGGTTTATTTAAGACCCAAAGACATACACAGACTGAAAGTGAAGGGATAGAAAAGCATATTTCATGCAAATAATAGAGAGAAAAAAGCAGGAGTAGCAGTTCTTATAGGACAAAATTAACTTCAAAACAAAGAAAGGAACAAGAGACAAAGAAGAACATTACATAATGATAAAAGGGGCAGTCCAACAAGAGGCTATAACCATTATAAATATCTATGCACCCAACATAGGAGCACCTATACTGTAAAACAAATACTAACAGAATTAAAGGGGGAAATAGACTGCAACTCATTAATTTCAGGAGACTTCAACACACCACTCATACCAAAAGACAGATCAACCAGAGAGAAAATAAATAAGAAAATGGAGGCACTGAACAACACATTAGATCAGAAGGACTTAACAGATAACTACAGAATATTCCACCCAAAACACCCAAAACAGCAGGATACACATTTTTCTCAAGTGTACATGAAATGTTCTCCAGAGTAGATCACATACTAGGACACAAAAAGAGACTCAATAAACTCAAAAAGATTGAAATTCTATGAGGCAGCTTCTCAGACCACAATGGTATAAAACTAGAAATAAATTATACGAAGAAAACAAGAAAGGCCACAAACACATGGAGGCTAAACAACATACTTCTAAATAATCACTGGATAAATCAAAACAGAAATCAAGAAATACATGGAGACAAATGAAAACAAAAATACAGCAGTCCAAAATATGTGGAATGTTGCAAAAGAAGTTCTAAATGGAAAGTGCACAGCAATACGGGCCTACCTCAAGAAACAAGAACAATCACAAATAAACCATCTAAACTCACAACTAAAGAGACTAGAAAAAGAACTAATGAAACCCAAAGTTAATAGAAGGAGTGATGTAATAGAGATCAGAGCATAAATAAATAAAATACAGAAAAATAAAACAATAGGAAAAAAATCAACAAAACCAAGAGCTGGTTCTTTGAGAAAATAAACAAAATAAACAAACCCCTAGCCAGACTTATCATGAAAAAAGGAGAGTACAAAAATAAACAAAATCAGAAATGAAAAAGGAATAGTCACAACAGACCACAGGAATATGAAGAATTATTAGAAAATTCTAATGAAAAATTATATGCCATAAATTGGAAAACATAGGAAAAATGGACAAATTCCTACAAAAGTACAACATTCCAAGACTGACCCAGGAAGAAATAAAAAATCTGAACAGACCGATTACCAGCAATGAAATTTAATTGGTAATCAAAAACACTCAACACACAATGGCTTTACAACTGAATTCTAACAACATTTAAAGAGATAAAACCCACCCTTCTTAAAGTATTCCAAAAAATAGAGGAGGAGGGAATACTTACAAACTCATTCTACTAGGCAAGATTACTCTAATACCAAAACCAGACAAAGACACAACAAAAGAAGAAAATTATAGACCAATATCCCTGATGAACATAGATGCAAAAATCCTCAACAAAATATTAGCAAACCAAGTTCAAAAATACATCAAAAGGATCATCCACCATGACTAAGTGGAATTTATTCCAAGGATGCAAGGATGGTACAATATTCATAAATAAATTAACATCATACACCACATTAACAAAAGGATAAAAACCATATGTTATCTCAATAGATGCTGAAAAATCATTTGACAAAATTCCATATCCATTCATGATAAAAACTCTCAACAAAATGGGTATAGAAGGAACACGCCTCAATATAATAAAGGCCATATACAACAAAGCTACAGCTAACATCTAAGTGGCAAAAAGCTGAAAGCTTTTCATCTTAGATCAGGAACAAGACAAGGATGTCCATTCTTATACCACTTTTATTCAACATAGCACTGGAGGTTCCAGCAATGGCAATCAGATAAAATAGAGAGATAAAGCATTCAAATTGGTAAGAAAGAAGTTAAACTGTCAATATTTGCAGATGACATGATATTATACAAAGATAACCTTAAAGATTTGACCAAAAACTATTAGACCTTACAACTGGATTCAGCGAAGCTAGCTGCAGGATAGAAAATTAATATACAGAAACCTGTTGCATTCCTATATACTATTAATGAACTACCAGAAAAAGAAATGAAAACAATTCCATTTACAGTTACATCAAAAAGAATAAGAGACCTAGGAATAGAGTTCCGGGAAGATGGTGGCATGAGCAGGGCAGCGGAAATCTCCTCCCAAAACCATATATATCTATGAAAATACAGCAAATACAACTATCCCTAAAAGAGAGACCAGAATATACACGACAGCGCAAAGCCTGCATCTGCACCTGAGAGGACTCGGCACCCTGCGAGGCAGGTAAGATACAGATTTGCGACCCCGCAGGACCTGAGCACTCCCCCACCCAAGCACACTGGCGGCAGGAGAGGATTCAGAGCTCGGAGGGAGTGGAAGTACAGGCCCGCTGACACACATCGCGCGGTGTATCGGATATTGGAGAGGCAGAAGGTGCAGGTTTTGAGCTGAGAATGCCCCCGGATCCTTGCAGCAGGCTCCCCGGAACAAAAGAAAAGCACGCGCTTTTTTTGGCGGACTTAAAGAGACAAGGGCCCAGAATTGTCCCAGCACACTCAGCCTAGCAGGCTGGGAGTCCTGAGGAATTTCGGACCCCTTGGCTGGCGACTGGGAAAAAGTAGCCGCACTGAAACTTCACATAGAGAAAAACAGCCTCCCATTCATTCCCGCCCTGGCCAGAGCTACAAAGGGCCCGTCGAAGCTGCGCAGCCGCAGATGCAGAATAGTGGAGCAACAGTGCCACCTACAGCATCCTTACAGAATCTATTCCCAGTGGGCATTTTTTTCACTTTCTTTTCTTTCTTTCTTTTTCTTCTCTTTTCTTTCTCTTCCTTCTTTTTTTGTTTGTTTTTGTTTTTGTTTTTTTAAGTCTTCAAGAGCCCAGCTGAAATATGCGGCACCTACCAGCCACCACTTCTATCGCCATGAAAAGACAGAGGAATATGGTACAGACCAAGCTCACCCAGACCCAGACAACACCAGAGAGGGAACTGAAGGGATGGAAATGCACGATCTCCTGAAAAAGAATTCAGAACGCAAGTCACAACCATGCTGATGGATCTACAGAGAAATATGCAAGAGCTGAGGGAGGAGGTAAGGGAAGTCAGGAAAGACAATGCAGAAATGAGAAAAGCCATCGACGGGCTTAGCAGTAGACTGGATGAGATGCAAGAGGCTGTTAATGGAATAGAAATCAGAGAACAGGAATACAGACAAGCTGAGGCAGAGAGAGATAAAAGGATCTCTAGGAATGAAAGAATATTAAGAGAACTGTGTGACCAATCCAAACAGAACAGTACTTGCATTATAGGAGTATCAGAGGAAGAAGAGAGAGAAAAAGGGATAGTCTCTGAAGAAATAATTGCTGAAAACTTCCCCATGCTGGGGAAGGAAATAGTCTCGCAGTCCATGGAAGCCCACAGATCTCCCAACAGAAGCGACCCAAGGAAGACAACACTGAGACACATAACAGTTAAAATGGCAAAGGTCAAAGATAAAGACAGAGTATTAAAGGCAGCTAGAGAGAGAAAAAAGATCACCTACAAAGGAAAACCCATCAGCCTATCATCAGACTTCTCAACAGAAATCTTACAGGCCAGAAGAGAATGGCATGATATATCTAATGTAATGAAACAGAAGGGCCTTGAACCAAGAATATTGTATCGAGCATGATTATCATTTAAATATGACAGGGGTTAAACAATTTCCAGACAAGCGAAAGCTGAGAGAATTTGCCTCTCATAAACCACCTCTACAGGACGTCGTAAAGGAACTGTTCTAGAGGGAAGCACTCCTAAGGCTAAAAGGATGTCACTAGAGAAAATAAAATCATAGCAAAGAAATCAGACCATCCAAATACTAACTAAAGGCAAAGAATAAAACACGTAGTATATAAAGAATGGAGGAGGAAGAATAAGAAAGGAGAGAAATAAAGAAACATCAGACTGTGTTTACAATAACTTAACAAGAAAGTTAAGTAAGATTGTTAGATAGTAAAGAAGCAACCCTTGAACCTTTGGTAACCACGAATCTAAAGCCAGCAATGGCAATAAGAACATATCTATTGATAATCACCCTAAATGTAAATGGACTGAATGCACCAATCAAAAGATACAGAGTAATAGAATGGATAAAAAAGCAAGACCCATCTATATGCTGCTTACAAGAGACTCACCAAAAAACCCAAAGATATACACAGCCTAAAAGTGAAGGGATGGAAAAAGATATTTCATGCAAACAACAAGGAGAAAAAAGCAGGTGTTGCAGTACTTGGATCAGACAAAATAGACTTCAAAATGAAGAAAGTAGCAAGAGATAAAGAAGGACATTACATAATGATAAAGGGGTCAATCCACCAAGAGGATATAACCATTATAAATATATATGCACCCAATACGGGAGCACTGGCATATGTGAAACAAATACTAACAGAAATAAAGGAGGAAATAGACAGTAATGCATTCACTTTACATTACTTCAACACACCACTCACTCCAAAGCACAGATCAACCAGACAGAAAATAAGTAAAGACACAAAGACACTGAACAACACACTAGAACAGATGGACCTATCAGACATCTACAGAACTCTGCACCCAAAAGCAACAGGATACACATTCTTCTCAAGTGCACATGGAACATTTTCAAGAATAGACCACATACTAGGTCACAAAAGAACCTCAGTAAATTAAAAAATATTGAAATCCTACCAACCAACTTCTCAGATCACCAAGGTATAAAACTAGAAATAAATTTTAGAAAGAAATCAAAAAGGCTCACAAATACATGGAGACTTAACAACATTCTCCTAATTAATCAATGGGTTAAACACCAAATCAAAACAGAAATCAAAGAATGTATGGAGACTAATGACAACAACAACACAAAGCCACAACTTCTGTGGGACACAGCAAAAGCAGTTCTAAGAGGAAAGTATATTGCAATCCAGGCCTATTTAGAGAGGAAGAACATTCCCAAATGAATAGTCTAAAGACACAATTACTGAAATTGGAAAAAGAAGAACAAATGAGACACAAAGTCACCAGAAGTAGGGACATAATAAAGATCAGAGAAGAAATAAATAAAATTGAGAAGAATAGAAGAATAAAACAATAGAAAAAATCAATGAAACCAAGAGCTGGTTCTCTGAAAAAATAAACAAAAGAGATAAACCCCTAGCCAGACTTATGAAGAGAAAAACAGAATCTACACAAACAGAATCAGAAATGAGAAAGGAAAAATAACGACAGACCCCACAGATATACAAAGAATTATAAGAGAATATTATGAGAATCTATATGCTAGCAAGCTGGAAAACCTAGAAGAAATGAACAACTTCTTAGAAAAATACAACCTTCCAAAACTGACCAAACAAGAAACAGAAAAACTAAACAGATCAATCACCAGCAACGAAATTGCAGCGGTAATCAAACAACTACCCAAGAACAAAACCCATGGACCAGATGGATTCACCTCTGAATTCTACCAGACATATAGAGAAGAAATAACACCCATTCTCCTTAAAGTTTTCCAAAAAATAGAAGAGGAGGGAATACTTCCAAACTCATTCTATGAAGCCAGCATCACTCTAATACCAAAACCGGGCAAAGACCTCACCAAAAAAGAAAATTACAGACCAATATCCCTGATGAACGTAGATGCAAAAATACTCAACAAAATATTAGCAAACCGAATTCAAAAATACATCAAGAGGATCATACACCATGATCAAGTGGGATTCATCCCAGGGATGCAAGGATGGTACAACATTCGAAAATCCATCAACATCATCCACCACATCAACAAAAAGAAGAACAAAACCACATGATCATCTCCATAGATGCTGAAAAAGCATTTGACAAAATTCAGCATCCATTCCTGATTAAAACTCTCAACAAAATGGGTATAGACGGCAAGTACTTCAGCATCATAAAGGCTATATATGACAAACCCACAGCTAACATCATACTTAACAGCGAGAAGCTGAAAGTTTTCATCTAAGATCGGGAACAAGACAGGGATGCCCACTTTCTCTACTGTTATTCCACATAGTACTGGAGGTCCTAGCCATGGCAGTCAAACAAAACAAAGAAATACAAGGCATCCAGATTGGTAAAGAAGAAGTCAAATTGTCACTATTTGCAGATGACATGATACTGTACATAAAAAACCCAAAGACTCCACTCCAAAACTACTAGAACTAATATCTGAATTCAGCAAAGTTGCAGGATACAAAATTAACACACAGAAATCTGTTGCTTTCCTATACACTAACGATGAACTAACAGAAAGAGAAATCAGAAAAACAATTCCATTCACAATTGCATCAAAAAGAATAAAATACCTAGGAATAAACTTAATGAAAGAAGTGAAAGACCTATACTTTGAAAACTACAAGACACTCCTAAGAGAAATTAAAGAAGACACTAACAAATGGAAATTCATCCCATGCTCTTTGCTTGCTAGAATAAATATTGTCCAAATGGCTATAGTACCTAAAGCAATCTATAAATTGAACACAATCCTTATCAAAATACCAAGAGCTTTCTTAAATGAACTGGAACAAGTAATTCCAAAATTCATATGGAACCACAAAAAACCCTGAATAGCCAAAGCAATACTGAGAAGGAGGAATAAAAGAGGGGGAATTATGCTCCCTGACTTCAAGCTCCACTACAAAGCTACAGTAATCAAGACAATATGGTATTGGCACAAAAACAGACCCACAGACCAGTGGAACAGAATAGATAATCCAAACATTAACCCAAACATGCACAGTTAATTAATATTTGATAAAGGAGCCTTGGATATACAATGGGGAGATGACAGTCTCTTCAGCAGCTGGTGTTGGAAAAACTGGACAGCTACATGTAAGACAATGAAACTGGACTACTGTCTAGCCCCATACACAAAAGTCAACTCAAAATGGATCAAAGACCTGAATGTAAGTCATGAAATGATGAAACTCTTAGAAAAAAACATAGGCAAAAATTTCTTGGACATAATCATGAGCGACTTCTTTATCAACATATCTCCCCGAGCAAGGGAAACAAAAGCAAAAATGAACAAATGGGACTATATCAAGCTGAAAATCTTCTGTACAGCAAAGGACACCATCAGTAGACCAAAAAGATATCCTACAATATGGGAGAATATATTCATAAATGATGTATCCAATAAAGGGTTGACATCCAAAATATATAAAGAACTCATGCACCTCAACAAACATAAAGAAAATAATCCAATTAAGAAATGGGCAGAGGACATGAAGAGACACTTCTCCAAGGAAGAAACTCAGATGGCCAACAGGCACATGAAAAGATGCTCCACATCACTAATCATCAGAGAAATGCAGATTAAAACCACAATGAGATATCACCTCACACAAGTGAGGATGGCCAACATCCAAAACAAACAAGAACAAATGTTGGCGAGGATGTGAAGAAAAGAGAACCCTCCTACACTGCTGGTGGGAATGCAAATTATTTCAACCATTGTGGAAAGCAGTATAGAGTTTCCTCAAAAAACTCAAAATAGAAATACCATTTGACCCAGGAATTCCACTCCTAGGAATTTACCCTAAGAAGCAACAGCGCAGTTTGAAAAAGACATATGCACCCCTATATTTATCGCAGCACTATTTACAATAGCCAAGAAATGGAAGCAACCTAAGTGTCCATCAGTAAATGAATGGATAAAAAAGAAGTGGTTCATATACACAATGGAATATTATTCAGCCATAAGAAGAAAACAAATCCTACCATTTGCAACAACCTGGATAGAGCTAGAGAGTATGATGCTCAGTGAAATAAGCCAAGACAAAAAAGACAAGTACCAAATGATTTCACTCATATGTGGAGTATAAGAACAAAGAAAAAAACTGAAGAAACAAAACAGCAGCAGACTCACAGAACCGAATAATGGACTAATAGTTACCAAAGGGAAAGGGACTGGGGAGGATGGGTGGAAAGGGAGGGACAAGGGGGAAAAAGGGGCATTACAATTAGCAGATATAGTGTTGGGTGGGCATGGGGAGGGCTGTACAACTCAGAAAAGACAAGTAGTGATTCTATAGCATCTCACTACGCTGATGGACAGTGACTGTAATGGCGTTGATGGGGGGGGGGGACCTGATGAAGGGGGTAGTTTAATCACAATAATATTGCACATGTAATTTTAGATTAATGATACCAAAATAAACCAGAAAAAAAAAGACCTAGGGTTAAACCTAACCAAGGAGGTGAAAGACCTGTAGTGTAAAAATGATAAGACACTCATAAGAGAAATTAAAGATGATACAAATAAAGGGAAATCTATCCCATGATCATGGATAAGGAGAATTAATATTGTCAAAATTACCATCTTTCCCAAAGTAATTTACAGTTTCAATGCAATCCCTATCAAAATACCAATAGCATTTTTCACTGAAAAAGAACAAATAATCCTACATTCATATGGAACCACAAAAGACCCCAAATAACCAACGCAATCCTGAGAAAGAAGAACAAAGCTTGATGTATTATGCTCCTGGGCTTCAAGCTATACTACAAAGCTACCATAATCAAAACAGCATGGTCCTGGCACAAGAACAGACCCACAGATCAATGGAACAGAATAGAAAGCCCACATATAAATGTATAAATATATGGTCAATTAATATATGATAAAGGCACCATGGATATACAGTGGGGAAAAGACAGTATTTTCAATAAATCGTGCTGGTAAAACTAGACAGCTGCATGCAAGAGAAAGAAAAGTGGATTACTGTCTAACTCCACATACAAAAATAATCTCAAAATGAATCAAAGACCTAAATATAAGACATGAAGCCATAAAACTCTTCGAAGAAAACTTAGCTAGAATTCTCTTGAACATAAACATGAACAATTTTTTTTTCCTGGACACATCTCCTCAGGCAAGAAAAACAAAAAATGAACAAGTTGGACTACATCAAACTAAAAAGCTTCTGTACAGTGAAGAACACCATCAACAGAACTAGAAGGCAACCTACAGTATGAAAGGATATATTCATAATGATTCATCTGATAAGGGGTTAATATACAAAATATGTAAATAACTTATACTCCTCAACACCAAAAACAAGTAGCCTGATTAGACTATGGGTATAGTACCTGAAAAGACAATTTTCCAAAGAAAAAATATAAATGGCCAACAGGCCCATGAAAAGATGCACCACATCACTAATCATCAGGGAAATACAAATCAAAACCATAATGAAATATCACCTCACACCAGTTAAAATAGCCACTATTCAAAAGACAAGAAATAACAAGTGTTGGAGAGGATATGAAGAAATGGGAACCCTCTTGCACTTTTAGTGGAGTGTAAATTGGTGAAGCCACTGGGGAAAGTAGTATGGAGGTTCCCCAAAAAGCTAAAAATAAAAATTCCATAGGACCCAGTTATTCCACTTCTAGGAAATTACCTGAAGAAAACAAATCCCTGATTTGGAAAGATATATAAAATCCTATGTTTATGGCTGCATTATTTACAATAACCAAGTTATGGAAGCAACCCAAGTGTCCACCAATAAATGAATTAATAAAGATTATGTGGTTCCTATACACAATGGAATATTATTCAGCCATAAAAATAAATCCTGCCATTTGCAACAACATGGAGCTAGAGGGTATTAGGCTAAGTGAAATAGGCCAGGTGGAGAAAGACAAATACCTTACAATTACACTTATTTCTGGAATATAAAAACAAAACAAAATAAAATGAACAAAATAGCAGTAGACTCATAAACACTGAGAAGTGACTGGTGGTTATCATGGGGGAGGGGTTGGCGCTTGTGGGTGGGGAGAGTAAGTGGGATAATAGAGCACAAAAATTCTCTATAATAATATAAGTTGGTCATGGGATAGTAGTGCATGGATAATATAGCCAATGATTTTGTAACATCTTCCTGTGTTGACAAAAGTTAACCGCACTAGTTGGGGTGAGGATTTAATAATATGAGTAACTGCTGAACCACTGTGTTGAATACTTGAAACCAATATAAGGTTGTGTATCAATGATACTTCAATTTAAAAAATAAATAAAAGGTTCCAGATTATATTACATATTGAACAAAATTATCATCATAGTTAAAGTAATTTTGATGAAGACAATGTCATAAATATCACATACCTTGATTTTATCAACAGTATTTGACAAGGTATTATAAATATACATACAAACATGAATAAAAAATACTTAAGACAGGCACCCCTAGCTGGATTTGAGGTTGGTAGAATTATTGTAGTGAGCATTGAATTGATATCACCTTAGAAGGATTTCTGATCATGTGCATTGTTCAACTCATACCTAGACTAATGCTTCAATTTAGAGAATGTCATCAAATCAGGAACAGTCTGAGAGTAGTAACTAATGACTAACTAGAAAGTAACATTTATTGAGCATTTTTAATGGACCACATATGAAATCATTTTATTCTCATAACAGACCTCTTAGGTATA
This sequence comes from Smutsia gigantea, assembly GCA_032199065.1. Classification (NCBI taxonomy): domain Eukaryota; kingdom Metazoa; phylum Chordata; class Mammalia; order Pholidota; family Manidae; genus Smutsia; species Smutsia gigantea. The sequence continues at coordinate 270,010 of JAVSCE010013068.1, forward strand.
TACTAATAATATCACCATTTACAAAGGAAATGAAAACACAGAGAAGCTAAATAACTTGCCCAAGGATACACAGTAGCAAAGGACAGGCTGGAATTTGAATTCAAATTATGCTCCTATCCCACCATCTTAATATTCGATACTGCCTCCCTAACAAGAACAGTAGAACTATAAAAACATGTCTTGTGAAGAATTACTGAAGAAGCTGGAACTGTTAGAAAATAAAGATATTTGGAGAAAGAAGGAAAAAAGATAACAATAGTTTAAATACACACACACACACACACACACACACACACACACACACACACACATTTTCTGAGATACACTATGTATAAATCATGTCTAATTTGGGACAGGGACAATATCAGCTCCTTACTGCTGATGGGCAACATCTTTGAACTTGAAACCTAAAATATCTTAGCTAACAGCAAATTGTATCAAGCTCAACGTATAGAAAAGAGGGAGTTAGAAATATTAGCCTTAAAAGGTCATCATCCTTAAGAAGTCTAGTTCTCACAGGGAAAATATATCAAAAATATAAAAATTGGCATTCTGCTGGTGTTTTTCTTTCTTTCATGTTCGAAATGTGTGAGTGAGAATTCCAGGGGCCCAAGCACTTGTGCATCACTTACAGGGGTTCTGGGCATCCAGATGGACCAGGTGATGATGGTCTTTGCTCTGTTGTCTAAAATAACAGTGGCCTAGAAGCCTGTGGCCATATCCTGACAAAATTATACATCTGTATTTTAACTTCTCTGTGTCAACCTTCGCACAACAAAACCACCAGCTAGTCAAAGACATTCTATATTGTTTCCAGCTTCCTTTTTTTTTGAATCTTTAGCCTCTTGGATACAGAAAGAGAGAGTTTGGGGAATGAGCTTTTGGGGCTAAATATGATGAATTTTAAAAAAGACGTAGAATAGTTTGAAAATGAAATCCTTTAAATATTCCAGAAAGTAGAAAAAAGAAAAAATGAAGATGGATAACAGGAGATAACACATTACAAAACTAGAGAAAATTTCTGATTTTCTTTTTCCTGAGAGACAAGAGATTCCAAAGGGACAAGATTTGCAAAGAATTAAATCAATAATATTGTACAGTGTGCATGCTTCTTGATTGAAAGTGTCTGCTGTATACCTGACATTGTAAAGAAACACATTTTTACTAAGGCACACTTATGGCAAAATTTAAGAAACTGTAAGGTTAAACAAAAATCCTAAAAAGCTTTCACACCAAAAATAAATGTTATATACAGAGGACATAGGACCTTATTATCAGTGACTTTTCAACAGCACCATAAGAAACCATAAAACTAACTAAAATACCTTCAAAATTTGGGGGGAGAAAGAATTTTACCCTATAGTTTTATAAACAACCAAACTATTATTTAATTGTGAGGGCAGAAAAACCCTTTGGAGACTTTATAATCTTCATAATAAAAAATATCTCACTGTAGATTCTTGCTCAATGAACAATTGGAGAATGTCCTCCACCAGAGTAGATTAAAAGATAAAAAAGCCTGAGATTCATTCAACATAATAGAAAAGAGGAGAAAGGATTTTCTAGAATGTCAGTAAAAAAAGTTCCAAAAGTTGGCAGCAAGGTGAAGGAAAGTGACCATATAATTTAGAGCTGGAGGATGGAAAGCTCTAAGAGAAAGTTCTCCATCCAATAGTAAAAAAATTAGGAATGAGGAAATGGGAATTAGTCCATGAAGTATTGAATATAAATGAGAAGTTTTACAGAGTCACAGAACTTGTGAAAATTTGTGGAAAGTACAGTAAAAACATCAGCAGATGAAAAACCTATCACTGTTAATTATAAGAACAGCAAAAGTTTGTGAAAGAGAAGAAATGTAGGAAGTGTATGTTACTTGGCTTAGCAATGAAAATACATACTCATAATAAAACTGAATACCACTTTCATCAGAAATGTTATTATGGCTATTTTGGAGGAGGACAGGACATAGAGGACTGTTATATAGTCTTCATTATCGTTTTCCATGACTGAATGTTAAATGGTAGGTAAAGAAATAGCAGTATGGACATGTAAACACTACGTAAATAACGTTAAGAAACAGCCAAGCAACTTGAGGTCGATTCCTCTGGAGAGGATACCATGTGGAGTAGGAGAGCAGAAAACCAATATTTTATTGGCATGTTTGTAGTACTATTTTCCTTTATAAACTACATACATATACTATTAAAAAAAACCCGTATCTTTAAAAATAACCCAAAAGAGCTACCTACCTCCTCCTCACATCAAGAGAAAGGACTACTTGACCAGATCATATGACCATGTTTCTAGTTCATTCATACAAATTCAGCATACATAAGCATCCATTTTCAACCTTTCTTAAGAGAAAAGCCTTCTGGTTTAGGCTTTTTCATCGACAGGTTATGTTGAAATAAGTAATATTAATACAATATGTTAAATACTATGGGAAATATTTTTTTAATAACACACGAGTGCAACATTTTCTATCAATATTCACAAGCACTCCATAGGAGATTCACTCCTGTAGTCAAACATCCAAACACTGTATCAATACTATTGTTAAACTTCAAGGAGCAATTTATCAGCAACATTATTCAGGGATGTGCCCAGCCATTTGCAGTTGTAACCATCTTCCTCAGGAGTTTTGAATACTCAGTCACCTTTGTGGATCTTGGATTTATGCCAAGGTAGCACCATGAGGTGGTTTTAAAACCTTTCCCTGTGAAGCCTGCTGGGCAAGACAAATGATTCATAGGTCATTTGCACTCTTTATGTAGAGACTGAACAACTTTCTTTTAAAGGCATTTCCTTATATTTATCCTTTTGGAAGTTCATATGCCAGTTCTGCCCACTGACACAGGCTTTTGAAATATTTCTGCAGCTGGCATTTCACTGTCTGGCATTTCAGTCACTGTGAACTCACTCACCGGATCATTTACAACACTTTAAAATGAGGCCAGTACCCACACCACACTTTGGAGAAACTCACTATTTAGTAAAAATAGAACAATGCTGTCCTATATTTGCCTCCATTTCTCTCCTGTTTACTGTTCCTGAACTAGGTTCCTCTGCATAGCAAATCAGGCTGTTCAAGCCCATGACACTCTTTTGATTTGACTTTCCAGATTTAAATTATTTTTATGTTTTCAGTGATCCTTTATTCTCTGTTTTTACTGCAACAGATCATTTCAGGTCATTATCACTTACTATTGGGACTCTTGTTTGCAAGTAACAGAAACCCAACTCACATCTCCAGCCCCCTTAACTAAGAAAGGGGGAATTATTTTAAGGATTTAAAAGTGTTTTATAGAAACTAAAGCAGGAACAAAGCCCGGACGGAACCAAGAAAGACTGGAACCAGGCATTCTGACACCACCTTGTCCATTTTCTTCTCTCTGAACCGGTTTTATTTTTCTTTTGAGAGAATCATTTGGGCTTTTCTGGACCACACAGAAGAATCACTTTCCATTTCTTTTTCATGTTGACCAAGCTCATAGGAGATAATGTAATATTATGTTTTGATCTGCATTTTTATTATTAGTGAAGGCGAACATATTTTATTTATTTTTCTATTTGTATGTATTCATAAATTGCCCTTGTACTTACTAGGCCTGTGTTTTGGGGGAACAGTGGGTTGGAGTATTCATAATTTTAATTTCTTTGTGAGAACACTTATTTTAGGATATTAACCCCATTTCTATAATACACAGCCCCAGTTTGTTATTTGTGTCTTTAGCTTTTTCTGTGGCATTTAGTATAAATATAATTTCTAATATTTCTACTTTCTCTCAGTGACCATCTTTTGTGTCATGTCCAGGAAGTTTGAACATATTTAAGAAGAATAATTTAATTTCTACATATATTACAAACTTTTTTAAAATTACAGTAAAATTCTTAGGCAAAATCGAAATTCACAACTCACCACCTTAATATGTATGCAATTCTTTTCCTTATAGATGAGGTATACTTCCAATGCCTGTTTGTCAGCCACTACACTAGGTGTACAATCTTATGGTACAGATTATGGCATTAGGATTTCTAGAATTCACACCCTATTTTGAGCTTGCAAAATTATTTAACCTCTCCTGATTTCAGTTTACTTGGGTGAGATGTGAGGTTAACTTAAAGGCCATTGTAGGCTCAACATTCCTTTATTCCTCTGAGAGTCTGCAGATGTGAAAGAGAGCCCAGCAAATTAACTCTTGGCTATGTCTCAGATAAATGCAAGGCCCTTATTATAGACACATTCCAGACACGTGTCCTGTGCCATGTTCTTGTTAGTATGTAGCCTCTGAGAATTTTGTTTGTTTATACAGGAAGTAAGAGATGGAGAGGAGATTTTATCATAAACCTCTTTCAAATATATACCTATGTACATCTCTCTTACATAGATATGATTTATGCATCTTTTGTATTTATCTGTTATTCTAATATCTGTTTTTGTATTAGCTAAAAATTTAGTTTTTAAGGCTTGAAGTTATAACTGCTTCCTGGGAACTACATTCATTTTTAAAAAGGACTGTGGGATGCATAAAACTCCTAAATACACCAAAATAGCGATGTTTCAGTGCATAAATAGTTACCATGGGGATTCTGGAAGCTGCCTTTCCCCCCATTTTTATAGTTATCAAGACTTTTTCAACAAACACTTATTTAATTCCTGCAACTATCCATTTCAACAAACTGCTGTCCTGTCTGGGACACACTGTGTTTATCATTTAACTGTACCCCATGGGTGGTGTTCTGAAGAGGGGGTGGCACTCTTAGAAGCAGAGAAAGCAGTGTGTTCAGTTGCATGTATTTTCATTTTTTAATACTAGAGAACTTAATGAATTTTTTTCTTATTCTATTTCCCTGGAATTAAATAATTATGTGTATATCCAATCATTCGGGCCATACCTTGCATCAAAACAAGAAGAGTAAAAGTGGATATGGTGATAATCAGCATTTTTTAAACAACGTGTTATATATATGGCTAGGATGTGATTTGTCTCTCTTTTTCTCCTTAATTCAGATTATAAACTAATTCCTTTTACCTAGATTTAAACTTGTTTCAGACTCTTGCTACATGTAAAATTGAAAGTGATGTGAAACCTGGAAACAATTAAGTTCATCCTGTAAGTGATAGAAAACATCACTGATGCTTCAAATGCTTCTCTCCCACTGTTAAGGAAATAGACTTGGGAATCTGCTTTCCGACCTCTGATTGGTGTAAGTAAGTGAAAGTGAAGAATTATTTAGCATAGAGAACCTTAATGGTGCAGTTCAGGATTTATTATGTAAAACACTATCTTAAAATAGTATACTTTAAAATGGTTTTGGTTTAATAGGTTAAAAAAAAAGCTTTAAGCTTCAAAAGTATTTTGTTTGAAAATACAGTCTTCCTGCCTCAGTCATATGTGGCTTCTTAAATTTCCTTTAAAAAGATGCAACTGAAATATTACATAACAGGATTTTCTTTGCTCCAGCTGTGACTTCAGGAAAGAAAAAGGAAGAAATATATAATATGGCTGGATCTGTTTTCTTTTCTAAGACATTACTACATCTGCCTAATTTTCAAAGGGTTCCATTCATTTCTAAGGTTGTTTTGTCCCTTTCCCCTCTCTCAGCAGTCCTATGATATTCAAGCACATTCATTAGACTCTAGGAAGTTTCCAAAAACTGACAGTTGTTTTTGAAACATATCTTGCATTTTTCTACATTTGATTCTTACGGAAACATCAGGCATTGTTCTAAAGTGATTTGTAATGACAACTTGTTTAACTTTAACAAACATGGGACAGAGGGGCTATGATCACCCGTCTTTTGTAAATGATAAAACTGAGAGTGAATGACTTGCCCCCAAATAAAACAACTGATCAGTAATAAAGCTTCACTCGAATCCAGGCCACCCAGCTCTAGTAGCCGTGTTCTTGGGTGCTCGGCAGACAAGCCTTGTCGCTAAGTACAATTTTTATTCCTTTTATTATTTTGTGCTATCAATTTTTCTCTTCTCTTAGATAAATAAATGTATTTTTTATAGAAGATTAAATTGCTTTCCTTTTCAGTTATTTATATATTTATCTACTTCATATTATACTATTAAATGATAGTCTTTATTTGTGAGGTAGACATGAGTTTTAGGCTTAGATAATGCCAAATGGGGGATTGCTGTTTCTCCGTGTGGTCAGGCTACTCTAGATCTTTCTCAGAGCTGTTTTTTTTTTTCATTGGCATCACCTAGTTGTCCCGTCTATCATTCTAAGCCACTTTTCTTTTGAATTCTTGCCTGGCCTCTGTCAGTATCCCTGTTAACCACATTTTGCTTAAATGTTTTCCTCAGGCCATGCACCCTGCCAAGTCACTGCACGGAAATGCACAGACAACTCTATGGCAGAATGAATACAAGGAGACCTTGTATGCTAATCCAGGTTTTCCAGAACCAGAAGGATAAGAGAGTAGAATGATGCAACACAAAGGGGAAAGTAGTATCTACACGCAGATACTGAAACCAGACATGGATAATGCACCAAAATGTGGCCTTCAAGCCTGAGCTATTGTTTAACAAGTGTATAGACATCAGAAGTAGAAAGGTAGTGAATATTTGCAATGAGTTTCTCAGTTATTCCATACTCCAAACTAGGCAGAGTTACCGAGGACGATAACATTACAGAGGTTTAGAGTACAAGGAATGGGGGCCAGACAAAGGCCTGGTCAACAGCCATGAATCCAGAGGATAAAGATAGGGATAAGCAGGTCTTTTACTTTCAAGATTGGGGATACAATAGGGAACCAGGGTATTTACAAGATGACAGCTTAAAGTAGTAAGTCAGCAATGGGCAGGACTTTGGGCATCAAAAGCATAAGGACAAGCAGACGAAGGGGAGAGTGGGGTAACCCTCACAGGCCCTGACAGAACTGGCTACCAGGAGCACAACTCAGAAGTGGGTACTGGGCGTTCCACAACACGGGCCCCTGAACACTCTGACGGCATAGTAAGAAGGAGAGTTAGCTCTGCAAGGGAAGGCAACCTGGGACTCCAGTCTAGCCTCTGACACCCTTCAGCAGGCGCTTGGCTTCTTTTCTGTAAAATGGGAATATGTCATAAGATTTTTATGAGAAATAGGTAAATAATGTATGTTATATGCTTAGAATAGTGTCTGGAACATAAATATATAAGCAGGTATATGTACTTTGTTCAGGCTTCAGTAACTAAACGTCACAGACTGGGTGGCTTATAAACAACTGAAGTTTATTTCTCAGAGTTCTGCAGTGGGGAAGTCCAGGATCCAAGTGCTAGCAAGGTCTTCTCTGCGAAAGCCCTCTTCCTGCATCGTGGCCGGCACCTTCTTGCTGCGTCCTACGTCATGGCAGGGCAGCGGCCAGGGCTTCCGTCTCTCCCGTGCTCTTTTGTAAGAACACTAATCCCCTTCATGAAGACTCCACCCTCATGACCTAAGCATCTCCCAAAGGCTTTACTCCTGAGTACCATTATTTTGAGGGGTTAGAATTTCAACATAAGAATTTGGGGAGATACAAATATTCAGACCATAGCGTGTATGCTAATATTTTTATGAAGAATCAGTTATGTGAAGGTTGGCATAAGCTGAGTTAGAATATAAGGACTACAGGAAACTGACTGCAATAAGAGATCAGCGTTGTTTGGACAAATGCAAGAGAAAAGGGGTGAAAAAGATATTTAAAAGGAAAACGAAAGGGGATCCAGGAAGATGGAGAGAGGTGCCCCTGTATGATGATCACCTCCAAGAGGGATTTCATAGGGGCCTTTGTTGGCATAGAGATGCTGCGTCGGCTTTCACTTTGGCGATGTTATTTAGTGTAATCCTCTACACTCCCAAATACTTAGCAAAGCCTGATAGCCAAATGAAAGCCTTTCAGCTGTGTGGGTGTTGTGTGTGCTTATGTGTAAATCACACAAAGAAGGTGAGTCTACATATGGGTTAATAAGATAAAATGAGAACAGGGAACAGGTAGAATAAAAAGAGCAAGAAACTAATGCAGCCCAAACAAGGGCTTATACACAGAGATTTTTGAGAATCTAAAATCCCAGAAAATGGGCAGAAATTCTCAAAAAGGCATTATACTTCAACACTATGTAGCGAGAAGGAGCTTTTATATACAACTGGATGGAAAGCCCCTTGGTACAACCACTTTGAAAAATGTATTTTCTAGTAAAGTTGAGCAAACAAAAACCTCATACCCAGCAGCTACACTTTTAGGGTGTACAAACATTTTAGGGAAGCTGTTTAAATGCTCGTGGTCCTATGGGACAATAATAAAAGTTCCACTGTCATTTCAATTTTGTCCACTGTAATTGTTCATTTTAAGCTCTAGTTTTCTGTTCTCAAATAATACAATTTACAATATTCAATTTTATTTCTATACTGTTTTATTACTTTAATGACTTTTTTGAGAATTGCTTTAAGTTAAGCATAAAAAGAAACCTTGAATTGTAATAATATTCATTTTGGTTTAATCATCTGCCATCTTATGCACTTGCAAAAATTATTTAAATTATGATATGTGCCTATTCTCCCAAAAGGAATTTCTTTCACTTCCTCTTTCCCTACTCCAAGAGGAATTTTAACTGTGAAACTTCCTGAAAATTCATTCTTATTTCCTTATTATTCATTATTATTATTATGAGGAATTTCACAATTTTCACAGATGTGTCAAAAATGATGTCATTGTAATCAAATTATCATGTAAGAACACTGATGAAAACTATCAGTTACACATCAATTCTTAAGAATGAAAATTGATAGTTAAATGCAACACTAAGGAAGCTTGCTAGCAGAATAAAATATGATGCCAATGCACTTTCGTTCAACACCAGCATTAGTTCCTCATTTCATAATATTTACCTTGGAGATATAAGTCACAATATTTTCCTTGAGTGAGATTTCATTGTTAAACACACCGTAATGAGAAGTGTTGACATTTTATTGAAAACTACTCTATATTGCTAATCTGCTATGAATATTGCTATGGCAGTGGGGAAAAATATGTCAAAATGTGTTGGACTATATTCTGTCTTGATGAAAAAGAATAACTTCTACAGTGCAGACTCTGATCTGATTACCATTCCACAATACAAAGTGGGTTTTCTTGCACACTTTGCCTTCTCCTACTTGACTACTACCCACCCTTTGGATCTCTGTTTGACTGTTAGCACTCATGCAGAGAAATCTTCTTTTTGCCCAAAGTTAACATTAGGTGTTGTGTGCTCTCTTGGTTACATATCCTCTTCTTTCATGACATTTCTCACAATTGGAAACTGTGTCTTTTACTTTTCCAGAGACCTATATCCTATGACAAGTTGACCCAAGTTGGCTTTTGTTCATTGGTTTATTATTCTTTGTCTTTCTCCTTTCTCTCTCTTTCTCCCTCTAATATGTATATACAAACAAAGTGGGATTGTTAACCATATAAATCCTAATTTTAATATTTTTATGAAAACTTGAAAAGTTGAACAAGGTGAAGTATGAGATCAAATCAAACTTAAATTCATTAGCTAATTTTAAACAGTATCCTAGTTCTATATAGTCTTCAAGAAATTGAAAAGTTTTAGTGAATTATTAATTTGGGAAGCACAGGTAAGTTATATCAGCTTTGCAAATAGTTTCCTATATTTAACATGATCAGTAAATGTACTCACTGATGCATTTCACGGTGCACAGTGGGAACAATGCATGCCCTCAGATTTGACGGTTGAGAAAGCCATAAAAATCTACGAACACAAATGACCTCAAGTGTGCTAAGTGAAATGTCTTCTTTGTTTAAGGACATACAAAGTATTCTGAGAGTTCAAAGTTGGTGCTGTGGTTTTCTGCTGAAGTCATAATGAGTTCCATAAAAAAGTATTTTCAATGTGCTTCGAAGAACAGGGAGATTGTATATTAAAATAGCTGGGAAGAAACAAGATGGCATTACAAGTAGAGGAAGTAGCATTGTGAAAGCCAGTGGAAACTGGTTTAGGTACTGACTAATACAACTGGAATGGCTATGGACGAAATTATCAAGCAGATACAGACCTAACTGGTGAGGCAGTTCATCTCATCTGGGAGCATGCTACTAGGTGAATGCCAAAAACAAAGGGAGAAGGAAGAAGAAGGGTTTTCCTCTTTCACATCCATACCACACTCTCCATTTCCACTGATGCACCACTCCCACTCCGTGGGGCATGCCTCCCCTGAAGTCTTATTGGACACAGCATGTTCTGTCTCTCACTTACGTGTTAGTGTGGAAACAAAAGGATAGGGAGGGTGTTTGAGTGGCACTGGTTAATGCAATCATTGCTGCCAAATTGAATCACATGCTTTGTCCATTAAGTAGGCAAAGATTGAGCTCTGTATATGTGCTAGGAAGAAGACGGTTATAAATATTAAAAATCAGAACACAAATGAAAACACCAGAAAGCAACAACTCAAAAGATCCACAGGCTCCTGGAAGAAATAGCTTTGTGAGCATGATTGGAACGTGTGCAGAAAGCTCATGCACTCATCATGTCAGACAGTGCATGGGTGCAAGAATCACAAGAGTCCAAGATAATTAAGATGTTTAAATAATTTAAATTTAAATTTATTATTTAGTCCCTAAAAATCTCCTTATAATATGGATATTTGTTTTATAAAAATCTGGGGAAAGTAACCTTTGGCTTAGGATTGGCAATTATTTAATTAAAATAAATGAAAAAAAAGCCTAATTCTTTTAAATGTCAAAATATATGACAATCTTTTTTTTTTTAATACAACAGTGAGATTTAGTTCATTTTTAAAGCAGAATTTTCTAGGAAAAAAAGTGGTATTTTTGATGTTGACCCTATTTCACCAACATAATTGAAGGAAACTTTCATATTGATTTCCGTTTATCTGAACATTTTCCAGTGAGCCATTTCCCAGACATTATTGAGTGTCTACCATGTGCACAATGCATCATTTTTCATCCTAAGTTATGTGAAGCAAGTGTTATGTACAGTATACATTTAAGAATATTATAAGATTAGTGTGGAATATTAAGCAAAAATACAGTTTCTTATATTATTTGAGTTCCTTACTCTAGGAACATTTCCAAATCCATTCTAATTATTGATATGTTTTGCATAAAGCCATATGAAATCACGAGATAATTATTTTGCCCCACTTCTTTTTAAAATAGACAACCTGGAGAGGAGATTGGATTAAAGACGGCAGCGTGAGAAGTGAGACAGAGGCGTCCTCCTAAAACTTCATATAATATGAAAATAAAGCTATTACAACTACTCTTGAAAGAGCAATGGGAAAGAGGATGGCAACAAACTGCATACACCTGGGGACAAGAGGAGCCCTCACAGAAAAGGGTAACATACTAAAGCTGTGGTCCTGCAGGATCCAAGCCCTTCCCCCACCCCAGTTCACTGGCAGGAGGAACAGGAACAGAGCAGGGAGGGAGCAGAGATGTGGAACTGCGGAATACCTAACTCTGGATATCTGCTCTGGGAGCAAACCTACATTTCATGGTGCTTGCATGATACTCTTGTAATTACGGGGTTGGAAAGCTAAGACAGGCAGAATTCCTGGTGACACTAGATTCCAGCTGCTTGTGAAAGCAAGGATCCATACCCAGCTGCTCAGGGACAAAAGAAAGGCAGGCAGCCTGAGAGACTTCCTAACAAAGAAGCCCTTAGCAAGAGGGCTGCTAAAGGGGCAAGGATTAAACAGAGCTTACTACTCAGGAGAGAGGACAGGCAGACAAAATTGTCTGGGTGCACTCTGCCCAGCAGGTTGGGAGCTTTCACGATCTTCAGGTGCTCCAGCTCCCTAGCTGCCTACACAGCTCCAAGAACCCCTTCTGTGACAGGCAGACTAGTGGGCCTTTCTCCTGGCCAGCCCCACCGGGCTTGCAAACCAGGAAACCGTTCCATGGTATTAGGCCAGCCAGAGGGAAGATCTGTCTATAGCAACTAAAAATGCAAAGCACAGAGGCTTATACCTGTGTGCTCAGCCCACTGGTTCAGGCAGTGGAGACAGGCATAGCAGCCAGGAACCAGGAAACAGCCCTTACCTCCCCAGAGGCACCAGTACCGCTCCCCTACAATCCCTGCATTGCTTCAGGGCTGAGCAGCTCCAGAGAGTACAGCTTCTAGGCACTAGAGGGTGCCATACACAAATATGAAATGCCAAAGGAACCTGGTCCAGAGTAAAATTATGAATACAACTCCTGAGAAAGATTTAAAAGATATGGACCTTATGACTCTTACTGAAAGGGAGTTCAAAATAAAAAGCAGTAACATGCTCATGGAGGTATGGAAAGATATTCAAGAACTCAGGAATGAATTCCGGTGGGAGAACCAATCACTGAAGAGCACAATGGATGGTATTAAAAGCAGATTGGATATGGTGGAGGAGACAATAAATGAAATAGAAATTAGAGAAGAGGAATACAAAGAAGCTGAGGCACTGAGAGAAAAAAAGGATCTCTAAGAAGGAAAGAATATTGAGAGAACTGTGTGACCAATCCAAAAGGAACAATATTCGCATTATAGGGGTGCCAGAAGAAGAAGAGAGAGAAAAAGGGGTAGAAAGTGTCTTTGAGGAGGTGATTGCTGAAAACTTCCCCAATCTGGAGAAGGGGATAGTCTCTCAGGCCATGGAGGCGCACAGATCTCCCAACACAAGGGACCCAAGGAAGACAACAGCAAGACATATAGTAATTAAAATGGCAAAGATCAAGGATAAGGACAGACTATTAAAAGCAGCCAGAGAGAGAAATAAGATCACATACAAAGGAAAACCCATCAGGCTATCATCAGACTTCTCAGCAGAAACCTTAAAGGCCAGAAGGGAGTGGCATGGTGTATTTAATGCAATGAAGCAGAAGGGCCTTGAACCAAGATTACTTTATCCAGCAAGATTATCATTTAAATTTGAAGGAGGGATTAAACAATTCCCAGATAAGCAAAAGCTGAGAGAATTTGCCTCCCACAAACCATCTCTACAGTGTATTTTGGAGGGACTGCTGTAGATGGAAGTGTTCCGATGGTTTAATAGCCATCACCGGAGGTAATAAAAACACAGTAAAGAAAATAGAACAGCTAATTACTAAGCAAATGCAAAATTAAATTAACTATCCCCAAAGTCAATCAAGGGACAAACAAACAGTACAGAATATGAAAAATATATATAAAGAAGGGAGTATAAAGAAAAAGGAGAAAGGAAACAAATAAACAAACAAAAAAAGAACCTTAAGACTGTGTTTGTAATAGCATATTAAGTGAGTTGTTAGACTTTTAAATAGTAGGGAAGTTAACCTTGAACCTTTGGTAACCACGTATCTGAAGCCAGCAATGCCAATAAGTATATACCTATCCATAATCACCCTAAATGTAAATGGACTGAATACACGAGTCAAAAGACATAGAGTCACTGAAGGATTAAAAAAACAAGACCCATCTATATGCTGGTTTCAAGAGACTCACTTTAAACCCAAAGATATACACAGCTAAAAGTGAAGGAAAGGAAAAAGATATTTCTTGCAAAAAACAAGGAGAAAAAAGCAGGTGTTGCAGTACTTGTATCAGAAAAAATAGACTTCAAAATGAAGAAAGTAGCAAGAGATAAAGAAGGACATTACATAATGATAAAGGGGTCAGTCCAACAAGAAAATATAACCATTATAAATATACATGCACCCAACACAGGAGCGACAGCATATGTGAAACAAATACTAACAGAATTAAAGGAGGAAATAGACAGCAATGCATTCATTTTAGGAGACTTCAACACACCATTCACTCCAAAGGACAGATCAACCACACAGAGGCACTGAAAAACACACTAGAACAGATGGACCTAACAGACATCTACAGAACTCTACACCCAAAGGCAAAAGGATATACATTCTTCTCAAGTGCACATGGAACATGTTCCAGAATAGACCACATGCTAGGGCACAGAAAGAACCTTAGTAAATTCAAAAATATTGAAATCCTACCAACCAACTTCTCAGATCACAAAGGTATAAAACTACAAATAAATTTTAGAAAGAAATCAAAAAGGCTCACAAATACATGGAGACATAACAACATTCTCCTAACTAACCAATGGGTTAACGACCAAATCAAAACAGAAATCAAAGAATATATAGAGACTAATGACAACAACAACACAAAGCCACTTCTGTGGGACACAGCAAAGGCAGTTCCAAGAGGAAAGTATATTGCAATCCAGGCCTATTTAAAGAAGGAAGAACATTCCCAAATGAATAGTCTAAAGACACAATTACTGAAATTGGAAAAAGAAGAACAAATGAGGCCCAAAGTAATCAGAAGGGGGTACATAATAAAGATCAGAGAAGAAATAAATAAAATTGAGAAGAATAAAACAATAGAAAAAAATTGATGAAACCAAGAGCTGGTTCTTTGAAAAAATAAACAAAATAGATGAATCCCTAGTGAGACTGATTAAGAGAAAAAGAGAATGTACACACATAAACAGAATCAGAAATGAGAAAGGAAAAATCACGACGGACTCTACAGAAATACAAAGAATTATAAGAGAATATTATGAGAATCTATATGCTAACAAGCTGGAAAACGTAGAAGAAATGGACAACTTCTTAGAAAAATACAACCTTCCAAGAGTGACGAAGCAAGAAACAGAAAAACTAAACAGACCAATCACCAGCAACGAAATTGAATCGGTAACCAAAAAACTACCCAAAAACAAAATCCCCAGACCAGAAGGATTCACCTCTGAATTCTACCAGACATATAGGGAAGATATAACACCCATTCTCCTTAAAGTTTTCCAAAAAATAGAAGAGGAGGGAATCCTTTCAAACTCATTCTATGAAGCCAGCATCACTCTAATACCAAAACCGGGCAAAGACCTCACCAAAAAAGAAAATTACAAACCAATATCCCTGATGAACGTGGATGCAAAAATACTCAAAAAAATATTAGCAAACCAAATTCAAAAATACATCAAGAGGATCATACACCATGATCAAGTGGGATTCATCCCAGGGATGCAAGGATGGTACAACATTCGAAAATCCATCAACACCATCCACCACATCAACAAAAAGAAGAACAAAACCACATGATCATCTCCATAGATGATGAAAAAGCATTTGACAAAATTCAGCATTCATTCCTGTTTAAAACTCTTAAGAAAATGGGTATAGACGGCAAGTACCTCAACATCATAAAAGCCACATATGGCAAAGCCATAGCTAACATCATACTTAACATTGAGAAGCTAAAAGCTTTTCATCTAAGATCGGGAACAAGACAGGGATGCCCACTCTGTCCACTGTTATTCAACATAGTATTGGAGGCCCTGCCATGGCAATCAGTCAAAACAAAGACATACAAGGCATCCAGATTGGTAAAGAAGAAGTCAAATTGTCACTATTTGCAGATGACATGATACTGTACATAAAAAACCCAAAGACTCCACTCCAAAACTACTAGAACTAATATCTGAATTCAGCAAAGTTGGAGGATACAAAATTAACAAACAGAAATCTGTTGCTTTCCTATACACTAATGATGAACCAACAGAAAGAGAAATCCGAAAAACAATTCCATTCACAATTGCATCAAAAAGAATAAAATACCTAGGAATAAACCTAACGAAGGAAGTGAAAGACCTGTACTCTGAAAACTACAGGACACTCCTAAGAGAAATTAAAGAGGACACTAACAAATGGAAATGCATTCCATGCTCTTGGCTAGGAAGAATAAATATTGTCAAAATGGCTATACTACCTAAAGCAATCTACAGATTCAATGCAATCCCTGTCAAACTACCAACAGCTTTCTTCAATGAACTGTAACAAATAATTCTAAAATTCATATGGAACCACAAAAGACCCCAAAAATCCAAAGCAATCCTGAGAAGGAGGAATAAAACAGGGGAATCATGCTCCCTGACTTCAAGCTCTACTACAAAGCCACAGTAATCAAGACAATTTGGTATTGGTACAAAAACGGACCCACAGACCAGTGGAACAGAATAGAAAATCCAAACATTAACCCAAACATATACAGTTAATTAATATTTGATAAAGGATCCTTGGATATACAATGGGGAGATGACAGCCTCTTCAGCAGCTGGTGTTGGAAAACCTGGACAGCTACATGTAAGAGAATGAAACTGGACTACTGTCTAGCCCCATACAGAAAGGTAAACTCAAGGTGGATCAAAGAACTGAATGTAAGTCATGAAACCATAAAACTCTTAGAGAAAAACATAGGCAAAAATTTCTTGGACATAAACATGATCAACTTCTTCATGAACATATGTCCCCGGGCAAGAGAAACAAAAGCAAAAATGAACAAGTGGGACCATATCAAGCTGAAAAGCTTCTGTACAGCAAAGGACACCATCAGTAGAACAAAAAGAGATCCTACAGTATGGGAGAATATATTCATAAATAACGTATCTGATAAGGGGTTGACATCCAAAATATATAAAGAACTCACGCACCTTAACAAACAAAAAGCAAATAATCCAATTAAGAAATGGGCAGAGGAACTGAACAGACACTTCTCTAAAGAAGAAATTCAGATGGCCAACAGGCACATGAAAAGATGCTCCACATTGCTAATCATCAGAGAAATGCAGATTAAAACCACAATGAGATATCACCTCACACCATGGAGAATGGCTAACATCCAAAACACAAACAACAACAAATGTTGGCAAGGATGTGGTGAAAAGGGATCCCTCCTACACTGCTGGTGGGAATGCAAATTAGTTCAACCATTGTGGAAAGCAGTATGGAGGTTCCTCAAAAAACTCAATATAGAAATACCATTTGACCCAGAATTCCACTCCCTAGGAATTTACCCTAAGACTGCAGCAGCCCAGTTTCAAAAGACAGATGCACCCCTATGTTTATCGCAGCATTATTTACAATAGCCAAGAAATGGAAGCAACCTAAGTGTCCATCAGTAGATGAATGGATAAAGAAGATGTGGTACATATACACAATGGAATATTATTCAGCCATAAGAAGAAAACAAATCCTACCATTTGCAACAGCATGGAAGGAGCTAGAGGGTATTATGCTCAGTGAAATAAGCCAAGCCAAAAAAGACAAGTATCAAATGATTTCATTCATATGTGGAGTATAAGAACAAAGAAAAAAACTGAAGGAACAAAACAGCAGCAGACTCACAGAACCCAAGAACGGACTAATAGTTACCAAATGGAAAGGGACTGGGGAGGATGGGTGGAAAAGGAGGGACAAGGGGGAAAAGGGGGCATTACGATTAGCAGATGTAATGTTGGGGGGGCATGGGGAGGGCTGTACAACTCAGAGAAGACAAGTAGTGATTCTATAGCCTCTCACTACGCTGATGGACAGTGACTGTAATGGGGTTGGTGGGAGGGACCTGATGAAGGGGGTAGTTTAATAACCATAGTATTGCACATGTAATTGTAGAATAATGATACCAAAATAAATTATTTAAAAAATAATAAAATAAAATAGACAACCTGATTGTCTCGATAGGATTTAAGTAACAGTAATATTAAAAGTAACAAGTGTATTGTGTGTTACATGCCACACAGTGTTCTACGTATGTTTTATATTTAGACTCATTTAATACTCAAATCCTCTTTGAAGAAGGTTCTATCATTCTCAGTGTTTTAAGATGAGAAAAGTAAAGTGCGAACCTTTAGTTAGCATGTATAATGTAATGCTGGAAGTTTGTGGTTAAGCTGTGTAAAACCCCAGCCTTTCTGAACCAGAGGCAACACCTCAGACTATGATGCACTAGTTCTCAAAAATATTTACAGTATACTCCTTGTTTGCGACATGTCTCAGTGAAAGGGGTACTTAATGAATTCCCAATATATGGCCAGCTGGGTGCCATGTCCTTCAATCCAGCTTCCCTAGAAGCAGTGTGCTAAATTCTGATTGCTCCAGGTCTGCCTGTGTAAATTGCTCAAATGAAAGGTCAGCTCCTTAAACCTCTTTTCATTCTCTGTGCCCTGTCTATTAGCTCACTGGGTAGAGGGAAGTAAAAAATCTGCAAATATGAAGTTTTTCTGGTTTTAGCTTTTGTTTTTTTCTTTAAAAGTACACTTAGTATTTTAATTTTTGTTTACCTTGAAATGGCTCTCATACCATTTTGAAACTAGGTCTGATCAATTTTTTCTTGGGGGAGAAGTAAAGGTTATTTTCCTTGGAAAGAGACAAATAAGAATAGTTAGAAATAAGGTCAACTAAATTGTGGTCTGTGAAATATGAAATCATCCATGTTGTTTTCCTCCCTAACAAAATGTTATTCAAAATGCAAGTGTCTGCAACCTCAGAGACTAATAAATATTTTTCCTTTGATTGTTGTGGTTCTTTTTATTCAAGTAATGAAAACACCAAAGCTGCCTGTTTTCTAACGCAGTGATTCCAGTCTTTACAGATATTGTCCGAATTGAATTGGATTTTAATGAAATGATATTTCCTTCGAGATAAGGACCTAAAAGTTATATTTTTAATTAACATCACAAGGTATAAGCTATGAATACCGAGTTTCAGCAGAAGTAATAATTCTTTAATGTTTTCTTCATTAAAAAAAAAGACAGAAGTAGTAACAACTTGATAAGAAAATGAATACATTAGCTGGACAATGATTAGCCTGGGCCTTTTCATCTTAGGGATTGTGCCAGATGGACAGTGTCTATTTCTTTTTACATTTAATACCTCATTAATTAGTTTTGTTTTGAAAGGTTGTCTAAAGGTTCTTTTTTTTTAATCTTTCTTATTCAATGTTAACAGTATTTGCACAGGATTGCAAAAAAAATGGGTCCAGTTTACATTGTGATCATTTGAAGCAATGTTCAATACATGTATCCAACACTGAAACTAAGCAGGTAAAACTAATTCGTAACACAGAAGAGTACGTTTGTGAAAAGAATCCCATTTTTCATGTGTAAGTGTTACTTATTTGACTCAGAAGAGAATATTTTATTCTCAGGAAGAAAACGTGGGGAGGGAATGGTATTCAAGAAGACTCAGGAGCAAACAGGAGAAAGGAGTCCTCATCCATATAGTTTCAAAAAGTGACATGAGAAAAACCCTGGGAAGAAAAACAAAGCACAAATTATAGCAAATCAAGCTCAATCATTCCTGTTGATCCTTCTAGTTGGATAGACTGTCCTGCTTCTGTTAGTTATTAATTATATTTCTACTACCTACTGGTGACCTGTTTTAGATCTATTTAGTGATCTATGCATTTAGTCACATATTAATTAACAAAATGATCACGCTGCTTTATTTAATGATTGATTATGGTTTTTGTTCTTTTCTATTTTTACCTCTGCTCATTATATTTAGGTATATACTATAGACAATTTTCAAGACAGATATCCTCTGATTTAGTTAATAGATGGTGCCCTTTGAAACATGTTGGTGCCCTTTGAAACATAACTGTTTTTCATAGGGAGGGACATATAGAAATTTTAAAGTTCCTTCATGGGAGTAAAATGAAGTTGTGTCTCCTATTCTGCAGCCCCAAACAGATGGCATTCTGATTACTTCTTCCTCGGATTAACAATTCTTCCCACTCGATGTCTAAACCATTTTAAGAAAACTAAGTGAACGTGTGGAATCAGAACTTATCATAAGCCTCCATAAAGCTGAAAAGCTCAAATTTTCAACTAAAGGATACTTCCAAATCACTGAATCCACGAGAATATTTGTATTTTCATTCATTTTCTGTACAGCTGAAATAGGCATAATTACTCTACTTTAAGAGATTCTCAAATGTAAAAGAAGAATAAAATGTTACAGACACACAATTCATACTCAAACAATGCAAATCAGTGAAGTTCAAAGAGTTCTATCCCTGGATATTTCAATGGAGCATTTATTTGCAATTATATAGATATTTGCTTCACTTTCTTCTTTAATCTTTTTAACTAAATATTTGATATTTTATAAACATGCCCATGTGCTGTAATTTATTTTATGTGTTAGCATTTTGGCTATAGGGGTTTTTTTTACAAGTATAATCTACATGAGTAAAATACATAAATCTTAAATGTAAATCTTGATGATTTTAGCTTATTTCTGTACTTGTATAACCACCTACCAGAGGGAGATACAGAACATCTCATGCAACACTGAACATTCCTGTTGTCTACTCCTAATCAATAATCTCCAAGGGTAACATATATTCTTACTGCAATCATTATGGATTTGATTTGCCTCATGTGGAACTTCCTATAAAAGAAGTACTGCAATATACACTCTCTTTTGTGTGTGACTTCTGCCACTTAGAATACATCTCTGAGAATCATGTGTCAATAATTTATTTTCCATCGCTGTATAGCATTCCATATTATGAATATACTATCATTAATTTACCCATTCTGTGTAGATAGGCATTTTGATTGTTCCAAGTGTTTCCTATTATGAATAAAATTGCTCTGAACCTTCTTGCACAGGTCCACTGGTGGACAGAAACATTCAATTCTATGCCAGTTGGGTTGTTGATTGTGGAGTCATAGGGAATCTCCAAGGGCCAGCAGGAAAGCACAGAAGGGGAGGAGGAGGCACAGAAGTAGAGCTAGGAGAAGGAGGAAGGGGGAGAGGGAAGGAAGTAGGGAGCAGAACAATAGAAACAACAACAAAATGGCTGAGGGTGACTGGCAGTGTGACGTTTCCCTGGGGAAAGGTGGGAAACGCAGATAAGTCCTCAGATTGGTGGACTAAGCCCAGGACAGAGGCAAAGCAGAAACATATACTGCCTCACTAAGGCAACACTCAGCGAGTATGCTAAAATGGTGACTACAAGCTTGTGTTATTGGCAAATGGAAACTCCCCTGGCAAAATAATAAATGAACTCACAACATAAAATATAGTAACAATACCAAACCTACAAGGAAGTAAGTGACCAGAAGTTAAGAATTGGGAAAACTAAAAATAGACTGCTGGAGAATTCAGATATTGAAATTATCAGATACAGAAGATAAAATAACTATACATGAAATGTTTAAAATGTGAGTCACATAAGTTTACTAAAATCTTCTATTGTAAAAATATGATATTTAAAAATAAATTTATATACAGTACATACCACTCCTCCAACTTTCCCCCAAGAAGTGAAACTTTATGTTCACACAAATCCCTATGTATAAATATGTGTAGCTGCTTAATTGAAAACACACACATAAAACTGGAAACAACAAAGATATCTATTAATTGGCACACAGATGTAAAAATGGGGGTGCATCCATCCAATGGAATACTACTCGGCGATATAAAAGAAATCATGGTTGATAATCCAACAGCATGAATGAATCTCAAAAGCATTATGCTAAGTGGAAGAAGTTTCCCCCAAAAGGCTACATACTGGATGAGTTCATAAAATAATTCCACATGAGGACCTAGAAAAGGCAGTTGCTGGAACACAAAACAGATCGCTATAACCAGGTCAGGAGTTTGGGGAAGGGTATTCATTACAAAGGATCACAGGAAAACTTCTTAGGGGGATTATATACATATTCTTTATTTTGAGTGTGGTTGCATGACTGTATACATTTGACATAACTCATAAACCTGAACATCTAAAAAAAGTAAATTTTTTTGTTTATAAATTATACCTCAATAAACCTGCCATAAAAAATTACACTACAGGCAGATCTTTAGGAAGTATAAATTAATCTCAGAATTCACAGTTTGCATTAATTTTTTAAAATGCAACCACACAGAATTTAACATTAATGGATTTAAGAGAGGAAAAGTATAATCTTTGTAGTAGACATAACCAAATCACCTGATAAAAGTAAAATGCATTCACAATATAAACACTTACCAAAGAAGGAACAAAAGGAAACTTCCTTAACTTGATAAAAGTATCCCATAAAAGAAATAAATAAAATCATATGCACACATCACTGTAAGTGTGGGAACATTTGAAGCATTCTCTTTAAAAGAATAAGAAACCGACAACCGCTTCTGTTTAACACAAAAGTAAGTCCTAGACGGCAGAGTGAGACATGAAAAGAAATAAGACATAAGGATTAGAAGGGATCAAAAAAATCATTATTTAGAGATCATATGGTCATCGATAAAGATAAGCCCAAATCATATACAAACAGATTACTACAATCAGTAAAAGAAGGTAGCTCATGAACCAAGAATAAACTCTGTAAAAAACTGTATTGCGTTGCTATATGTTCACTTTAGGAGAAAGATGACTTTCGCAACTTATTTCTTTAGAAATATGAAAATAGGTACACTACGACCAAATTGAAGACCAGGGCTAATCAGAAAATTTATTTAGTTAATTGAGAGAGTCACCTATTTATGAATGTCATTCAAATGTCTATAAGCAAACTTATGAATAATTCTGTGAAATACATCTTTACATCATTCAGTTTCATCGTGAAACTTGTGGTTTGTGAAATAGAGATTTATCAGTTATCAGCACAAGGAGCTAGCCATTTGTGAAGAGGTTAGAATAAGATAACTGCTTAAAGATGCTGAGTCAGTATGATTACTGCTTTCACAAATTAAATTAAATAGCTGCAAGCTTCACTTTAATAATCCCTTAAGAGTCAAAAATACAGAAGCCTAATTTTTATGTGGCTGCTTTCTCCACTAAAATCTTCATCTGTTATGAATACTCATTTCTTTCCTGACAACATTTTTGCAAGCTGGAGAATTACCATTTCTTGTGCATCCTGTTTTCAAGGGGAAAGAGAATTATAAAAAATGAAACAAAAGCTTAGGTCAATAAAGCATTCCCAAAGTTTTGAAACATTATAAGGAAACTTATTCCCCAAAGTGTTCATAAAGTAAGAGAGCTACACATAAGTAGAACCATGTAGTGCAATATCCAACCCATCTTGCTAATGCCAGCAATGACTCGCAGAAAGGTACCTTGGCCTAATCAGATAACATTATGTGGAGAGTGAGTACTGGTGTCAAGATGTAGACTTTCAAATGAACATATGCCTCTTTGGAGAACAGCAACTATGCCAAGGAGCATATAGGAAGAATGCTGCTGGAATCTCAGAGACCTGAGTGACAGTATCATCACCCACAACATAGCAAGAAGCAGGCACAAAGCTAACAGAACGTCTTCCTCAGCAGAACGAAACCATGTGATTTCCGGCTTCTGATGAATCATTTGTTACATGCACTGGGAAAGTGTGCAACGCCAGGAAAACATTTATGCTGAGAAATCCTTTGGCTTCACAGGAAGAATCATTTGAATTTGAACAAGCTGCTCTTGAGGATTTTGGAATCAGTTTCATTGCTTATTTAGAATCATCACTCATAGTTTATGATTTTGAAAGGCCTCAGCTTGGCATCCATGTTTTCCCATTACCAAATTCTTCTCGACCTATTTGTTCTGCCTCTTACTGTTCCCCTGCATTGGCCGAGACTCCTCAATTACTGTGTTGTTGTGTCTGCTTAATGTTTTGCCCACAGCTGGAATATACTGCTCCCATTCCAGTCAGATTTTCCTTTCAAGGGCTCAGTGGAGCCTTGGTCCTGGTTCTTGGTGACCTGTCTCTGACTTTTAAAGTTCTTCCCATACAAAAATATATTTGTTGTATGATATATTTCATGCACAGTTCCAAAACACTGGACAAGCAGCGATATCAAAAGAGAAGAATTTCCCATTTTCAGAGATATACCTTCTAGTGGAGGAATAGTAAACACACAACAAATAAATACCCATGCACGTGTCAGTGAAGAAACGTGTGGAGAAAACCAGAGGGAGGGCCAGAGGATGGGAAGGAGTGGAGGGAGGGCGGCTGTTGATAAGATGATATTGAGCAAACAGCGTCCTGAAGGAATTGAAGGCGGACCCATGGAAAGTTTGGGCCGATGAACATTCTAGGCAGAAGATGAACGCACAGGAGAGAGCCTGGCCAGTGAAGCCCTGGAGGGAGGGAAGGGTGGCACGAAAGCAGGAGATGAGGTCTGAGCTGTGGGAATCGCTGCCGCGTAGGGTCTTTTAAGCCTTTGTAAGGACTGGTCTGCAGATCAGAAGGGAAGGGGCTGTGGGCTTTGGAAAATTGTTACCACACTTCTTGAAAATTAACTACACATTTTATCTTATTTAATTACTTAATTTCCCTTATTTCCCCTATATATTTTAAGAGCCTCAAAAGCCAGACTTGATACTTTTATTTTCTCAATATAGCCCATGTTGGTACACAGCAGATTCATGACCTCAAATGATTTTGTGAGAAAACACCAAAAGTGTGACAAATGATAGATTGAGACTTGATAACATGTTTATATCTCAGAAGTTTAAACCAATTTAATAATAAGATATATTTTTGAATTACTAAATTAGCCAGGATATTTTTATTAGAGAGACTGTATATTTGCATAGCACACAGTGAAAAAATACTGTATACACAGGGCAGGAATACAGATCGACACAACCTTTCTAAAGAAGAAATTCTTTAGTAAAGCAAAATTATCTTGTTAGAAAAGAAGCTCATAAACATTTTCTAGAATTTTATCTGCTCTGAACTTATTTTAGGGATAAAGTGTAGACTGCAATTTATGGGTCAAGGTATTTGCTATTCATTACTTAAAGGAAAAAAAAAAGTAAAAATTAAGTGCCCTGTAATAAGTTAAATAACTACCACTTAATCACTAACCAGTATGTTTACCATTCTATGGGCATATTGCAGAAAATGGTATTTCAGCAACCTAAGAGCATGTCCACTATATGATACTGAGTGAAAAAAAAGTAACTTCAAATCCCAGTTGATTCTAATTCCATAAAAATTAAAAACCAAAAGACTTAGTGAAGGAAAATAAAATACAGCATTGATAGCAAGTATTAAGACAGTGTCTTACTCCTTCCTGAGATAGAAGAATTTGATCTGGGAATATGTCCACCCAGCTAGAAACCACTGACTGATAAACGTGCAGCAAGGTGTTGCTATATGAAACTTCTGGCCGATTTGTGATTTGTGATTGGAAGTAAAGTTACACAATGCCTTAATAAGAATTGACCTATCCTCTCCCTCTCTTTGCCTCTCCTCCTGTCCACTGGACTGAAAACATCATGGCCATAGCCAGTAGAGCCGACCTGGAAACAGAATGGAAGCCACACGAGGAAGAGAACAGGACGGCCTGGAAAGTTCTCTGGGGTCCAGGGAGCCACTACAGAAGCTTGGAGTTCCTAATCAGAATCTCACTGAGAAAAAAAACACAAAAACCTTCCAGGTTGTTTAAATTACTGTTATTTTGGATCTGTCTTCTTCTAAAAGACCTGAGCCCATGGTCTAACAAATACACTTATCTTGATACTTTTATTCATTTTCTAATTTTTCTACAATGAATACAAACTAATTTATAAATTGAAAACAAAATGTGTTAAGTCAGCACAAGATTAGGAAGCACATGCAGGACCACAGGACCCAAAGTAAGAGATGTTATTTCTGGGCTCACATTTTAAAAAGTAATATTGACAAAGTAGAATTTAATGAAAGTAAAGAAACCAAAAAAAAAAAAAGATTGAGAAAAAAAACGAAAAAAGAAAAGTGTTACATATCATAACTAAATATCATATTAGATATTAGTGAAGGGACTTGGCGTATTTTTTTTTAAACAGGAGAAAAGGAAAGAAGCGGTTGTTGCTCTTGCTCTTGAATTTTGAAAAGTTGAGTGAATAAGCATACTTCTAATAGTACCAAGGCCCTAAATTGACATAAAAATTAAGGGACTGTGATGCGGAAGGCAACATAAATAAAGAAGACCATTAGAACCACCCACTCTCAGAAACAGAAAGTCTTATCCCAAAAGGAAGTGAGGGCCATGTCACAGGAGATGATCAGGAAAAAATGGAATGCCTGATCACGTGCATTCTGCACTTAGGAGACTGTGTAATAAACAGGCTGTGATTCCCCAGGAGATTTCTGGACATTTCAATTCTGAGATTCTCTGACCACATTAATGGAATCCATATTTTGGACTATTTTTAGAAGTGTAAGCCCAGGTGCTCCCTTACTGACTTGCGCATATGAGCAATAAGGCTCATGTGCCCAATTCCATTTGTTATAACAGAAGACTTTCAAAACAAGTGTGCCATTAAACAGTCCATTTCATAGAGAAGACTAAGAAATATAGACACTGTATTGCCCTGCACAACATGGGTAATTCTAAACCAAATCCTGTACTGTACCTACAAACATCTCCCTCTGTTTCTGCTCTATAATAATGTACTTTGTAAGAGCTGCTGAGCAAAGTGGCAGAATCACAGGGTGTCCATAAACGTGAACTTTGGAAAAATCCTGTGGCTTGTTATCTCAGAGAGTCACTTGTCCCTGGAGGAGTGGGGGCTCTATCCACTTGATCACGTTTGGCCATGTACCTTGCGGAGGTGTCAGCCCTTGTAGAGTTATCCAAGCCGTGGGGCCTCAAGACCTGCGTTTGGACTTCGCTCCCAACCCTCACATCTCACTACTTCCACTGAATTCTCCAGCTTGCACTGAAATTGGTATGAGTGCCGAACAATTAGCAAACATATTGCAATGGCCAAGTACGGTTATTCTAAAACAAGGGAGGAAAAAGATAATGACTGAGCAGCTGGGTGATGTACGTTCAGCTTCTCTGCTGGAAGAACTGTTTAGAGAAGGGAGTGGAGGTGAAGCAGTCCCTCGAGAGACCAACAGAGTCAAGAGCACATGAGCTTGGCACATCGTGCCCTAGACACGTTCCGCAGTCTCGCATTTTTATGGGGCTGCCTACTGAGAGGATGCCATTGCCACCATTGTCAGCAGACGGCTTGCGAGGCTCCTTGGGGGAGAATTGCTCATCACCCCAACTGGCTAACCACCACCGAGGCAACTGTCCTCTGCCTGGGTGAGAAGTGCTGAGACAAGGCTGTTCTTCTGGACAGGTGCTGGGGGAATGTAATTTCCTTGTAGACCATCTAACTCTAATTGGATACTTGAAAATGCTTCTGCTGGTGATGGTGTCCATGGTGTGCTGCTGAGACTTATGAGGAGAGAGGAGCGATCTCAACAGGGACCAGAGCTACCAGAACGCTCTGCCATCCAGAAAGCTCACCACCAAGTCACTCGCTGTAACATGGTCCTTTTCCTCCCCCTGCTGAGTGGCAGCTGTGAGGAAGAGCTTAGCAAGTCTGTAACCATAATGGAGTACAAGAGGTCACAAGGACGACAGGAAACTGAGACCTGGAAGAAATAAGAAAGGGGAGAAGATAGAATCACTTTGAAAGTTTTGTTCAAAGGAGGTTCTTGGTTTATATGTACTTTTTGCTTAGGATGCTCATCCCAAGGCCAAAGCCTGATGTGGTCTACACAGGTGTATCCTATGTAGAGCCAGAACAGGTGTGCAGCCTCAGAGGTCCTGACGGCACCGACCAGCTGAAATCTGGGCTTTGCCCAGAGCCTTGGGTGGAAGAAAGTGTGCAAGTTTGGCTCCTCTGCAGGCCCAGGGCACCATGTGAACCCTGCTTCCAATTTTCTCTGGCAATCCTACCTGTCACACAGGGCAGAGCAGATCAGGGAATCCCGCTTCATGCCTAAAGAGCCTCGCAGGCTTCAGGAGCCATTGGCTGATTCACAGGTCTCCCTTTGTGGGTATAATAATCATTCAGAGAGGAGAGGCTGCCAGGTGAGGGGTTTCATAATGGGGGAAATGGCATTCACAGAGTGTTTGCGATGCTCGTGGTCCAGAGCACTTTAACCTTATTTGGGAATTTTAATGAACTGTAAATGAGAAAACCAAACCTTCCCTATAGCTCAGAGGGAAATTTAACATCTGTAGTCATCTCCCGCCTCAGGAGCTCGGCGGCCCTCGTCGCTGGGTGTGTGGCAAAAAGGCCCTGGGTTTTGCCATATGAGAGTCTAGGCATACGGATTTGCTTTAGTGCTATTTGATATTTAAATATTAGTTGACATGACACGATAGTGCTTTATTTTGCTCATTGTGAGTGCGTGTCAGATGTCCCAGAATTCTGCTTGTGGTGGTGGGAGGAGTGATGTGAAGAAAGGCGTGGCAGGGTGCTTAACATTTAAATTTAAACTTTTAGACAGCATGGGTTTAGGCTTTCCCATTATTGCTGTGATTTTTGGTGACCTTTATTCTGAAACAGATGTTCAGCATAATATTTTATTGAAGTGCCTGTATTCAACAAGGACAGCTCAGAGCAAAACCAAAGTGGTTAGTGGCCAAAGCAGGGGGCTTCTTCGCCATCCAGTGGTGCCACGTGCGAATTAGCTGCAACTAATGCCGCGTTGAGGTCCCCAGTGTGGAGGGCAGTAGGCTGGGGAATGGTTGTCCACGGTATGTCCCTAAACTCCTTGTTTCACCTCTTTTGTAGAAGCCCAAGACACTGTGAGCCAGAGGG
Organism: Smutsia gigantea; assembly: GCA_032199065.1. Taxonomy (NCBI): domain Eukaryota; kingdom Metazoa; phylum Chordata; class Mammalia; order Pholidota; family Manidae; genus Smutsia; species Smutsia gigantea. The sequence continues at coordinate 298,355 of JAVSCE010013068.1, forward strand.
AGATGATAACCTTTCCATCTGGTGCCAGATTTGTCAAACAAATCAGAACCACCTTCCAGGATGACTCCAACGGTGCCATTTGAGTATGAATCACACATTAACAGATAAGCCATAATACCTCAGAGAATACATGTTATCTATTTTAACAGGCAAAAATTCTCCAGTGCATCAGATTCAGCCATTTAGAGCTTACTGACCGTGAGTGTGTGTCACACCTTTGTCATCAGGTGCCATAAACTTGGATAAGGTTGTGACAGATGCATGCCACTCACCCCTGTTTGTGTTTTCAAAACTCCTAATAAACAATTGTCAAGGAATGCATCTCTGGGATTATGACAAATTATGTGTTCTGATAATCCAGCAACATCCTTTGGGGGCAGGGGCTGTTTTGCCTTTGAATCACACAGACTCTCAGGGGAGAAATCACTCTTCCCAAAAGCTTATAAAGAATAACTTAACATGGGGAATAATCAATGTGAATTAGAGTAGCTCCTCTGGATTCCTGCTTAAGGGTGAAGTCCAGAGTTGAAAATACTCACTCTCTACTCTAAACATACACACATGCACACATATTCTTCAGATCCATAATCTACAACTCTTTTCCATACTCCATTAATTAACATATTTATCCAGGTCAAAAAACGATTTTATATGTGCTTATATTTGTATAGTTCTATATTGTTCTTTTTTTTGGTCTCAGAGTGGACTTCATTTGAGTCTCCATGGCACCCATAACAAATTACCACAAACTTGATGGCTTAAAGGCAACAGAAATGTACTGTCTCAGTGTTCCAGAGGCTAGAAGTCTCAAATCAAGGTGGTAGGGCCATGCTCCTGCTGCAGGCCCCCAGGAAGAATCTGCTGGCTCCAGGCCTTCCTTCGCTCAAGGCCATCTTCACTTCCTTGTTGGTCCTTCCATCTGCTTATAAGGTCACCAGTCAATGGATTCAGAGCCTACCCTAACTCACTGTGACTTCATCTTAGCTAATTACATCTGCAAAAATCGTATTTCCAAGTAAGGTCACCTTCTAAGATTCCAGGTGGACACAAATTTTTGTGGGACAATACTCAACCCATTGCAGGAGTTGATCTGAAGGAGTTACATAATTTGGGCATTCTTACTTCTTATTGACAAACACAAGGCGAACAATGATGTCCTTCTGCTCTGATACTTGTGCGTTCACTAGAATCTGCAAGTCAAAAGATGCCAGAAGCCCATAGGCACTTGAGGGCAACTGGGACAAGCCTAAGGACGATGGTGCCTCACCAGTCTCACTGTGCCTTGGTCAAACAAAATGGTGCCGAGAAAGTCCGAAGTATGTTGGAAGACATTTCTCTAAGGTATTAAATTCTAGTCCAAGAAGTGCCTGTGGATATCAGCCAAGATGCAGCCCTGAGGAACTCCCATGTAGCCTGTCAATTTCACTAGGGGCAGGAAATGGGGAACACACACACACACACATGCACACACACACACACAACTCTGACATGATTGGAAGCCAAATTTATCTTTATCTTTCTTGGACTACCTTGTTAACACAGGGACCTTAGTTTTCAGATGTGAGTTTCTGTGCCAGTAAGCAAACTGATGCAACCAAACCTCTTCATTAAAAACACAAGCAAAGAAAAAATCAAAGATCAGAAAATGTGAAAAGGTATTCCATTCATGCAACTATTGTTATGTCAAGTTCTGATAAAGAAAGATTGGAGAGATGGGGAAATAAAAGGAAAGCCAGAGAGAGAGAGATGAGAGAGAGAATAGAGTAAAAGAAAAAGATACTTTACACATTGATATAAGCATGAATAATTTTAGCTGAAAAACAGAACAACTTACTCTATTATGATGAATCAAAATTTCATTGTATGAATAAAATTTTATCTGTGAATATGCACACACATACTCTCTCTCCCTCTTTCTCATTTAATCCACACAACAGCCTGCAATCTACTTTATATATCAGGAAACTGCAGCACAGAGTTTAGTAGTTTAGTAACTTTCCAAGGGAAGCTGAGCAGGTCTTCTTCTGGCCCCAGAATCTGGGTTAGTGTTTCTAATTACAGAATGCTGGTGGGGAGATAAAACATCTACTCTTTGGTACACAATCACTAATTATGCCTAATACAAGTACTTTGGAAAAGAGTTTGGCAAGACCTAGGAGAGCTGAACATTTAGCTCCCTTGTTTGTCAACAACCCCATTCCCAGGAATGCACTGCAGCAAATCCCTTATGTGCATGGCAGGTGACATGCATAAGAATGCTCAGAGCCGCCCTGTTCATAACAACACATAAGTGAAAACAACCCATATTCCTGTTAAGAGTCAATAATATAATTAAAGTATGATTTGTTCTTACAGAATAATTCTAGACAAGAGTGAAAAATGAATGACTTACATGTACATTCATAAGAATGGATGAATCTTAGAAATATTAGTTTGAAGGGAAGAAGGTCAGAGATATTTTACAAAGACCACAAAAGCAGTCACAATTAATAATATATCTTTTAGAGCTATGTGTGAAACTATGAAGAATAAGATAAAACAAAAAGCAAAATTCAGTAAGTGATTACCTTATAGGTGGGAGGTAAAAGGTAAGATTCGGGAAGGACAGGTGGCATCACAAACTTGTACCTTTGAGTTGAGTAGCGGGGTGTTGAGTCCACTCTTTATATTTTCTTCTTTCTTACATACATAAAACTTGTGGGGGGGAATTATTCCCCCCCTTTGTTAAACAAGATAATTAGTAAAGGATAATGGAGTGAATGAGGGCTTTGAAGAGCAAGAGATAATTTAGGTTGAAGTTTATAAAACAGAACGTGGTGAATGAATATTTTAGGAATAAATTATGGAACGGTACACACTCCTTTTTTTCCCTGCTATTCCAAATTTCAAATCAAATGTTCAGTTCAAAAGAGCTCCAGAATATTCAGTCTTGACTGTACTATCTGGTGAGTATTAAATGTTCTAATCCATAGGGGAGAAAAAGAACTATAAATGCAAATGAGATGAACTAGAACACATCAAAATTTAAATTAGTCATAGGTAGGAATATGAGCAAGACATCTATGAGAAAACAATTTTGGCTACAAGTTTGGCTATAAAGGTAGTAAAAACTGGTCTTCTCAGTGAAAACCGTAATTTGTAAAGTTGAAGGTTTTTGTAGGGAGTACACAAAAATCTCATACAGTGAGCTTACAGTGCATCCTGTAGCTTTTATTTAAGGCAATATGGAATGAACAATGGCCCAAACATACCCAGTTAGCTCTGAGAATTGATTTCAACATATAGTCTTAGTTATTATAAGTAAAAATACAACAAATATTACTTAATTTTAGTACCTGGCAATGCTGAGATAGTTTCAAACATTCTTACTTCTACATTTCAATTTGATTTTTCAGTAATATAACATGCTTGTTCAATAAAGTGTATTAAATAAATAAAGGGTCTATGAGTATGGATAGCTAGCTTGTACTCTAGCAATCTTGTGCCAGTGTATTTTTACACTTTTTGTTTATTCTTATAACAATTGCATCCTGTTTAGTGAAATTCACAAATGTACTTTCCTAAACCTAAATGTAGTGCTCTCTCTTATATGCTTGTTTCTACCCAGTTTTCAAGGGCTTAAATCTGTCAGTGAAATTCAGCTTAACTGGAAAACACTAACAAGGACAAAAGAAGGAGGAAATGTCAACAGGGGAACTCTTTTGCCAGGTCAATGTCATCCTTTGAGTTAAGGTAAAGTAACATACTTTGCTTATTTATTTTAAAGGTAAGCCATATTGGCATATGCTCATCACATTGGAATAAAGGATTAAATATCTGTGTAGCTTAACAAGACAGAGTAATAACTATAGCCCCTTTTGCATCAATATAAGAAAAAAAACAGGCTTTTTCAATTCTTTAAATTGTATTCATTTAAAATGAATTTATTTAAAATGGAAACCACATTAATTTAAAATGAAAAATAATTATTTAAAACTTGCTATTTAATATCATAGCTCATTATTTTAAATAAACTTTTTTGAAGTCCTGATTATCAATATAATAATAGATTTTGTATCAAATCACAAGATGTTAATAAAAATAAATGAGGACTTGAAGAAAAGTAACTTGAATTTATTGAGCACAAGATATATGTTAATGCTTCTCAAAAAGATTATTTCATGAATTATCCCAACAGATTTCTGTAGGATATACCATTCTCATATCAGATCAGCAACCTGAAATTCAGATAAGCTAAATAACTTGCCCACAGTCACAGTCAGACACTGATAGAACCAAGATTCAAAGGTTCTTGTTCCTGTGCATATATTCACTCTTTCTTTGTGATAAATGCCTGACTTCTGTAACTTAACTTCTCAAGGAAAATAATATGGTGAGCCCCCTTTCATTCCAGAGACATTCGTGGTAAATCTTTTTTCTTATCAATCTGGCTCACAGTTGGGAATAATAGGGAGAGAGAGAAAAAGAGAAAGAGAAAAAAATTTAAGTACTTGAAGGATGGTGCCATAAACAATTGAAATATATATTCCTGATCTTCATGCAATATTAATAAAAAGCCATAATTATTGGTACAGTTTATTGTTAAAATAAAAATAAACATATACTCTCAAGCTATGATTCTGTCACCTTATTGAATATCCCATGTTCATCCAAGGCAGAAAACCAAGACTTGATCTTAAGAAGAAGAGAAACCAAGAAAAATAATAATGACAAATGTAGTTAAGGGTCAGAAAAATAGCACAACAAACAACCTCAACTACATCCAACTAAGCAGTTGTTTGGGAAAATGAAATAAGTAAATATATGAAGGGGGAAAATCCTTATGAAAATCTATATATATCAACAGTATTGTTTGTTTCACTTTGCCTGGAACATTAAGGCAGAGGTTAGTGCTAGATGAAGAAGCTTGAGTAGAGTAAGAGAGACTTAGCTACAAAAAGGAAGGAGCTCATAAGTGCCAAGAAGAGAAATACTGTTTTAGACATCTAGGTTGAAGATCTTAAAAATATGGTGACAGTTATTATGTGACTTACTCCAATAGCCAGCAGTGCTCTAAGTCAAGGAATAAAATAGTGTCAAGAAATTGAACACTATATGTTGATCCAGGGCTGATGTTTGGAGGATTAAGGAGTAATTAGTAGAGTTCTGGTGAGTGGCTAACTGGCAAATCATGGTATACAGACTAATTAGAGAAAGGGCTGAAGGCAGCCAAAAGTATACATGTTTGATGTGGTCAGGTGTCTTGAAAATCTTGCACTCCATTCTAGTTGTGAATCTAACATAGTCCCTAACACGTATTTGGCACTTAGTAAATACATGTCAAATAAAACAACAAAAAAAATAAAAATATGAAGGGACTATAGGACTGCACACAATTTTTGAAAGCAAGTTTCCAATATCTGATTCATATTAAAATTTTGATCTGTAAAAATGATTTTATGGTAAAATTGCCATCATGGACAAAATAACTAGGTTCAACTCTGTTAGCTGGTTTTCATAGTTGTGCCTTTCAGTGTTCTGTGTGATTAACTAGATATCCATCAGTACACTGTACAATAATACTATTATATATTATTTTATTAACATTTTTGAAATGTGAACTTCCATTGCATATTTTATCCTCAAATAGCAAATTATCTAGTCTTTTGCTCTATATTCGGTGATTCTTTTCCAAAAATATTTTATGGTAGAATATTAAAATATTTGTGATGTTACATAGTAATTTCATTGCTTTAAGTTTTAATAGTGTGTTTACTTAGCAATAGTGAGATGGTTTATAATTTTACTAGATGGTATATATCATCTATGCTTCTGAATATAATTATATTTATCACTGAATTATTATCTACTAAATCCCTGGTTCTCTATGTAAATAGATGTGGAAACTAAGGTTCACTCTGGTGTGAGGTCACATGGCAAATAATGCACAAAATATATAAAATCCCATCTAAGTCTTTGCTTCTTGTAGACTCTATTTTTTTTATTCTAAAATATTTTGAGGAGATGTGCAAGTATTTAAAAATTACAGTTTGTTATAATGTATACCAATAGTTTTGAATCACTATATTTTAAATAGCACTAAATTGACTTTAAAGTTTGTTGATTGAGAATAAAGATTTCACAACACCTGTTACATACTAAGATATAAGACATGAATCAGCTTTTAATGTGGAGCAAAAGCAGATAGCACTCTTCTAAAAGGTTGGGACCTTAGGAAAGTTTCTTGATGAACCATTATTATATTTGGCTTCCTTACTGACTTTCTGAAATGAGTAGCAAATGTGGGCCTCTTGACCATTTTGGCAATGCACTGAAAACAGATCCAACTAGGAAGTCAGTAGTCTAATACCCCTTGGAATTAGGATTGTCAGATTTAGCAAATGAATACAGAGTACTCATTCAAATTTCAATTTCAGACAAAGAGTGGAATTTTTTTTTTAGTATATCTTTTATTTGAGACATACTTATACTGAAAAATCATTCATTGCTGATCTGAAACCCTAATTCAACTTAGTGTCCTGTGTTTTATCTGACAATCCTATCCTAGGAGCACAATTTATCAGGATCAGAGAGAACAGGGAAACATAAATATTAGCAAATGTCTCCTGAAAACTGCTCTGGGAAAGCATAGTTTTAAACAGACATGAAATTCTTCCATATTCTTAGGTGAAATTCTTCTGATTCCACGTGAGCAGAGGGCAAGGGGAGATCTTGTTTCACAGGCTCACAGCAAACCAATTCTTGATGGGCGGTTGTTGGCCAAAGGCAGTACAACAGAAGTTGGGAGAAGGCCAAATGGAAACTTAATGAATCCTTAAATGAAGAAGGGGTTAGGGGAAAGCAATTCGCAAGGTGTTCTACTGATGCAGGAAGGAACTATACAATATGAAACTGAAGAGTCTTTATTTACACCTTGTGTCATTGAGTTTACAACAGTGAGATTGTATTTTTTTTTAAGTGTTGTGTTTGTTAACATCATTTAGTTTGGGTCTCTACAGTTTTATACTGTTAGGTGGTTCCTAGGGGCCTTGTAAATTAATACTTTAAAAGTAACCATAGGCTTTTCTCAATAGGATGATAATATTAATGATAAAAATAAAATTGAATTAGCCTGTAATAATGATTTAACTTTACATTGTATACACTGAGCTGGGAGTGGATTGTTTTCTTTTCCATACTCCCAGTCCCAACAGCAAAGTGTAAATACAGTATACCCTCTAAAGATACATACATGGGCAGGGAATATTACACAGTCCTTCTGCCTTTATGAAAACTGTATCTACATTTAGCATGTTATAAAAAAAAGCCACTGGGAGTTTGGATTGGGGAGGGTGGAAGGAGTGTTTATAATCATTCCTGAAAATCTGATCCTTAAAATATAAGGGAATTAAAATGACAGCAAATGCAACAAATAGCTGTTTGAAAAAGATAAGCTTCACTTGAATTTTACCTGCCCATATCTAATAATACAGACATGCAACAGTTCAATCTAGACCTTAAAATAAACATTTTATTGAGGTCAGCGGAGTGGGTGGTATGTAACTGATATTTGACTCTGCTCATTTAATATTCTGCTGGAAACTGGTAGAGGTAATTAAGGGGAAAGCTACTCCAAATCTTTTTGATGAAGTTCTTGACAGCATGTCAGTATATATTTTTATAAGTAAATAGAATTCAACTGAAAAAAATCCTGTTTAAAAAATGGGAAGGGTTTGCAACTGCATAAATGTGATTACCTAATTTTGCTACATCACACAGGCTTTATTCTGTGATCTACTCTTTACGTTTCTTGCTTTGCCTCTAATAAATCCATCAGGCAGAATGTGACCAGTCTTGGGGTCCCTTGTCTGGCGCTTAAATCCCTAGCATGTTGCCTGAGATGGTAGGAGCTCTGTAAGTGTTTGTTGAGTGAATGAATACATGAATTATTAATTAAATCAATTATATGCTGACTGTGCTCTTTGGCCAATACTGTCAATGTTTTCCAGACTAACTCAGGGCCAGTTAAAAGGCAACTAGAAACACAGCAAGAGTTCCTGCACATGTAACCCAGGTTACTGCTGAAATATCTCCCTGTAATATTCAAATGTGAACTACCAGTATTTCCAGAGCAATTCATTAATGATGATTTTCTTTAGCTCCTTACCTCTGTTTTTATGATGATGTTGGTACAGGCTGGAACCTCAGGAAAATGTCTTGGTGAACAGCTGTCATTACATTTGTCCTCCTTTCTTGCTTTCTGAAAAGATGAGTTGTGAATGCGGGCCTCTTGACCATTTTGGCAATGGGCTAAAAACAGATCCATCTAAGGAGATCAATAGTCTAATAGCCCCTGGAATTTGGATTGTCAGATTTAGCAAATGAATACAGAGTACTGACTCAAATTTAAATTTCAGATAAAAAGTGGAAATATAAAATAGAGTGATAGATGATAGGTAGATAAATGGATAAATAGATACAGATAAAAAACTTTTTCTATACTATCTGGTCACAGTTATTTTCTGAACATTAACTTAGATGTTTTTTCACTTTACCATCAAAGGATACTTAATAAAATATATTTATATTTGTATTGGGGTCCCCGTTGTGTCCAAATACAAATACCAGATCACACCCTTCTTCTCCCACTGTAAGTGATGTTAAATACAGTTTGTTTTTCCCTTCCTCTTGAAACATGTTTTTACTTGCCATTTCATTTTCTTGGTTTTTCTCATTTGTCATTAGCTATTCTTCCTTGATGTCCTTTGCTGAATCCTTCCTGTCTTCCTTAGCCTAAATGCTGGAATTCTCTGGGACTCCAAATTTGGAAATCTTTAAGTATCCAACTACATTACTTCCTAGATCAAAGGTTATGAAACATTCACTGTTTTTGGTAGCCTTAGAATCTCATACTATTTTTCAACATACCTTGAGGCCAAAAGAAGTTCCATTTTTAAGTAGTTGAATCCAAAAAACTTGCTGTGTATTTATGTCCTGTGGTAGGATGAACAGTGGCCTCCAAAACTATCCAGACCCAAATCCTGAAATCTGTGAATGTGTTACCTTACATAGCAAAAGGGATTTTGAGTATATGATTAGATAGGCAGGTTATTCTGGATTGCCTGGGTGGGCTGCTGTAATTCCCTGGGTCCTTGCAAGAGGGAGAGAAAACATCAAAGAAGATGGAAGGTAATGTGATGATAGATTTGAAGATGCTGGTTTGGAAGATGGTGAAAAAGACCATGAGCAAACTACCACACAAATGGAGCTATAAAAGCTGGAAAAGGGTATGGATCCTTGCCAAAATAAGGATCAGAGGGAGTGTGGAACTGCTGACACTTAGTTTCAGTTCAGTGAAACAATTTAGGACTTCTGACCTCCAGAATTGACAGAGAATAATGTGTTGTTTTAAGTAACTAAACATGTGGTAATTTATTACAGCAGCCATCAGAAACTAATACATGTTCTAACAATTTCACAGTCATATTAAAAATACAGCAGATTGGAAAGAAAAACAATATGCTTGTTTTGTTACTACTGCAAGGCATGCAGCTGTTGGGCACTGCACAACTCTTCAAATCTTAAAATACGATTAAACACTTTCATCTTCACTTCCTGTTCCACACTGGTTTTCATGCAGTCCTCATTTTTTATCATAGTGCACAAAAATATGGTGACATTTAAAGAAATGTGCTTTGATCTAATGTTGAAACTGTAAACTACCTTGTGTTAGTAGTATAGGTGCTGTCCAACAAATCAATGCTTTTCCCTCAAAATTTAAATGTCCTGTAGAGCTCCTAGAACAAATTTTGGCATACATTTTTGTACCAGAATCCTAGATAATTAAATCTGGTCCCATGATTTTAAAAGCATCTATATACTAATTTTCAATTTTTTGTTTCCACACTAAATTATTCCCTTGAGCCAATTCATCTATCTAGCAGCCTACTAACTGTCTCAACTTGGATATCTAAACAGCACCTCAAATTATATGTATGCTTGCCTAGAATGTTCTCACACTAGATATGTATATTTTGCCTATTGTCAAATATAGGACTCAGCCCCACCCCACCAGGAAACCTACCTAGAGGGAAGCTGTGTGGCCTATCCTACAGACCCAGTTACAATGACAACTGATCAGAGAGCCCAGCCAGCTGCTCTGCCCATCTGCAGATCTGAGCCGATGCTCTCGTTTGGCCAGGGAGCTTGGCAGGAGTTCTGCCTGATTCAGGACACAGCCATAATGGCCATAAAACCTCTTTTAAAGACCTGTCCAGGCAGGGAATAAAATTGACTGCCATATCCATTTGCTTAATATAGAACCCAGTCCTTCCCAACAACAAGCCCGCATAACCCAGGCATCTGCAGAGCCATATCTACAACCATATTTGGGCAGGAAACTAAACCAGAGATCCTATCCAACTATGTTCAGCCAGTGGCAACTGAAATGTCTGGGCACAGGCAGTAGGATCACACAAATAGAGACCATGATACCAAGCTCCACCTGCCCAAGAATGCTGACCTGTCCAGAACCCCTAAAACAGCTGAAATGACTGTGGAGCAGTACCCTGATGAAGAAAACCTGTAAAGTCTGGAAGACACCACTTAGTCAATGTGCAGACACTAACACAAGGAATAAAGAATCATAAAGAATCAGGTAAACATAACACCACCAAAGGAAACTAATGAGTATCCAATAACTGACCCTAAAAAAATGAATATCTGTGAACTGCTTGACAAAAACTCCAAAATAATCCTCTTAAAGTAGTTTAGTGGACTACAAGAACACACAGACAGACAACTAAATGAAATTAGGAAAATAGAGACTTCCGGGAAGATGGTGGTGTGAGCAGGGCGGCAGAAATCTCCTCCCAAAACTATATATACCTATGAAAATACAGCAAATACTATTCCTAAAAGAGAGACCAGAATACACAGGAAAGCGCACAGCGTGCAGCTACACCCGAGAGGACTCGGCACCCCAAGAGGCGGGTAAGATACGGAGCCATGACCTAGCGGGAGCCGAGCCCTCCCCCACCCCAGCACACCGGCGGGAGGAGAGGATTCAGAGCTGGGAGGGAGTGGAAGTACACCCTGCGAAGTAGCCAGCCCCGGTGAACTGTGCAGGGAGCACTGAACACTCATGGGGCGGTGTAGCGGAGATGGGAGAGACAGAGGGTGCAGGATAAGAGCGGGGAACGCGCCAGGGTGCTTGCAGCTGGCTCCTGGGAAGGAAAAAAAAAAAGAAAACCACGCACTTTCTTCTGCCGTCTTAAAGAGACGGGAGCCCAGTGGAGGAGCCGGATTGCCCCAGCACACTCAGCCCAGCAGGCTGGGAGTGCTGGGGAGTTTCGGACTCCTTAGCTGGCGACTGAGAAAGGATGGCCGCACTTAGACTTTCCACAGAGATCAACAGCCTCCCATTCGTTCCCACCCCAGCCAGAGCTATAAAGGGCCCTGTGGAGCAGCGTGGCCATGGCTGCGAAATAGTGGAGCAACAGCGCCACCTACAGCATGCCCACAGAATCTACTCCCGGTGGGCATTTTTGTTTGTTTTGTTGTGTTGTGTTTTCGGTTTTTTCTTCTCTTTCTTTTTTCTTTCCTTTTTTTTTCTTTTTAAAGTCTTAAAGAGCCCAGCTGATATAAGTGGGAACTACCAGCGACCACGACTATAGCCATGAAAAGACAGAGGAATATGGTCCAGACTAAGATCAACCAGACAACCCCAGAAAGGGAGAAAGAAGGGATGGAAATGCACAGTCTTCCTTAAAAAGAATTCAGAATAAAACTCATAACCATGCTGATGGATCTACAGACAAATGTGCAAGAGCTGAGGGAGGAAGTGAGGGAACTGAGGAAAGACAATGCAGAAACCAGACAAGCGATCGACGGGCTTAACAGCAGACTGGATTAGATACAAGAGACTGTTAATGGAATAGAAATCAGAGAACAGGAATACAGAGAAGCTGAGGCAGAGAGAGATAAAAGGATCTCTAGGAATGAAACAATATTAAGAGAACTGTGGGACCAATCCAAACTAAACAATATTCACATTATAGGAGTACCAGAGGAAGAAGAGAGAGAAAAAGGGATAGAAAGTGTCTTTGAAGAAATAATTGCTGAAAACTTTCCATCGATGGGGAAGGAAATAGTCTCGCAGTCCATGGAAGCCCACAGATCTCTCAACACAAGGGACGGAAGGAAGACAACACCAAGACACATAATAATTAAGATGGCAAAGATCAAAGATAAAGACAGATTATTAAAGGCAGCTACAGACAAAAAAAGATCACCTTCAAAGGAAAACCCATCACACTGTCATAAGACTTCTCAACAGAAACCTTACAGGCCAGAAGAGAATGGCATGATATATTTAACGTAATGAAACAGAAGGGCCTTGAACCAAGAATATTGTATCCAGCACGATTATCATTAAAATATGACGGAGAGATTAAGCAATTTCCAGACAAACGAAAGTTGAGAGAGTTTGCCTCTCATAAACCACCACTACAGGATATCTTAAACGGACTGCTCTAGATGGAAGCACCCCTAAGGCTAAAAAGATGTCACCAGAGAAAATAAAATCACAGCAAAGAAGGCAGACCATCCAAATACTAACTAAAGGCAAAGAATAAAACACCTAGTATATAAAGAATGGAAGAGGAAGAATAAGAAGGGAGAGAAATGAAGAAACATCAGATAGTGTTAACAATAACTTAACAAGAAAGTTAAGTTATATTGTTAGATAGTAAAGAAAAACCCTTGAACCTTTGGTAACCATGAATCTAAAGCCAGCAATGGAAGTAAGTACATATCTATCAATAATCACCCTAAATGTAAATGGACTGAATGCACCAATCAAAAGACACAGAGTAACAGAACGGGTAAAAAAGCAAGACACATCTATATGCTGCTTACAAAACACTCACCTCAAACCCAAAGATATACACAGACGAAAAGTGAAGGGATGGAAAAAGATATTTCATGCAAACAACAAAGAGAAAAAAGCAGGTGTTGCAGTACTTGTATCAGACAAAATGGACTTCAAAATGAAGAAAGTAGCAAGAGATAAAGAAGGACATTACATAATGATAAAGGGGTCAGTCCAACAAGAAGGTATAACCATTATAAATATATATACACCCAACACAGGAGTGCCAGCATATGTGAAACAAATACTAACTGAATTAAAGGAGGAAATAGACAGCAATGAATTCATTTTAGGAGACTTGAACACACCACTCACTCCAAAGGACAGATCAACCAGACAGAGAATAAGTAAAGACACAGAGGCACTGAACAACACACTAGAACAAATGGACCTAACAGACATCTACAGAACTCTACACCCAAAAGCAACAGGATACACATTCTTCTCAAGTGCACATGGAACACTTTCCAGAAAGACCACATACTAGGCCACAAAAAGAACCTCAGTAAATTCAAAAACATTGAAATCCTACCAACCAACTTCGCAGATCACAAAGGTATAAAACTAGAAATAAATTTTAGAAAGAAACCAAAAAGGCTCACAAATACATGGAGACTTAACAACATTCTCCTAATTAATCAATGGGTTAACGACCATATCAAAACAAAAATCAAAGAATATATGGACACTAATGACAAAAACAACACAAAGCCACAACTTCTGTGGGATGCAGCAAAGGCAGTTCTAAGAGGAAAGTATATTGCAATCCAGGCCTATTTAAAGAAGGAAGAACATTTCCAAATGAATAGTCTAAAGACACAATTACTGAAATTGGAAAAAGAAGAACAAACGAGGCGCAAAGTCACCAGAAGGAGGGATATAATAAAGATCAGAGAAGAAATAAATAAAATTGAGAAGGATAAAACAGAAAAAGTCAATGAATGCAAGAGCTGGTTCTTTGATAAAATAAACAAAATAGATAAAGCCCTAACCAGACTCATTAAGAGGAAAAGAGAATCGACACACATAAACAGAATCAGAAATGAGAAATGAAAAATAATGACAGACCCCACAGAAATACAAAGAATTATAAGAGAATATTATGAGAATCTATATGCTAACAAGCTGGAAAACCTAGAAGAAATGGACAACTTCTTAGAAAAATACAACCTTCCAAGACTGACCAAGCAAGAAACAGAAAAACTAAACAGAACAATCATCAGCAACAAAATTGAATCGGTAATCAAAAAACTACCCATGAACAAAACCCCCGGACCAGATGGATTCACCTCTGAATTCTACCAGACACATAGGGAAGAAATAACACCCATTCTCCTTAAAGTTTTTCACAAAATAGAAGAGGAGGGAATACTTCCAAACTCATTCTATGAAGCCAGCATCACTCAAATACCAAAACGTGGCAAAGACCTCACCAAAAAAGAAAATTACAGACCAATATCCCTGATGAATGTAGATGCAAAAATACTCAACAAAATATTAGCAAACCGAATTCAAAAATACATGAAGAGGATCATGCAACATGATCAAGTGGGATTCATCCCAGGGATGCAAGGATGGTACAACATTCGAAAATCCATCAACACCATCCACCACATCAACAAAAAGAAGAACAAAAACCACATGATCATCTCCATAGACGCTGAAAATACATTTGACAAAATTCAGCATCCATTCCTGATTAAAACTCTCAACAAAATGGGTATAGACAGCAAGTACCTCAACATCATAAAAGCCACATGTGACAAACCCACAGCTAACATCATACTTAACAGCGAGAAGCTGAAAGCTTTTCATCTAAGATCGGGAACAAGACAGGGATGCCCGCTTTATCCACTGTTATTCAACATAGTACTGGAGGCCCTAGTTACAGCAATCAGACAAAACAAAGAAATACATGGCATACAGGTAGGTAAAGAAGAAGTCAAATTGTAACTATTTGCAGATGACATGATACTGTACATAAAAAACCCTAAGGACTCCATTCCAAAACTACTAGAACTAATATCTGAATTCAGCAAAGTTGCAGGATACAAAATTAACACACAGAAATCTGTTGCTTTCCTATACAGTAATGATGAACTAACAGAAAGAAAAATCAGAAAAATAATTCCATTCACAATTGCATCAAAAAGAATAAAATACCTAGGTATAAACCTAACGAAGTAAGTGAAAGACGTGTACTGTGAAAACTACAAGACACTCCTAAGAGAAATTAAAGAGGACACTAACAAATGGAAATGCATCCCATGCTCTTGGCTAGGAAGAATAAATATTGTCAAAATGGCTATACTACCTAAAGCAATCTACAGATTCAATGCAATCCCTGTCAAACTACCAACAGCTTTCTTCAATGAACTGTAACAAATAATTCTAAAATTCATATGGAACCACAGAAGACCCCGAATATCCAAAGCAATCCTGAGAAGGAGGAATAAAAGAGGGGGAATTATGCTCCCTGACTTCAAGCTCTACTACAAAGCCACAGTAATCAAGACAATTTGGTTTTGGTACAAAAACAAACCCACAGACCAGTGGAACAGAATAGAAAATCCAAACATTAACCCAATCATATACAGTCAATTAATATTTGATAAAGGATCCTTGGGTATACAATGGGGAGATGACAGCCTCTTCAGCAGCTGGTGTTGGAAAAACTGGACAGCTACATGTAAGAGAATGAAACTGGACTACTGTCTAGCCCCATACACAAAGGTAAACTCAAGGTGGATCAAAGACCTGAATGTAAGTCATGAAACCATAAAACTCTTAGGAAAAATCATAGGCAAAAATATCTTGGACATAAACATGAACGACTTCTTCATGAGCATATCTCCCTGGGCAAGGGAAACAAAAGCAAAAATGAACAAGTGGGATCATATCAAGCTGAAAAGCTTCTGTACAGCAAAGGACACCATCAGTAGAACAAAAAGATATCCTACAGTATGGGAGAATATATTCATAAATAACATATCTGATAAGGGGTTGACATCCAAAATATATAAAGAACTCACGCACCTTAACAAACAAAAAGCAAATAATCCAATTAAGAAATGGGCAGAGGACATGAATAGACACTTCTCCAAAGAAGAAATTCAGATGGTCAACAGGCACATGAAAAGATGCTCCACATTGCTAATCATCAGAGAAATGCAGATTAAAACCACAATGAGATGTCACCCCACACCAGTGTGAATGGCCAACACCCAAAACACAAACAAGAACCAATGGTGGCAAGGATGTGGAAAAAAGGGAACCCTCCTACACTGCTGGTGGGATTGCAAATTAGTTCAACCATCGTGGAAAGCAGTATGGAGGTTCCTCAAAAAACTCAAAATAGAAATACCATTTGACCCAGGAATTCCACTCCTAGGAATTTATCCTAAGACTGCAGCAGCCGAGTTTGAAAAGGACATATGCACCCCTATGTTTATCGCAGAACTATTTACAATAGCCAAGAAATGGAAGCAACCTATGTGTCCATCATTAGATGAATGGATAAAGAAGATGCGGTACATATACACAATGGAATATTATTCAGCCATAAGAAGAAAACAAATCCTACCATTTGCAACAACATGGATGGAGCTAGAGGATATGCACAGTGAAATAAGCCAAGCCAAAAAATTCAAGTATCAAATGATTTCACTCATATGTGGAGTATAGGAACAAAGAAAAAAACTGAAGGAACAAAACAGCAGCAGACTCACAGAACCCAAGAATGGACTAATAGTTACCATAGGGAAAGGGACTGGGGAAGATGGGTGGGAAGGGAGGGATAAGGGGGAAAAAGGGGCTTTACGATTAGCAGATGCAATGTTGGGGGGGCACGGGGAGGGCTGTACAACCCAGAGAAGAAGTAGTGATTCTATAGCATCTCACTACGCTGATGGACAGTGACTGTAATGGGGTTGGTGGGGGAGACCTGATGAAGGGGGTAGTTTAATAACCATAATATTGCACATGTAATTGTAGAATAATGATACCTAAATAAATTATAAAAAAAAGAATAAAGAAAGAAATTAGGAAAATAATGTTCCATGAACAAGATAAGAACTTAAGTATTAGAACCTATAAGAAAAGCCAAACAGAAAGTTTAGAGCTGAAGAAAACAATGACTGCCTGCAAATTTTTATAAAGAGCTTCAAAATAGACTCAATCACTCAGAAGACAGGAACAGTGAACTACAAGATAGGTCATTTGAAATTATGCAATCAGAAGAGCAAAAAGGAAAAAAAGAATGAAAAAGAGTAAAGAAAACCTATGAGACTTGTATAACACCACAGGAAGCAAGAATATATACATTATGAGAATCCCAAAAGGGAATAGAAAAAGAAAGGGACAGCAATTATATTTAAAGCAATAATGGCAAAAAAAAAAAATTCCAAAATGTGGGCAAAGAAATGGACATGCAGATTCATAAAGCTGAAAGGACCCCAAAAAAAGTTGAAAACTAGAAAGGGCTGCACTAAGACACAATGTAATTAAACTTTAAAATCAAAGACTAAGAGGGAATTTTGAAAGTAGTAAGAGAAAAGCTAGTCATGACACAACAGGGGACCCCTGTAAGTCTATCAGCAGTTGTGCAACAGAAACTTTTCAAGCCAGGAGATGATATACTCAAAATATTGAAAGAAAAAAGCTATCAACCAAGAATACATGCCTAGAAATGCTGTCCTTCACAAATGAAGGAGAAATAAAAATTTTCACAAATAAACAAACGCTGAAGCAGTTTACATAATGAAACCTACTCTGTAAAAAATGCTGAAGGGTCTTCATCAAGCAGAAATTAAAGAACACTCATTAGCATTTAAAAATTTTAATATCAGTGTATGTCTAAGTCTCACAGGCAATGGTAAATATATTTACAAAATCAGATTCTCTAATAATGTGATGGTGATGTTTAATTCACTTACACTTCAAATTTAAAATTTAGAAACTGTGTATTATAAGAAGCCAAAGCTATAATATTTGTTATTGGGTAGGCAATAGAAAAACATGCAAATTATAGCATCAATAACCAGTAATGTGAAAAGGGATAAGTAGAAGTAAGTACAATGTTTCTGTATACTGTCAAAATGTTTTTATCAGTTTAAAATGAAATATTGTAAGATAGTTCATATAAGCCTTTATATAACCAAGGGAAAACCTGTAGTACATTCTCAAAAAATTATAATAAAGGAGTTTAAGTATACCACAACAAAAAAATCATCAAATCATAAAGGAACACTATAAGATAAGAAACAAGGAACAAAGAACCAACAAAACAGAAAATAATGAATAAAATGGCAATAAGTAAGTCTATAGGCATCAATAATTACTTTAAATGTAAAAAAATGTAATGCTCTAACCAATGCTGTAGAATAACTGAATGGATTAAGAAATAACAATGTAATCCAGTAATATGCTGCCTACAGAAGGTTCCCTTTAGCTTTAAGTATATCTAGACTGAGAGTGAAGAGTTGGAGTAAGATATTTCAAGCAAGCATTAACCAAAGGAAATCAGGGTAAACTGTACTTGTATCAGACAAAATAGACGTTAAGCTAGAAATGGTCAAAAGAGACATCAAAGGTCATTATATAAAAGGGTCAATCCACCAAGAAGATATAACAATTATAAATATTTATGTACCTAACATCGGACACCAAAATAGAGCAAATAATAACTGAACTAAACAGGAGAAATAAACAGCCATATGGTAACTGACGGGGAATGTACTACTTTACTTTCAATGATGGGTAGATCATCCAGATGGAGAATTCATAAGGAAACAACAGCTTTGAAGAACACTATAGAGAAAATGTTCTTCACAGACATCTACAGGACATTCTACTTAACAACAACAGAACACACAATTTTCTCAAGAGCACACAAATATATCAAATGTTAGCTCACAAAACAAAACTCAAGAATTCAAGAAGATATGAATTCTATAAGTATTTTTTCTGATCACAGTGGAATGAAACTAGAAATCAGTAACAAGAAAGCTGGACAATTCACCAATACACTGAAATTAAATAAGGCAGTCCTGAGCACCAGTAGATCAACTAAGACATCAAAAGGGAAATAAAAAATACCTTAGGCCAAATGAAAATGGAAGTACAACATACAAAACCTTATGGGATACACAAAAACAATTCTAAGAAGGAAGTCTATAGTGGCAAATGCATATATCAAGAAAAAAGAAAGAACTCAAATAAACAACTTAACTTTCCACCTAAAAGAAGTAGGAAGAAAAAGAATAAATTAAACCTACAGTTAGCAGAAAGAGTAAAATGATAAATACTAGACAGAATAGAAATTAATGAAGTAGAGAATAGGGGAAAAAACAGAAAAAATTACAAAAGTAAAGAGTTGTTTTTTGAACAGGTAAGCAAAATTTTAGTTGGAGTAGCCAAAATGAACACACAAACACACATACACAACAGAGACAGAGGGAAAGTATGGACCCAAATAAATTAATCAGAAATTAAAGAGGTGACATTAAAAATGATAGAACAGAAATACAAAAAAATCATGAGACTACTATGAACAACTGTATGTCAAAAAATCAGACAGCCTAGATGAAATAGATACATTAATAGAAACATACAACCTACCTATACTGAATCATGAAGAAATAGAAAATATGAGCAGATAAATAATGGGTTAGGAGAGTGAATCAATACTAAAAAACCTCCTAACAAAGAAAATTCCTGGACCAGATGGTTTCACTGGAATTTTACCAAACAATTTAAAGAAGAATTAACACCAATCTTTCTCATATTCTTCTCGAAAATTGAAGAGGAGAGAATCCTCCCAAACTCATTTTACAAGGCCAGTATTACCTTGATACTAACTCAAGAAAAGGACACTGCAAGAAAAGAGAACTATGGGCCAATATTCCTGATAAATACAGATGCAAATTATCAACAAAATACTAGCAAAACAAATTCAACAGCAAATTAAAAGAGTAATACACCACAATTGAGTGAGATTCATTCAGGAGATGCAAGGAGTGTTCAACACATACAGACCAATAAATGTGATACATTACATTAATAGAATGAAAGATGAAAATCATGCAATCATCTCAATAGGTACAGAAAAAGCATTTGACACACTTAAACATCTATTTATGATAAAAACTCTCAACAAATTAGGTATGGAAGAAACATACCTCAACAAAGCAAGGACTATATGACAAAACCACAGCTAACATCAAACTAAATAATGAAAGGTTAAAAAGCTTTTCCTCTTTGATCAAGAACAAGACAGGAATGCCAACTGTCATCACTTCTATTCAGCATAGTACTAGCATTCCTAGCCAGAGCAGTCAGGCAAGAAAAACAAATACAAAGCATCTAAAATGGAAAAGAGGAAGCAAAAACTGTCTCTACTTGCAGATGACATGACTTCATATATAGAAAATCATAAAGACTTCACCAAAAACTATTAGAGCTATTCAGCAAATTCAGCAATGTTGTAGGATACAAATCAACATGCAACAATCAGTAGCATTTCTGTGCATTAAAAATCAGCTAATTGAAAAAGATATAGGGTAAACAATCACATTTACAATAGAAGCAAAAGCAATAAAGCATGTGGACATAAATTTAACCAAGGACATGAAAGATTTGTATATTGAAAATTATAAGACATTGATGAAAGGAATTGAAGAGAACAAACAAATGGAAAGATAACCTGTGCTCAAGGATTAGAAGAATTGATATTGTTAAAATGTCCATACTACCCAAAGCTGTCTATAGATTCAAAGCAATCTGTATCAAGATTCCAAAGGTATTTTTTGCAGAAATAGAAAAACCAATCCTACAATTTGTATGGAACCACAAAAATACTGAATAGCAAAGTAATTCTGCAAAAGAACAAAGCTGTAAATATCACACTTCCTGATATTTAAACTAAATTACAAAGGTATAGTAATTAAAATAGTATGATACTGGCATAAAAATGGACACATACACCAATGGAACAGAATCAAGAGCCCAGATATAGTCCCATGCATTTTCAGTCAACTAATATTTGACAGGGAGCCAAGAATACTCTATGAAGAAAAGACAGTATCCTCAATAAGTTGTGCTAGAAAATTGTATATTAACATGCAAAAGAATGAGAGCAGAGCTGTATCATATACCACTAACAAAAATTAACTCAAAATGTGTTAAAGACTTAAATGTAAGACCTAAGACCATAAAACTTCTAGAGGAAAACATAGGGAAAACATTCTTTGACTTTTGTCCTGGAAATGTTTTTTGCATATGACACCTAAAACAAAAATTTTAAGTGGGATTACTTAAAAATAAAAGGCTTCTGCACAGCCAAGGAAATGAATGACAAAATTAAAGGCAACCTACAGAATGGGGGAAAATATTTGCAGACCACATTCTGATGAGAGGTTAATATCCAAAATATGTAATTCAGGAATTCATACAACTCAAAGGAAAAAATGATCCAATTTAAAAATGGGCTAGAAAATATAGAGAATGTCTAAACATGTTCAGAAGTTCTATCAGGAATATGTGATTCCAATGAAATAAAGCAGCCTTGAGTAGAGAGAACTAATGCGATTCAGGTAATAAATGCTGAGGATTCTGGAGAAAAAGAGAACTTTGTGGGCTCGTAAAGAGTGGAAATTCTCCCTTATAGTTACAGCGGACAAGATGGAGAGAAAAGTTAAAGGAAGTCATAGCAGTGCTCCCATCCATTCCCCTGTGGTAGAATTTGGCAAAATCACCCATTAGTTGATTAATCAATATACTTGCCAAGAAGAGAGGCTTCTGTGTCACATCTCTAATTTCATTTTTATAAGCATTCATTTCTTCTCATTTACTGAAAATACTCATTTTTCTAATAAGATACAAGGAACATAAAATTGAAAATGGGAACGTATATTAATAATATTGAATACAAAAAGTAAGACTCCTTTGTAAGAAGACTCTTTTACCTGAATGAGGTGGGTGTGTGCTGTTCAAAATTGCACCTATTTCCAATGTCAGCATTGGTAAAGTCTGGTGATGTTTCCCTTCATTCAATTAGCAATCATTGTTCGCATTCTCACATTGTAAACTAACAATCCTGTATGTGATACTGGAGAATATGAACTTTCTGATAAACGGGATAACATAATAAAAACAAAATCCTATTTATATGGATACTACTGTGTTGTGAAACTCATATCTTGCTGGCTTAACTTAACAAACTTGGCTTAGTTCAGTGTTTTGTGGTCCCAGAAAGTCCTAGGACTGCAGAACTGGGTTGAGCCCCCCTCAGCAGGCTGCATTAGTTATCTCTAGATCAATGTATTGATTTGCTTGTTTACAAGATACAAAAGGATTGTCTAGAGACTGTTGATTCATGTTTTTATCTCTGTATGTTCTTTCCTTGTGCATCAGCAATGGCCTAAGATATGCCATTATAAACATTTTTTTCCTAAAAACCTGAAAACCACAGATAGCCTCAGACATCACACTCGCCTCTTCAGAATTTATCAATAGATCCCTTTGTTTTAGTAGTGGAGGAATACTTTCCTGGGGCAGAAATACAGCGAGTCACGCAATAATGGTAACCCATTTGTTCCTACAGGGTAAGGATCCTTGGCTACTCTAGGAAGGAATGCCAGGAAACAGGAAGTTTTGTCCGTGAGGTGTCTGGCTGCCCATGTTTTGGGCTTGAGTGGATGTATTGATGGGTAAGGCTGAAATTAGGATAGTCTGCGTTTGAGTTTTATTTCATTTTTGAATCAATGTGTGGCTTAATGTGATCTTCTACCTTTATTTTGTCACTGATTTCTATACTTTCTGGAATATTTGTGCCCACTTGTTTGATTCACCACCAAAGAACTGTGAAAAAAATGAAGAGCTCGAACATATTTTAAAAAGAATCGTCATGGTCTCATGTGGAATACAGTTTAGAAATATTTTTTGGCAGAATGTGTGTTTTGAATGGAAATCTGACATTTGGGTCTCATTCACCCTACCCGTCTGTAGATTCTACATCCTATATATGGTTGGGGGTAATTCTGCCAAAGGCTTTCCTTCCTCCGTCTGCTAACCTAATCAAACATTTGCTCTGCTAAAACAAAGATGGAGCCAGGAAAGTTTTTCTTATGTTTCAATTGCCATTTGAAACTGAAGACACACTCTTCCCTGGATCATTTGAATACCTCATTTATAGTTGGCATTTACCCTAAATATAGGTCTTGAATGCTTTGAAAAATACACTGAGGCCTTAGAGAGTAGGGGTTTCATTTTCTGAAATGGAGGCTGCAAATACGTTCGACAATCCTCATGGTATACACCAAATATTGTTTATAATGGGTTAGGTTGGCACCATTTGGATATGGCACGGATGCAAAATGTTCCTGAAGTTCCCCATCAAGGATACAATTGTTTCTAAGTTTCAGAGCTGAATGCTTCATTAAATGCTGGAGTCTGTGACATAATGACATGCCCAATTGCTAATTTAATATTTAGCTACCAAAATTCTGAGACAAACACCTTGATGCTTCCCTCAGGTCTCCACAATTAGCCACATTTGCTAATCTTTCCCCATACAACTCAGTAGATAGAGAAGAATGCAAAGTTTTAATTTGCTAATCACCCAGTTGGATAGGGGCTGTGGGGGGGAGATGCTAATTGTCTGCAGACATCTATAATGACCCTTGGACAAAACCGAAGAAAACTAAATCAAAGCTTTGACAAGGGCAGGAGAGCGGAAACAGAAGCCCTAATTGTGGCCATGTGAAGTGCTCTCTCCCGTTTTGTACCTTTTGTAGTAAGACCGCACAATACTGTATGAAGTAACTTTCATGGACAGAACCAAAAATGACTTTTTCCATCTTTGGGTATAAACGGTCAAACTTGATTTGTGAAATACGTGAAAAGAGACCGACATTATGGTGCAAATGTAGCAGACAAAAGGATCGGGGCGAGCTTTCGCCAGTTAAATTTGGCTAACCTGCAGAAAGCCTATTGTCAAGCCAGCCATGCTTCACTGAGCTCCCTTCCACTTTTGTTGTCATGTTTCCCCTTTATGGTTAAGTGAACCTCAAAACAATGACAAAGAAATATGCACTGAGTCACATATTCTAAGAAATAGACTGTACTCTCCTCAAATCGAAATAACGGCAGTTTAATTCTTGGATTTTCCACATTTTCGTTGGTAAAGTTCCTATTTGCTTTCTTTGAATCTGTATCAGTTCATTCAGTTCTGCCAAGGGGGGAAGCTTTACAGGACCCTGCCACTTTAGCACGTGAAATATTAAGATGAACAGAACAAGCAAAAGGTAAGCTTGCTTCCTTGCAATATTTTGTGTGTCTGTTTCTTTGCTGGTGAAGGTTTAAGTTTTCTTGGTTGAAAGAAGTTCTGTTTAATATCCATCCTGTGTCAAATAAACTACTCTTGTTGCTGATTTTAATGGCTGAAGTATAAGAGGGAGAAAAAAAAGAAAATTTGATGCCACTCCACTAAGGAAACAAAGTACAAATCCATGGGTTTGCACTTAAATGTAGACTACACTGATATAATTGCCAGAGGTGAGTGTTGTCGCCTCAAAAAAAGCATAACTTAACTGAATTTCCTAGCTTCAGAATTTATTTATTTTTTTGGATAGTTCCCAGTGAACTTTTTTTTGAAGATGAAACTGTTATGTAGTTAGATCATGGAAAAGTAGAAGCTTGTCGAAATGAACTTGGTCTAAAATCAAAAGAGCTGCCAATTATGTGAATATCTCCCACATCTCTGCTGCATTTCCTTGCTGTGGTTAAAATCACCCTTATAAATGTATGTTTTAAAGCATCTTACTTTAGAATGCCCTCTCCAAACAGCTAAACTTCAGAGCCATCAAATTGTTTTTCTTTCTCAGGGTGGCTGGCGGACATTTACAATGCCCTGTAATTGTCCTTTCCAGAGTTGTATCCTTGAGGGAAGATGTAATGGAAAGATGGATCTTTTCTACTTTTCTCTCCACTGCAAGTTCTCCAGTTTGTTTTCCAAATTCTCTAGTATTGAGTTTTCTTGCTAGAGTAAAGGCAAGCAACTTTTCTAACCACTTTCTAAGAGCTCTCAGTCAATACGCCAGTACTGCTCCCTTCATGGTCTTGACAGCTTCTCACACTGTCCCTTACTGTTCAGGCCAGTTTTCTCAGCAGGTGTCTATATGCATCCTGATTTAGTAGTCTTTTACCATCTCCAGGAAATGCAAAACCTCATTGATTTCTCCTGCCTCTCTATGTGTTTTCTATCTTTTCACATAGGAGTAAATGGATTTCTTAGATGAAGAAACTCTCATGTTCAAAATTTTCACCTTTATAGGAGCTCTACACACTCCTCTAGATGAGCAAAAATACAGGAACAGAGTCTATAAGTATTTCAAAAGCTGCTTGGAGTGTTTCTATATTAGGGAAAAAAAGGCATTTAAAAAATCCTTAAAGAACTAAAAGCTGTCAGTTTCTGATTTTGTAGCAAGTGCTTTGTCTTTCTGGAAGTACATGCATCGTGAAAATCAATACAAAACTGGAAAATAGCTATGAACACAGCATCCCAAAGAAGTGTGGCAGCCATGTGACCAATTTCACCTACTTTTAAGGGTAAAGAATCTAAATACAGCATCAGCATTACTAGATTGATAGGCTTAGGAAAAAGGCAACACATTATCTTTAAATTTCATTTGCTAATGTCACCTAGGAAGCAGATTCATGTTGGAGTATAAAGGGTTAATGACACTGATGTCATGGCTTGAACTCAGAATACTGCGACGGAATGGCACTTCAATATGCTTTTTAAATATAGAATGTAAAAGAAACAACACATAATATAATTGGGAACAATTGCTGGGACTACAGGTATTCACAATTGTGTAATAAATATGTATTTGTAATGTATTTACTGTGGATATATATCTTTTTTATAAGGATCAGAGACTTCTCTGATCCTTAAATGTGAATAGGAGGAAAAGTTCACAGAAGCGGTTTATGATTTCTCAATGTGGAAAATCAAACATCAAGGATTATCCTGGCAATATTCTTAGTAGCTTGTTTTCTAATGTTTACTTGGAAATCTGAATTTCCCTACTTCCTGATAAGAAAAGTGTATTTAAAATATTACCTGAGCTAACATGTTTGCAAAACTGTTATCTATAGCTTCTCTTTCTTTTGCAGCTCTCGATATCTGATAGTGTTTTAAAGTGAAATTTCAAAATAGGACTATGAAAAGAATTTTAGGAAAGGTTTGTAACTCTCTAAAATATATAATTTCCACAAACTTCAGTTACTTTGAAACTTAATTATTGGATTCTTTAAATTTTTGGGACATAATTTATACTTCCTTTTCTGTGCCTCTATGCACAATGCTCCATTGTAAATTTCTAAGTGTTGTAAGTTTATATGTTGGAGTTAATTGAATCCAGAATGGACGAAGGGGGTGCGGAAGGAACTTGGCTGACAAAAATGTCGATTTTACATTTCAGTGGACTATGTCATTAGTTTATAGTGGAAAAAATATTAAAAATTAGTGGCAATAAAAATAATATACTGTGGTGCTGTTTCTGGGCATGCTCCAGCCTCACCTCCTGCTCCTAAGGTCTTACTTGTGTGATTCGCTCCTGGTCCCACCTCACTGCACACCCTCTATATTTACAATACTTGACCAGTTTTGTAACCTTACTTTTTTGGATGACATTTTTAGGTTCTGACTGTTTTAATATATCACTGGCTTAATATAATACAACCCAATTTCTAAAATATTCTTCCAAGTATATACTGCACCTATTATAAAATCAATGTTTTATTTCTTGAGAATCTTAAGTAGAAAGTGAAAGGGAAAGAATGAATATTGCTTAGTTAACTGGCATTTTATAGGGACAAGTGTGTTAATAGGTGAGTATACATAATACCATCTGTAAAACTATTATATAATAAGCATTTATGCGTGTGATTATATGAATTTGCTATACATTGGTATCTCTCAAAGTTTCACACACAGGTTTCCTAACGTTTTAATCATGATAAGCACAAAGTATTTAATAAAATCATTATTTAAGTACATTATTTAAATAATGATTTTATTAAATCATTATCTAGAATGAACGGATCCTCTTATATTCAATTATTATCATTGGGATTAAAATTAAACTAAATTAAATAGGAATATGTGTTTTGTTTTTTACTTTGTAATTTATATGTAATTTCCCATGGATTTCATTCACTAGCTTACTTTTATAGGTTACGTGACTATGTCTTCATAACTTTATTTATGCTTTTGTTTTTATACATCATAGAAATATATAAAATACTGATATTAATAAAATTTTAATCCAGACATGAATAAATATTGATAACTGATATAAAGAGAGATTAATGCTCCCGTCTTCAAAAATGTACATATTGTATGGAAATTTTTGTTACTCATAATCTTATTAACACACTCCAATTATACATGTGCTTAAATTGCATTAGTTAATATTGGAATAAAGATTAAGGCTTTTCTGAGCTTTGAGTTTTCATGACTTAATTTGTGTTATTGATATAACATTTGAATATCATACAGTTTATATTTTTGCTTTGGAATAGTCACTCAAGTAAAATATAATCATTGAAAAATCATCAGGCGAACCCAGCTATTCCCACCATATCTGGCGTATGTGACTATATACTTTGCCTTTGAATAAGTTAAAGGTGACATGGAAAAATCTTCTTTATGGAATAGAGAATTTATATAGTTAAAAATGAACTAAAAAGTAATTTTTGTTTAATGGAACCTGGCTTTCTTACTTTTAACTTTCATAGTTATTTTGTCCTTCAAAGAAGGCTTGGTCTATGTAGTATTTAAATGGTCTCATTCATCTTCCTTTAACCTATTGTTCATTTATTTTATTCAATTTATTTTTATAATTATTTTATAATTAAAAGTATTCTCCCTCTATGTGAGAGCATTATAACTTGAGTAAAGCAAACAGTACCTCAAAGAACAACATTAACTTTGGACAGAAACTAATCATGGAACATTATAATCTTGAAGCATGATTCCTGAGGAGGTTATTACAGAATGAATAAGTTGATTATGATGGAAATTTTCTTCCTGGTGTCATTCTGGTCCTCACTTGCACACTCCGCAATAGAACTTTACTAGCTCATGTTCTTCAGTTTTTGCCAGTGTAACAATCCAGTTGCAGCCTCAACAGTGATAGGAACACTTAAATGAAATTGTTCTACCTAATTTCATGATATACCAAAGAGATTAAAATAATTGAATTGCTTTAATATATCCCATTAGTGTTGGAGATATCTTGATTCACGTTTTCTTTTCAAGCCATATAAAGGGTAGTTTCTATCCTAGCAAAACAGCATCTCGTGAGGGTGGGGGTGGGGCAGAGCGAGTCTAGGAGCAAAGAGGATGAGGAGAGACAGCAGAGGTTGACATGGAACTGAGGGAAGAGAAAGAAAGGGTATCTTGCTTTTCATTTGAATTTGTGGGTTTGAGTTAAAGGAAGCCTTACATGCAAAACTTTAATTCATTTTATATAGAACTGTTGCTCAAAGCTTAAAAGGGCTCATCCTAAGAAATACTTGTCTTCTTAATTTCTGTGTTTGAGGAATAAAAATTTCAAGGAAAAGATACACAAGCTATCCCTCGATACTTTTTCTGAGATTAACTGGCAATCTCCATAGTATTGAGTGTATCATACATCTGAGGAATGTTTATAGTTGGCACAATACATATTTTTCATGAGTAAAGGCCAGGGGGTGGGATCCACAAGGGCAGCCTTGTCTCCTTTTTTATACAGATATATCACAATTGAGTGACTATTTACTAGGACTATAATTTAGATTATAATCAACCCAGTGCACTGATATTAGGATGCAGTTAATCACATCACATCCAAAGGAGGCTGAGATTAAGAGGAAATTGAGAAACAAGCTGCAAATCTTGCTTAATGTAGGGGCATATAAAGAGACATGATGGAACTCTACTCTGTGAGTAGGACTTTGATTAAGGATGTAGAATTGCTATGGTTATTTGCTGAGAGGATCATGTCCCTTTTACACCACCACCAACTCTATCTTGATAGTTGGCCAAATCTGTCCTGCTCTAAAACTGCAAGAACTAGGAAGTACTCCCAGTCACAGTAAACAGCATCAATACCCGGCCATGAAAACATTTTGTGCAAATGCACCCAATTCTCTTCTGAAGACATTTCTATTCCTAATTCCTTTCATTACTCACATGGTAAAAGGCAAAGTTATTTTAAAATCCAGCCTCTGTAGAGTAGAAATTGATGAAGCACACAAGTTTTTTCAAGTGAATATATTTTTGACATTAAAATGATGTCTTGAATAAGACACTGTCATGGAAAAAAATGAACTCAGGTGAAATCATTTAAAGTGAAGACAACTTTACCTGAGCTTTCCCTAGAAGATTTTTCAGTTTTTGACCATAAGAGGTAACTGTTTTCAGTAAGGTTTCCAAAGTTTGCATGATGCCCTTCCCTAGTAATGCGAGCAGGACAGAAGGGGCTAATGTCCTTCATTCCAGTCCTTGGACAATGGTACATTTTCCATGATCTAATGTTTTACTACTATCACAGCACATCTTTCTTTTAAATGAAGCTAGATTTTAGAAAAATTGGGTAGAAAAAGCTCAAGATGTGCACACTATATAGCAAATGCGGTAATTCCTTCTAAATCTGTGTTATTGCCACTTACCTTAGCAGTCTTGATTCTCCCTCATAATGGCAGTTGCTTAGGACTTAAAGCCACAGGAAATATAAAATACCTATGGGACATATTCTAGCACTGTACATTAAATTTGAGGATTTTACATGTGATAAAGTATGTCAGTGTTGCTTACAGGGAATTCCAGTGATACCCCAGCTTTCTTGGACTTATTATAAATCCTTTGTTGGAATTATTGTGGCTGGTTCAATAATTCAGATTAGCCCTCATGTTTATTAATGCACTACATCTGTGCAAACAACATGTCAAGCAGAGAGTTTATTGTAATTGCCTGAGCAAACAGAACCTGAAAGAAGCAATTTCCAGTTACAATGTGCTATGACAAGTAATGAGGTAATTGGCATTCTGTCCTGATTACTTCCACCTTCTTTTTCATCAGGTCTATATTGTGTGTGATAGATAGTTTTATAAGAAATGAAGGTGTTTGATAATATGGTTCGCTGCTGCTTAAGGTTAGTGATTAAAGACAATCATCATTTTCTCCCAGAGATCTTATTAGCTTTAACATTATTTATTCATATGTGTAAGAATGTGCCCAGGACCCATCTCCTCAGTGTACTGCATGCTGTTAAAATGTAAACGCAACTGCCACCAAGTGAATGCAGAGCATGTTCTAGGTTTCCAAGCATGATGGGACGCAGCAACTTTTTGCAAATGAAATCTATGCCCTAACAGTGTGGGTTAGAATAATGGCTTCAAGCTTGCATCTGGATTCAACATTCACCTGCTTTAGAGCAACAGAAGCAGCATGATATTTAAGGGCAAGATGGTAATTTGATGCTGAATCCTCATTTCCCAGATTTTATAACTTTCTGTAAACATTGCCCTGTGCTTCCAGCCTGCAGAGAGGGAAAAGATGGAATGCATCACATTTCTACACCTACATTAATAGTTTAGAAAGTGTACGAGTCTCCAATTTTAAAAGAGGAAAAAAGTTAAGAAATGAGAAGAGGTTATTTTTGGGAAAAAGGACAAAAACGCCCTATTTTCATTCCAAAAGAATTCCCCGCTCCCCCTCATTTTATAACCTTCATTCTTGGCACTTTGAATCTATCAAGGAAAACAGTCAGTACAGTCCACTCAGTTGAAGAAAATATCTTGGGAATAACCCACATTTAGTTTCTTTGTTCCATTGCTTCAATGCCTTCCATAGATGAGTGTTTTGCCAGCTAACTTGCCTCCTACCATCTTCCATGTTTATAAGTCGCTTTGCTGACTACCTGCTCTCAAACAGCTCCATCGTCCTCCACACCACAGAAGTCTGTCTTCCTGGCTGGACTATGAACTCCAGAAGCACAAAGAGTCTGTTTGTACCCTGGAGGCAGTGTAGCCTGTCCACAGTGACTGTCAGCTTTGGAACTGTGCTGTCAGGACTGAAATTCCAGCTCCACCACTCCCAAATGACATGAACTCAGGTTTTCTCAAGATTGCCTTGCTGACTTGAAAAATGGGTGTAATAGTTCTATGCCTGTCATAACGCTGTTGGTAGGATCCAATAAAAAGGCTCTTAGAACAGCGTCTGGTACAGACATTCAGTCTCTCTTTCATGAATGTATAAATACATGTGGATTGGAGAAAACTCATCTTCCAGGCCTCACTTTCTAGAATTTTCCCTAATAAGCAGGAAATAAGATTTTATTCATTAGTAGTATACATTCTGATTATACTCAGTTCTATGAGATTGCCAAAAAGAGATAGAATGAAAGTGGAAGAGTGGGTATCTATAGATAAAAAAAATGTAGTGTGTCTGTGGTTTACTTCCCAAAAGGGCCCAGAAGGGCATCCAAGCTCTCAGAAGCTCAGTGGAATATACAGCTACTGTTGAAAAGTACAGGAAATCTTCAGTAACTGATGACCTCCCATTAACACAATTACAGGTTGTACCACTACATTCTACTTTTCTAGTTGGAGAAAGAAACTCAGTTCTATACCTGGCACAAGGTGTAACACAATGACTACTTTTTGGAATGAATGAGGGTCTGCATGACCATCTCTATGCAAATATCCCTAGTCAATAACTGATAACAATCCACATTTTCTGACCTGAGGGGCCCTATAGAGTCAGAAGTAATAAAGAAAGTTTTTCTGCTAATTCAGATGTCGATTTCAATGCCAGACTAAGAGCTTCAGTCTTTCTGCATGCATTTTTGCTTTTATTTGCATGCATTAATTTTCACTTGCATACAAGTGTAAGTGGGTAAGTGAATAACTTTGAAAAAAGAAAGTTATGAGGAGAAATCACTGATGCCTCAAGAAGTAGAGAGAAAGAATGATGGAGCTGGCACATAACAAGGGCCTGTAAGTCTGGGAAAAGCTGTAAGGAACACAGGCATGGTGACTGAGAGCCAAATTACCATGCCCGGACATGGCCTCTTCAGCTTTGCATTTAACTGTGTCTCACCATTTTTGTTTTTATTCTTTTTTTATCAATATTTTTTGAAAGTGTATTATATGTCAAACCCAATGCCTGACAACAGTAGCTACTCAATAAATCACTGTTTAAAGAATGGACAGACGACAGAAAAATAGATAAAGACTGTGCTAGGCATGGCACCTGGACATCTTACTGTTATAACAAACATCCAGGGGGAGAAGTTCAAAGCTGCATCTAAAAGTACCCACCAGTATCTGTTAAAATGCCACAGACTCTCTTATTTGTGTCCACTTTCTTTGATGTAGGGTAACAATAACCACATAATTTAGAGATTGCAAACCTGAAAGGAATTTTTCCACCATTACGGCAGGGGTAATGGCTGAAAGAGAACTTAACTTCCACCCCTCCCGAAGAAGATACTTGGTTGAGCATTCCCAGTCTAGAAATGGAAAATCAAATATGGAGCGCTGACTCTTACCTGAGAAACTGAGGAAAGCCTCCATAGAACTGAAGCTAACTAAAGCTCCATTTCCAAAACCTTTGAGAACATATGACGCATGAGGTGACAGGGCCAATACAGTCTAGGAAATTTTGCAAATTTACATAGATATAGTTAGGATTAGTAACAAATTGTCTGAAATAATTTAATAAGATGCAACTATTATGAGTCCATATTGTGTGCTTAACACTAAGCGCATCCCAGAAAAGAGGGAATCGAAAGAGGAGGGGCAAAAATTAATTAATTAGTTAATTAATTGACCAATTAAGACACTGGAAAAGACCAAAATGCAGTGTGCCAAAGGTGTAGTTATTTATAGGGAATGAAGCTGGCCCTGAGCAAGAGCTTTATCTAGCATTTCTTTGCCACTTATTATGTATTTAAATGTTATGTTTACACTTGATAAAATGTTAATTCTCACATAAAGTCCTGAGGAAATTGAGGCTAAGAAGGTCACAGATGGAGAAGGGATTTATCCATCCCCTAAGTCCCATGCATTTTCTAACCTTCTGCATTTGCACTTGGGAGACAAGTTGTGTGTAAAGCATTGGTAGCTGTGAATGCAACAATAGATGAGTTTCTGCAGAGGCCTTCCCCACACCAACCCTCTGTGGGGATCTGAGGGAGTCCTCAGTTTGGGGTGTGGGGATGAGCCACGGAGGAGCCTTTGCTAGAAAGCAAGTATAGCAAAGGTATTGCCACACTCAGCAGGGCCCGAGTGCAGGAAGCCTGATGGCAGAGATCCAATGATCCCAAAATAAAAAGAAGTGAGCGAGAGGCCAGGAGTACAAAGAAAAGTGACCTCACCTAGAAGTAGCTCTGTAGCAGCCTCATGGGTCCTGAGGCTGATATTGATCAGAAAAAGGCCTGCAGCCTCAAGAATGGGTTGTCATTTGAGCTCGGTGGGCAACTAAGTGCAGCAATGAGCCTGAAAAGACAGACTGCCACTGATTACAGGAAGCATGCTGTGCTGGCACGTATCATTGCACATTTGGTGGGATTTGAATTAATTTCTGCAAAAATAACAATTTAAAAGTGGTTGTACCTTTCCCACAGAAAAGAAAACTGCATGAAAGAAATGGGAACATTTTCTATACATGTAATTTCAAAAGAATATAGAATGAGAATACATTTTATTAGTTCAAATTTCCAAGTACTTGATTCAAGAATTAGTAAGAGCACTAATACTGGCTAACGTCTATGATAATTAGAATCATTCGTGAAATCATGAACTAAAATTATATTTATACCTTTATGTTCTTCTTTCTTTCATTAAAGCCATTAGTTACCTGTGACTAAGTAAAAAGTAGTTTCAAATATAGTTTAATTGCATATTAAGAACCAAAGAATGCTTCAAATATGAAAGCTTACATTCAAGAACTTCCTTTAAAAATTATTAGTTAGCTTTGGTCATAAAAGTATAAAATGAACTTACTAAAACTTCTGTTCTAATAGAAGTAGTATCTTTTTATAAACATTGTATTCTTGAAGATGGCTACATATAGATTTACCTAAAAAGAAATAAAGTGAAAAAATACATGTATAGATACCCAGACTGGACTGAAAAATCTCCAGCCAAGGAACTGAATTGCTAAAATCAAAGAGCTGTTTTTTTATAGCCTACTTTTTTGTTCATTCACTTATTCATTCAACAAACATTTCTTAGCATGTAAGGAAGTTTGCTAAGTGAAAATAATGAGAACAATTGTCATTTACTCCAACTCACTCATTCTTGTATGTCTACTTACCCCAAAAGTCCTACATGTTTTCTTCATAATTCTCAGACTCTCATAATTCTTCAAATTTTCATTATATTTCCATACCCACTAAATTAGAAAGTCATTACTTTTTGTCTAGATTTGCAGCAGCTTCCTAACTAAACTATTACTCTCCCAGCAGAAGAAAGGAAGGAAATTAAGAGCTGGTATGGCTGTTTGAACGCTAAGCAATTCATTATATCTAGAAGAGGTAGGCAAGAGGGCTAGTGGGTTCAGCAGTATCTGGAGAAGTAAGGGGGCCTGAATCATCAAGTATAATGTTGGCTAAATGAAGTTTAAATTATATTTTGGACAGTATAAGAAAACATCAAGGTTTTTCACCAAGGGAGTGAAATTTTGTGATCTGCAATTAGAAAGTTCACATGGTAGAGCTCTGGTTACAAGAAGGGTTGTTGAACTTGTAAAGTACCCTACAACTCAAGATATGATTAGTATTAGCTTACTTTCTTCACTAGTCCTCTCTCAAAATTAAATGTACTATCTTTGGTATTATTTCATTTTATTTTATTACATTTTATTTTGATATTCCTAGTACAAGTAATAATACATAGTATAAGTTTGGTAGACAAAATCAATAATGAAGATCCCTACCTCACATAAATATCAGTTAAATATGACTTTCACACTAGATGTAAAGAGAAAAACATTACGACTTCTAGAAGAAAATATAGATTATATTTAGGTGTGCAGGATGAGGGAGTTCACATGTAAGGAACAAGTAATACTAGCTTAAAAGATGAGATTGATACTTGCATTCAAATCAAGAATCTCTATACATGAAATGGGTACCACAGAGAGTCACAAGAAAAGGTACAAACTGAGAGTGGATGTTAGATACATACATAGTCAACTAATATCCAGAATATATGAAGAACTCCCTTGAATTCATATTAAAAAATCCATAGAAAATGTGCAAAGAAAATAATAGGCACCTCACAGGAGAATCAGCATGAAGAGTTACTAAACATGTGTAGAGGCATTTGATCTTCTTAATAATCAGGTAAATAAAGTCACACTGAGAGACAATTTACAGTCACCAGGTTGTAAAGAAAAAAATGAAAAGTCTAATAATGCCAAATATTGGCAAGTTTATGGAAAAACCAGGTACCCTAAATGCTGCCAGTGGGAGCAAATTTGGCATAACCCCTTTGGAAAGAATTTGGCATTATCAAGTTACTTCCCACACAAGCACTAATTAACATATAAGAAAATGTTTGCAGCAGCATTGTTTGTGAGAACAAACATAACTAACTCACTCACTGAATAAATAAATGCATAAATTTTTCTCTAATTACATAATGAAATATAATATAGCAGTGAAAATGAGTAAGCCAGAGCTTCATGAAAAAAAGATGGATCTTAGGTACATGATGTTGAAAAAAATAGCAAGTTAGAAATTATACAACAAAAGATAATATTGTATATCATCTTTTATGAAGTTCACAAATGAAAATAATACATTATTTAGGCATATCTCCAGGTACAATAAACCCACAAATGAAAGCTGCTATTACTATTATTATTATTTTAAATTTTGAATAATTTTTACCTCTCAAAGAGAGGAAGAATTTGGGACTTGGCAGGAGAAGGTTGTGAGGTTATCAATGGTAATTGTAAGATCCATTTTCTAAAGTTGAATGTTTGTTTCAGAGGCATTTGTTTTATTTTTATGTTTCACAAATCAAATATGTGACACCTATATTGTTTTTGCATAGTATCAAGAACTTATCAGTAAAACACATAGAATAAATAATTTACAATGTTGTAGAAAAAAGTGAATGAATGAATGATGTTCAGTGTGAATATCTAATAAAGAAAATAATGCCATCACAATTTGATCTGAGATATGGCAACATGTATATTAGGTTACATTTCAGATTAAGAGCAAATTCGCTGTGCTTTATCCCACCCTCCCCATCTCCGACCAACACCTCGGCTTTGGGGGTCATCCTTTTGTTGAAGGTCATGCCTCCAGTTCTAACAACACTACAATAGATCACACTAGAGCTCAGCTCATCTCTCTAAGGTGCAAAACTGATCATGAACTCCCCTCTTTAAAACCCTTCAAAGAGACCATGGCCCTCAGTAGAAAGTCTGAGCCCTGTAATGTGACATCACCTTATTTTCTCCCAGGATCCATTTCCCGCTCACTCTGCTGGTGCCACTCCTGTCCAGTTGCCTACTGTTCTTCACTGACATCTGGTCTCCAGCTACGGTGGTAACATGCACGGATATTCATGCAATGCTTACAGTGCCCAGTTGCTCTTCCAGGCACTCTCTCTATATATTAACTCATTTAATCCTCACAGCAATCTTAGCGGGTAAATACTATCATTATAATCATTTTACATTTAGAAAACAGACTCAGAGGAGTAACTCGTCCAAGCTGTCATAGTAAGTTAAATGGCAGGGATTGGGTTTTTCTGCTTGGAATGGCTGATCCTTAATCCCTGACAGTTTGCTTACCTGATTCCTACTTACTCAACCAGACCCATGTTAATTAAAGATTTTTCTGATCCCACCCTACAACTATATCCCAGCCCTAAGACTAAATGTCTGTGAGCTTCTATAGCAGCTAGTACATAGCTCCTCCACAACATTCTAGTAGAATATAAATACAAAGCAAATCAGAAGGAACAAAGTAGCAGTAGACTCATAGACACTGAGAAGCGACAGGTGTTACCATAGTGAGGGGGGTGTTGCGGGGGGTGGCTGGGTTGGGAGGGTGATGGGGATAAAAGGGCATACAAATTCTCAATCATAATACTGTTGGTCACGGAGATGGTAGTACAGCATGGAAAATATAGCCAATGATTCTGTAATATCTTCCTATGTTGACAGATAGTAACCACACTAGTGGGATGTGATTTAATAATATGGGTAACTGGTGAACCACTGTGTTGTATACTTGTAAACTAATATAAGACATTAGATCAATGATACTTCAGTTAAAAAAAAAATTCTAGTAACTATCTCCCAGTATTTCATTTTCAACATTTTCACAACATTGTCAATTCCTGGCACACAGTCATACTCAATAAACATTGATTAAATTCATGAATGAATAAAGACGTTTTAGCTAAATAGTGACCCAAGTCCATATTTTAAAGAGTCTTTTTTAAAATCTCTTCACAGATACTATTTTCTGTATTTTCTCTTGACTAATCAATTCTAAATATTATTATTCTTATTAAAACAATGAGAGTATTTTAGAAGCCATGCAAAGCAGTAATATTCAAAAGTGTTTATGATTACTGCTCAAAAAGTTATGATTCATATCAAGCAATGAATTAATATGATCACAGTAAATAATATAAGCTTAACATGGTAAAAAATGAGCACTTAAATTTCTCTTGAATAAATGTTGATGGAGTCTGTATTCTGCAGGTAAGCACAGTTCTAAATAACTTAAGCCATTAATTATGCCAATGGAACTTGCTTAAAGAAGTAAGTAATGGCCTCCAGCTATGGACAAAAGGTTTAAGTTTACAACATTAGGGGATTTTTATTATTATTATTGATTTGCTCGAGTTCATATCACCTTAATTGGGATACTTGCCTGACAGTGTTCCATACAAGGTGCCATCAGACACTAGGCAGGGAGAGCATGGGTGCCACTCAACATTCACAGAAGTAACAGGAAACAATGATCATGAATAAGGAGAGAAAACCTACAGTGTTAGTTACACAGCTTCAGACATGACCCATCTGCAACTGCCTTTTAAATTTTAAGCAGAATGCTCATTTCAATTCAGTGATTTGAATGCTTTCTGACCCAAAGAATTATCAGTACTTTCAAGATGCCAGAGAGTTCCACCAAGCCTGGAGCACATAATAGGGTATGTGTCCACTGCAAAACACAGCTCAGGCTTCTTGTGTAGGGAGGCAAAAATTACCACAAAGATCATGAAAATCAGGCAATTACCCTAAAGTAACCTTTTTGGTGATTCTAGGATTAAGAGGTACTCTATGAACACTTCCTTCAGATAAGTATGTAGGTTGTCACAAGTTCTTTGTAAAACCATTGAAACATTAAAAAAAATAATGAAAATTGATCTTTTTCAGTTTTTACTTGGTCTCAATAAAGCAATAACTTTTTTTTTCTCTCCCTCTTTTTTCTTTTCATCATCTTCTCATCCTCCTCCACTTTCTTTGTCAAGAAACTTAATTGATTTGTTTTGTGGGGTCATGTCTGCATTGCCTGATGTGACGGTATAGGAAGCAATGGAAGGAAATGTGAGTGAAGAGAATGAAGGGATACTGATAAATACGTGGGATTTCTAGGAAAACCTCTAAGAGGCAATATGGTTTCAAATGAGTTGTAAAATCAAGAGCATAGCCATTCACTTAACGGTGCCCACTGGGAGAAGTCAAGCAGGTGGGGGAGGCAGGCAAGGAGCTGCTAAAACTTTCTCTGTGCTCACATGTGCACCAACAGCTGGCCTAGAGGGAGATCAAGAGACCACATGTCTGCAGAGAAAGACCAAGCAAGCACATCAGCAGACCTTCAGACCCAGGTGCCCCATTTGAAGAAATTCATTTGCAAATCTCTCAATAGTTTCATGCCTTCCTAAGGCGTTACAATGCTCCATCCAGGATATAGAGGTCAAGGATGGAATCCAGGTGGAAAGCATGTGCCGAGAGCTTTTGATCATTCTTGATAAAGAAATAAGAAACATTGATGATTGTACTAAAAAACTTTAGAACTATATTAAAGCATCAAATACTCTTTCTCTAAAATCATGAGTCATTGTAAGGAATTTTTAAAAATTTATATTTAAAATATGTTCCCTGTTTTAGGATTTCTGAATTTTTACAATACAAAATATGCACTAAGTCCTTTGACAATCTTTATTCTTTCTTTAACATTTCTAGACATGTGACTCTATGAAAATGCGGATGGCATCATCAAAAATATCTTTATTGTGTACCTACCAGGTGCATGACACTTTGCTGAGGCAGAATTTATAACTATTTATAGTGTAATATCACATATAATATATTTTTAAAGTCCAAAGATAACTGTGCTGCCTGCTTGTGTTGTCAATAATAGAAGTTCATGACATTTGATTTGAGTCTTTGTGAGAGGCAATGTTATTCTGATTTAATAGCTTCCATCTGCTCTTCTCATTTTCATTGCTCCTTTTACAGTTTCCAAATTCTACCCTGTACCCTCCAGGGAAATTTTCTCAAGCATTGATTCTATTCATCTATGAATTGGAAGAGGGGGGAGTGCTCCTCTGCAGCCTTATGGTTCTGTTTATTGATCTTGATTGGTAGGCAACTTGTTGACATGCACACACTTGCTTTTCTATTTCTTATATATATTTTTTGGTGTTGGTAAGTGTTTGGTAATTGCAAACAGTTAATTCCTGAACAAAATGTAGTATTGAGATGTTCCTTTACAAGTTAAAGAGAGGAATATTCCAGGAATAAAGATGCCTGAAAAAGAGAATCCCCTTCTCTATTGTTAATCAATCACTGAGCAATATTTGTCTATTATTATAAAACAAGAACAGTTCATGTGTAGATGTACTTGTTTGAAAAAAAGGGACGTGAATCTAAAGCTTAATTTACAATTAATACAATGGATTGCAACAGTAGTCAAATATTAACACAATGTTAACACAAATATAACACATTTGAGAAGTCTCATAGGCAGACCAGTCACATGTGGCATTATTTTTAAACTTTTCATTTTAAAAGTAGGTATTACATTAAGCTGGATAAAAATAAGTATGGTACTGTCATGACATTATGAGCCATCTTATTTCATGCTAGATCGCTCAAGTTACAAACTGAATATACAATATGTTTTACTCTACTATAACAATGGCTTTACAAACATGTTTATGCTCATACGCTTAAGGAGGAAAGTAAAATAAGATAACAAATATTTTACAAACACCTATCATGTTCATGATATAAAATTAATCATTATCTTTTATCATTATTTTTGGGAAGCCACGATATATGATGTCTTGAAGTATATGATGTACCCTGAAATGCTTTCATTTTTCAATATAAATATCTCAGATGTAGAGACATATAGGTTAATAATGGAAAGTGCCAGTAATCTCTACCTTTAGTAAAGGATTTCCAAGAACTATTGGCCAGAGAGTGGGGTTCATATTTTCAGAAACACACTTTGGGGACATTCATGTAAGTTCCTAAAGGAAATCTGAGATACACTAAAATGAAGGAAGCTGACTAGGTTTGGGGTAAGGGCTGCCTTTACAGAAGCCTGGGAGAACCGTAGACAGTGAATGAGGAGACCTGGACTTTACTGCTTTCTCTGGACTTCTCTGAATGCTGTTCCCATTCCCTGAGTGTCATTTTACTACAAACTGTACTGAAAGGTCTTCACCTCGGCTTTCAATACTCTCATAATAAATAGTTGAGTAACCCTGCACGTGCCAATTTATTAGTGATTCATTGACTTCACCAAGAAAATTCCTTTCAATTGAGAATTTCTCAAATGAAAACCAAATTAATGCTCTCTTTCACTTTGCAGTGGGTTCCACTTTTCTTGTACATGATCCATCTCTAGATACCTAGATCACTAAAGTAAGTCTATCAAACCATGGATCGCATGCCTAATTCCATCTGCTCCATGATATCCCTTACTGGTACTCCCACGGCACATGCCCTGCGTTCATTCACTATATTAACCAAACTTCCACTTATTTTGTCCATACTATTACGCTTGTCACTTACCATCAGATTTTAAACAATTTGGTGGCAGAGGACACGTCTTTTTGTCCACTCTAGCACAGGACACCATGCCTTAAATATGGTAGTTTTTAAATAATTCTTTACCAGAGTGAAGCTCCAAATAGTCCTTCATGTCTACATTTATAAGTTCGTTCACTCTTTCTACAAATTGTAATGAAGACCTAGTATGTGCTCACCATTGTGGAAGGTGCTTAAGATCTAAACAATGTCAACACTAGAGACTTGAAAAGGAACCTTGAACAGTGATACTAGGTTTGAGATTGCATCTCTTCAGTGAATATACTGTTTTAAAATAAAGGCTGTAGTAGATTGTAGTTGAATAGATATTCTAGAAAACAATAAAATGTAGATACCTGTGTCACCCCCAATCAGTTTCACACCTCAGCAGTTCCTAGAATTTATCCCTGTTTAATTCGTCAGCTACATCCTCTATTAACCAGTTATTTCTCACATTTTCAAACAGTTTTTAAAATTCAAATAAGAGTTTCTCTAAATAGTCTCATTTTTGGAGGCTTTTTTTTTTATTACCACTAGCATCACACTAAACAGTTCTTTCTTTTCCCTTTTGTTTCTTCTATTAGTCACAGCTTTGGTAAACTTTAACTAGCTAACTTATCTACCTTAAAGCAATCTTTTCTTTCTCTAATATAGATGTTTTACATGTTCTTCTGTGAGCTAATTATTTTATTTTCTTGGTGTTCTTAGTCCCACTGTTGAGTCATCTAGTAAAATATTGAAGTCCATTCTATCCAGAAACAAATAAATTAAATTTATTATAAACCCTTTTACCTTCCACAGTAACCTAGAACACTTAGGGTACAATCTTAGCACATTAAGGTGATTTATTGTGTAACAAAATCATAGTAATTGCTGCCTAATAGTGACCACAATTCTCAAAGTTCCATCAACGTTCCAGGTTATTCATGTTTCATTTCCTTTCTCTGGTTTGCATTTTTTTTTATTTAAATAAAATTTTATTCCATTAGATATATTTTTAACTTATCTAGTTCCACGGAATTTTTATTCCTGTTCATGCCAGTATTAGTAACACATTAAAATTTTAAATTCTAATACACAACATTTCACAATCATTCTCACATTTTCTTTTTTGAATATATATTGTAGAATCATTTTAATTAAACACCAATTGCTTTGACTTTCTACTGGAAGCTCTACTCTCAGCTACGGCACTATAGTGCTTTTTTTAATATGATATTTTATGTAAAATATCACTGAATCAGGTTTCTCACCAGCACAATTAGAATAAAATCTTTACACCAGTATATTTATGCATCAGCATTAAAAAAATACATATTCCCTTATTTCACAATTAACTATAGGACTTACTGGAAATAACTGCCATTCTTTAGGGCTGGCACCCATTATATTTTATTTGTATGATATGTTTAAAGCCAAATTCTTGTTTTGGTATTAGAGTTCAGTAAAATTCAGTTTTTTTTTCTGAAGAAAACTAATACTATTTAATTCCATTGATAGCCTCAGTTCTAACATTTTGTCTTGTGGATGAATTTTTATAACAATTTGCTGAAAACTTTTTTTGCTTTTGTTATTGTTTTCTGAGAGCTACCAAATAGGCTTAAATGATGAACTGTAGTAAATGTAACAGAAAACCTGGATATTTGATGTGAGGGATTAAGAGGAAACCCATCCAGGATGACATTAATATCTTAATAACAAACTCTTGTAAAATGCTACATTCTTTTTCTTGGTTGTACATTCGTAAATACTTGGTCTCTGTATATATTTTTTCAAACGTTTTGTGCTGACAAAAATTGGTGAGACCAAAATATTTGTAACTGATGTTAGCAGTGCACACTTGACGCATTCATAAAAAGCTTCCAGAAGGAAAAAAAATGACATGTAAATTTGGATTCCCCAAGGCATTATCAAATCCACATTAGCAAATAGTATATAGTGACTATGTGCTATATCATCAGCACAACAGGCTGAGAATAGTATATCACTTTAACAAATAGGACCTTCAAGAATCTTCTGATCAAAATAAAATAATATAAATAAGTGTAAGCCCCAATACATAATCAATGGCCTGATATAAATTTTATGAGTGATTCTGAGTGTTTACTGTAGAAATTTTTACATTTATGGAATATCCTATAATTAAGAAAATGTGATGTGCAGAATCTTGAACTAACTTTATAATAAAAGTCCAGCCCACTCGGAAGTATTGTTAAAGTATGCCGATGATTATTACAAAACATTCTGGTAGAATACTAATATCCATGCTGTTGGGCTTTCTGAAGAATAAATTACTTTTGTGTCCTTTACCACCTCCACTCCAGTAACCATAAACCATAAGTAAACATCCTACTGTCTGACCCATAATCCTCCGCAGTGGTCCAAACTTAAATTAAAATACCAGTTTTCCCTGTGTGTTTACTGGTGGCAAGGTGGCAAATGATTTGACTAGTGATTCAAAGGATAGACTAATGACTTTTCGAATATACGGAGAATGTAGCACAAGTCCTGCTGAATTAGACTAAACTGAACAGAGAGGTGAGGTGTTAGCAAATTAGCCTGTCTTTGAAGTGGGGACAACATGGAAGGTGACTGAGAGGATTGGCATTTAAAGTCTCTCACCTATGGTGATCAGTATTGGCTCTGGAATATTTTCTACAACTCTAGTCACTGTTTTCCAGTTGAATTTTCAAAATGTTTCTAAGACCTAGAGCCTCACATTGTAATATGTCAATCATTGTATGTGACGTTTTCTTTTTCCGCTGTATTTAAAGAGCACCCAATCAACAGTTATTTAGGGCATCCTTGTGCTCAGTGCTTCTCTTGTTTCCCTATCTCTCTCTTCCCCTCCCTCCCTCCCCAGCCCTTCTCAGTCTTCCTCTCTCCCCATCCCACTCCCCACCTTAAAGCATCTGGATCTGCTACTTTCTAGAAACCTTTTACA
The DNA here is from genome assembly GCA_032199065.1 of Smutsia gigantea. NCBI lineage: Eukaryota > Metazoa > Chordata > Mammalia > Pholidota > Manidae > Smutsia > Smutsia gigantea. The sequence goes on from JAVSCE010013068.1 coordinate 342,341, forward strand.
TATCCCAGTCATTCTTCCTAGGCTTTTGTGTTTCTTAGTTGCTACAATTTCCCCCTTCTTTCAGCCACAACCCCAGGCACTTCCTACTTCAGAATGACACCAAACATGTCAAGAGCCTTTCAAAATTGCTGCCAGACTTCAGTGACATTCTTCCAGCATATGGAGTACCGATGTGCTGAAAGTGTGGCAGAAAACTACCTGATGCTTACCGCGCCAGGAAGTGCCAGTCTGGCCGAGTGTTCTGGTTCACATTTGCAACGTAAACAGGACTTTCGCTGTTTTTTAACAAAGTCTCTAAGTAAAAGTTACCAAAAACGTCTTTTCCAATCTGTTCTATCTCCCAGCCCCCACTCTCCAAGCTCTGCCGATAAGGGAGGATATGTTAAGATAAAACTTAACCTAAAATTATCTCTAAGTGATCTTGGCTAATAGAATATTAGTTATAACTTAAATGTGTTATGTTATCTTAGATCAAGATAACATCACGTGAGAGCTAAGACTTCTTTTATGAGTCAAACCTCTTATAGAATATGAAACTCAAGCTGAAGGAAAGAAAAAACATGAGCTACGAAATTCAGCAAATACCCACTCAGATTCAGTAAAATGAAGCACACATAATCATGTGTTTAATTAGGACGCACCTTTTAATTTGTTAATGAATCAGTATTTTTTTAACAATATACATAGCCTATATACATATGAATTACATCCACATATATGTACATATATTATTTTAACAATTATTATTGTTAAATTTGAAAATTACCATAATATTAATTCCAGTTTAGGATGACATACTATACAACAATTTTGGGCAGATGTGTTATTGCGTGATTTCCAGGTGGAGATAAATTTGTCCTATCAATTCTATATTTCTTAAATCAAACTTTAATCCCTTTTATGATGAAAAGATCATAAAGATTGAAACAAATAATATCAGGGCTAGAACTGGCCCTTGCAATTCAGTGTTACAGATTTAATCAGTAACCCTTCAAAGCACTCTTGCTATATCCTTATATCCATTTTTTAACAACACATTTCTGATAGACTTTTTGTGTATTATAAAAGCTGTTTTGGGCATAGAAAGCAGGTAATTTTAATAGGCATTGAGTCCTTGAGTAAGTTCCTAAAATTATTAAAGCCTTGGTTTTCACAAAATGTTTAATAATGGGATATATTGCATCAGGGTTTCTTATGAGCTAAATAAGATAAAGCACATCCATTTACTAACATAATGCCTGGCTTATGAGTAAATGATCAACAAATATGTTACCATTTCACTTAAAAGGTTTGTTAATTTTTATTGATCTAGTTTTATTTAAAATTTTTGAGTAGACATTAACCATTCAGTATTTCTATGGTAAACAATTATTGGATAGATTATTGGAATACTTCTTTCTTCATGTTGGATCACTCTCAAATCTTATTTAAAATTCTTCTATGGCATCTCTTGCATTTATGTATGCCAGTCTCTGTCCTCATTTCCAATACCTAATTAGCCAAAATTCACCTTACCTTAAACATCCTATTAAAAACTGCAGTTGGCCTCATCTACCGCTTTAATTTTCTACCCCACTAATTTTCAATATGATCATTTTCCTCCAAAAAGCTTATAAGTCCTTAATCTAGGATGCCACTATTCCCAACCAATTATTTTAGACCCTTATGCAGTTTCTATCATATGTAAATTGCTCTAGCACAGAAAAACAAAAATGAAAATTTTAATAT
>JAVSCE010013069.1:0-13485 GCA_032199065.1 Smutsia gigantea
CCAAGAGCAAGAAGCAGCCCTCAATTTGTAGGACTCTCAGTCATGGTTTGCTACAAGGGTTTTATACATGTCAGGGGTCATTTAATGCTGACAGTCCTGTTAAATCTTTTAAGAGTTGTATATACATTCAATTCCCCAAAGAAGTAATTCATTCAACAAACATTTATTGAAATGTATTATTTGTTAGGCACAGAGCTCAGAACTGTGCAGAAGACAAAGTTATGGCAGACATGGTCCCTACCTGACCTTTTAGTATGAAGCTGCTTGTGTTATGTGCCATAGGCCAGGTACAAACTAACTGCTCAGAGTCCCAGGGGAGAGGCAGGGGTTGGGGTTACATCCAGCTGTGGGGTTTCAGGATGAAGTCAGGGCAGAGTAGTTGTTTGAGGTATTCTTTGAAGGGGGGATAGGAAGGTATTGCAGGCAGAGGTGATAACCTGAGCAAAGACAGAGAGGGAAAACAGGAGTGTTCAGGGACTAAAGTGTTAAGTCAGACTGGCTGAAGCATACGGGTTGTGTTGGCAAAGGGATAGCCTTAAAGTCTGTGAGGAGTTTGTTGGGGTTTTTTTAATTGAAGCACAGTTGACATTATTATTTTGCCTTCAGGTATACAACAGTGATTCAGCAATTGCATACATTACAAAATGCTCATCATGACAAGTGTAGTTACCAGCTGTCACCATATGAAATTATTACAATATTATTCATTATATTTCCTATGTTGTACTTCTCATCCCCATGACTTATTTATTTTATAACTTGGAAGTTTGTCCCCCTTCATCCCCTTCATCAATTTTGCCCATCTTGCCACCTCCCTCTATGACAACCACCAATCTGTTCTCTGTGTGTAGAGTCTATTTCTGTTTTGTTTGTTCATTAATTTTGCTTTTCAAAGTACACATTTAAGGAAAACTGTATAATATTTGTCTATCTCTGTCTGATTTATTTCACTTAGTATAATACCCTTGAGGTCTACCCATGTTGTCAAAAATTCTAAGATTTCACTCTTTATGTCTGAATAATATTCCACTGTGTATATATACCACATCTTCTTTATCCATCTGTCGATAGGCACTTAGGTTACTTCCGTATATTGGCTATTGTAAATAAGGTGGTAATGAATATGGTGATGCATATATCTTTTCAAATTAGTGTTTCCATTTTCTTTGCCTAAATTCTCAGAAGTGGAATTACTGGGTCAAATGGTATTTCTATTTTTAACTCTTGAGGAACCTCCATACTGTTTTCCATAGTGGCTACACCCATTTACATTCCCATGAACAGGGCACCAAGAGGGTTCCATTTTCTCTACATCCTTGTCAACACTTGTTATTTAGAAGTTTGACCTCTGTTTTTTAGCCTGAAGAATCTGACAGTTTTTAGGTAGAGAAATGACATCATCAGCCTATGCAAAATGAATTGATAGCGCCAAAGAGACTGACAAGAGGGGGACCTCTAAGAAAGATGTTGAAGTATTCAAGGTATGAAATTATAAGAATTTGAATTAGGTGGTGGTAATGGGAAGGGAAAACCAAGGATAGCATTGAGGTGTTGCTGAATTCAACATGGTTAAGTAAGAGGGCATTGACATGCTACTCCAGCCTCGTGCTATTGTGTTCACCTTGATACCACATTTCATTGAAAAATTTTTCCTTTTTCTAAAATTAAAGTATCATTGATGTACAATCTTACAGTGTTTTCAAATACAAAACACAGTGGTTCAACATTCACCCATATTACCAAGTCCTCACCCCTCCAGTGCAGTCAGTGTCCCTCAACCTAGTAAGATATTAGAGTCATTAATTATATTCTCCGTGTTGTACTACCATCCTTGTGACCAACCTATATTGTGATTGCAAATTGTTGTGCCCCTTAATCCCCTTCTTCCTCCCCTCACCCACCCTCTCCACTCCTCCCCTTTGATAACCACCAGTCTCTTCTCAGGGTCTGTGACTATACTTCTGTTTTATTCATTCTCTTTTGCTTTGTTTTTATACTCCACAAATGAGTCAAATCATTTGATATTTGTATTTCTCTGCCTGGCTTATTTCACTGAGCATAATACTCTGTAGGCCCATCCACGTTGTTGCAAATGAGAGAATTTGTTTTCTTCTTATGGATGAATAATATTCCATTGTGTACATGTACCACATCTTCTTTATCCATTCATTTACTGATGGACACTTAGGTTGTTTCCATTTCCTGGCTATTGTAAATAGTGTTGTGATAAACATAGAGGTGCATATGTCTTTTTGAATCTGGGATCCTGCATTCTTAGGGTAAATTCCTAGGAATGGAATTCCTGGGTCAAATGGTATTTCTATTTTTAGTTTTTTGAGGAACCTCCGTATTGCTTTCCACAGCAGTTGACCAATTTACAATCCCACCAGCAGTGTAGGAGGATTCCCCTTTCTCGGCATCTTCGCCAGCATTTGTGGTTTCTTCTCTTTTGGATGTTGGCCATCCTAACTGGTGTGAGGTGGTATCTCATTGTGGTTTTAATTTGCATTTCCCTGATGATTAGAGATGTGGAACATCTTTTCATGTGCCTGTTGGCCATCTATATTTCTTCCTTGGGGAACTGTCTGTTCAGCTCCTCCACCCATTTTTGAATTGGGTTATTTGTTTTTTGGGTGTTGAGCCTTATGAGTTCTTTATATATATTTGGACGTTAAGCTCTTATCAGATAAATCATTTGGTATTACTCTCCCATAATGCAGGATGCCTTTTTGTTCTGCTGATGGTGTTCTTTGCTGTACAGAAGCTTTTTAGTTTGATGTGCTCCCACGTGTTCATTCTTTATTTTGTTTCCTTTGCCTGAGGAGATGTGTTGAGGAAGAAGTTGCTCATGTTTATATTCAAGAGATATTTGCCTGTGTTTTCTTCCAAGAGTTTTATGGTTTCATGACTTACATTCAGGTCTTTGATCCATTTCAAGTTTACTTTTGTGTATGGAGTTATGCTGTATCCCAGTTTCATTCTCTTGCATGTAGCTGTCCTGTTTTGCCAACACCAGCTGTTGAAGAGGCTGTCATTTCCCCATTGTATGTCCATGGCTCCTTTATCATATATTAATTGACCATATGTGGTTGGGTTTATATCAGGGCTCTCTAGTCTGTTCCATTGGTCTATGGGTCTGTTCTTGTGCCAGTACCAAATTGTCTTGAGTACTGTGGCTTTGTAGTAGAGCTTGAAGTTGGGGAGCATAATCCCCCAGCTTTATTCTTCCTTCTCAGGATTGCTTTGGCTATTCAGGGTCTTTTGTGATTCCATATGAATTTTAGAACAATTTCCTCTAGTTCGCTGAAGAATGCTGTTGGTATTTTGATAGGAATTGCAGTGAATCTGTAGATTGCTTTAGGCAGAATGGCCATTTTGACAATATTAATTCTTCCTATCCATGAACACAGGATGTGTTTCCACTTATTGGTATCTTCTTTAATTTCTCTCTTGAGTGTCTTGTAGTTTTCAGGGTATACGTCTTTCACTTCCTTGGTTAGGTTTATTCCTAGATATTTTATTCTTTTGGATGCAATTATGAATGGAATTGTTTTCCTGATTTCTCTTTCTACTAGTTCATCGTCAGTGTATAGGAATGCAACACATTTCTGTGTATTAATTTTGTATCCTGCAACTTTGCTGAATTCAGATATTAGATCTAGTAGTTTTGGAGTGGATTCCTTAGGGTTTTTTATGTACAATATCATGGTGTCTGCAAACAGGGACAGTTTAACTTCTTCCTTGCCAATCTGGACGCCTTTTATTTCTTTGTGTTGTCTGATTGCTGTGGCTAGGATCTCCAGTACTTTGTTGAATAGAAATGGGGAGAGTGGGCATCCTTGTCTTGTTCTCGTTTGTAAAGGAAAAGCTTTCAGCTTCTCGCTGTTAAGTATAATGTTGGCTATGGGTTTGCCATATATGGCCTTTATTATGTTGGAGTACTTGCCCTCTATACCCATTTTGTTGAGAGTTTTAATCATGAATGGGTGTTGAATTTTGTCGAATGCTTTTTCAGCATCTATGGAGATGATCATGTGGTTTTTGTCCTCTTTTTTGTTGATGTGGTGGATGATGTTGATGAAGTTTCAAATGTTGTACCATCCTTGCATCCCTGGAATAAATCCTACTTGATCATGGTGTATGATCCTTTTGATGTATTTTTGCATTCAATTTGCTAATATTTTGTTGAGTATTTTTGCATCTATGTTCATCAGGGATATTGGTCTGTAGTTTTCTTTTTTTGTGGTGTCTTTGCCCGGTTTTGGTATTAGAGTGATGCTGGCCTCATAGAATGAGTTTGGAAGTATTCCCTCTTCTTCTACTCCTTGGAAAACTTTAAGGAGGATGGGTATTAGATCTTCACTAAATGTTTGATAAAATTCAGCGGTGAAGCCATCTGGACCAGGCATTTTGTTCTTAGGTAGGTTTTTGATTAGAAGTTCAATTTCCTTGCTGGTAATTGCTCTGTTCAGATTTTCTGTTTCTTTCTGTGTCAGCCTTGGAAGGTTGTATTTTCCTAGCGAGTTGTCCATTTCCTCTAGGTTATCCCATTTGTTAGCATACAATTTTTCATTGTATTCTCTCATAATTTGTTGTATTTCTGTGGTGTCTGTGGTGATTTTTCCTGTCTCATTTCTGATTCTGTTTATGTGAGTAGATTATCTTTTTTTCTCGATAAGTCTGGCTAGGGGTTTATCTATCTTGTTTATTTTCTCGAAGAACCAGCTCTTGCTTTCGTTGATCCTTTCTATTGTTTTATTCTTCTCAATTTTATTTTTTTCTGCTCTAATCTGTATTATGTCCCTCCTTCTACTGACTTTGGGTCTCATTTTTTCTTCTTTTTCTAGTTTTGTTAATTGTGAGTTTAGACTGCTCATATAGGATTGTTCTTCTTTTCCTGAGGTAGGCCTGTGTTGCAGTATACTTTCCTCTTAGCACGGCCTTCACTGTGTCCCACAGATTTTGTGGTGTTGAATTATTGTTGTCATTTGTCTCCATATATTGCTTGATCTCTCTTTTTATTTGGTCATTGATCCATTGATTATTTAGGAGCATGTTGTGAAGCCTGTAAGTGTTTGTGGGATTTTTCATTTTCTTTGCATAATTCATTTCTAGTTTCATAGCTTTGTGGTCTGAGAAACTGGTTGGTACAATTTCAATCTTTCTGCATTTACCGAGGCTGTTTTTGTGACCTAGGATATGATCTATTCTTGAAAATGTTCCATGTGCACTTGAGAAGAATGCGTATTTCTGCTGCTTTTGGGTGTAGAATTCTGTAGATGTCTGTTAGGTCCATCTGTTCTAATTTGTGGTTCAGTGCCTCTGTCTCTGCTTATTTTCTGTCTGGTTGATCTGTCCTTCAGAATGAGGGGTGTGTTGAAGTCTCCTAGAATAAATGCATTGCATTCTATTTCCCCCTTTCATTCTGTTAGTATTTGTTTCACATACGTAAGAGCTCCTGTGTTGGGTGCATAGATATTTATAATGGTTATATCTTCTTGTTGGAGTGACCCTTTTATCATTATGTAATGTCCTTGTCTCTTGTGACTTTCTTTGTTTTGAAGTCTATTTTGTCTGATACTAGTACTGCAACTCCTGCTATTTTCTCCCTATTAGTTGCATGAAATATCTTTTTCCATCCCTTCACTTTTAGTCTGTGTATGTGTTTGGGTTTAAAGTGAGTCTCTTGAAGGCAGCATATAGATGGGTCTTGTTTTTTTATCCATTCAGTTACTCTATGTTTGGTGCATTTTGATTGGTTCATTCAGACCATTTATATTATGGTGATTATCCATAGGTATGTACTTATTGTCATTGCAGGCTTAAATTTGTGGTTACCCAAGGTTCAAGGGCAATTCCCTTACTATCTAACAGTCTAATTTAACTCACTTCATATGCTATTACAAACACAACCTAAAGTTTCTTTTGTTTTTTTTCCCTCCTTTTTCTTCCTTGTCCATTCTTTATTTGTTAGGTATCATATTCTGTACTCTTTGTCTATCCCTTGGGTTCCATCTATTTATCCTTAGTAGTACTTCCATGTCTAGCAGTCCCTCCAAAATGCACCGCAGAGGTGGTTTATGGGAGGTAAATTCTCTCAGCTTTTGCTTATCTGAAAATTGTTACTCCTTCCTTCAAATTTAAATAATAACCTTGCCGTGTAGAATATTCTTGTTTCGAGGCCCTCTGCTTCATTGCATTAAATATATCATGCCACTCCCTTCTGTCCTATAAGTATTCTGTTGAGAAATCTGATGATAGCATGATGGGTTTTCCTTTGTATGTGATCTTTTTTCTCTCTCTAGCTTCTTTTAAAATTCTGTTTTTATCCTGATAGACAGTGACTGCAATGGGGTATGTGGGGGGGACCTGATGAAGTGGGGAGTTCAGTAACCATAATGTTGGATATGTAATTGTAGATTAATGATATCAAAATAAAATAAAACATAAAAAAAATTCTGTCTTTATCCTTGATCTTTGCCATTTTAATTATTATATGTCTTGATGTTGTCTTCCTTGGTTCCCTTTTGTTGGGAGATCTGTGAGTCTCCATGGCTTGAGAGACTATCTCCTTCCCCAGATTGGAGAAGTTTTCAACAATTACCTCCTCAATGACACTTTCTATCCCTTTTTCTCTCTCTTCCAGTGATACTCAGAGTAAATTAGTGACACTGAGACTACTCTTAGATACAGAAAGGGAAGAAACACAAATAGTTGGTACTCCTTAGATGTTTATTTTCTTCACAAGGAAAAGGAGGAAGTGGTGTATGAGCTGTGCTGTTTTCTTAGTGCATCACTGCAGCAGCACAAGTGATGAACTTTGTATTCGGCGCTTGCTTTGAAGTTTGGGAATCTATCAATACTCCAGCTTCTGACTATCCATGCTGAATGCTGTGGTCAGCACTGGGTTGTTTGCTTATTTTATGTGAAAAGTATTTCCCTCCTTTAGCTTGTCTTTTTCCAGATTTCTTTTTGGGGGTGAGGAGAAGAGGCAGTGCTTTCCAATGACTACGGTTTCTGCAGTGAGTAAAGAAAGGTATTTATTCACTGGAGAGCAGAGGAGAATGTACCAGAAAAGCCTTTATCTGCTTAAATCTGGTGCATAGCAAACATTTAGAAAAACATTCTGGGTTGTTTGTAGAGGAAATTTAAGCAACAGATAATACCAAGCTCTTACATACTTACCTTTATAAGTAAGCAATACTTTGTAAACAGAAAATGAATGTGTTTTAAAAAAGGGGGTGGGGGAGAAAATGAATGTGTTTACTAGGAGTTAACAGAATTTTGAGAAGCCCAATCCTTTTTTTTTTTTGTATAACCTGGACAGCCTTCTTTTATATGACTGCTAACATCATCACTGAAATCAGGGATGTGGAATGAAGATTTCAGAATCCCTTTGATATAACCTGAGAAACTGAATTATCCAGTAACATAAGAAAGTGCTTAGTAAGCAGCTCAATCCATTATTGGATAGGACAGGATTCCCCACGGAGCAGAGGTTCTCAAAACAGCAGACTAACAGCTTCAGCTTCACCTGGGAATTTGTTAGAAATGTTCATTCTCAGGCCCCACACCAGACCTGCAGGATCATAAGCTCTGGTGTGGGTGGGTCTGGCAGTCTATGTTTTGAGAAGCCCTCCTGGTGATTCTGATGACACTAAAGTTCGAGAAGCATTCTCAACAGTCTGTAAAAACTGGAACAGTCCAGGACAGTGTTAACTAAGGGTGACGGTTCTGAGTTTCAGAATTCTCAGCACCCTGGATTGTTATCTCCAGGCCTCTTCCTTCCTTTTCTTCCACTTTTTTTTTTTTCAAATGGCATCATTCCTGGATTATTGTTTATATTCAGATCTGGTGGAAAGAAGATGGCTACTGTTCTGGAAGACATGTATCTTTGGGAAGCTTATGCTATTTCTCCCCACAAGGATGACCCCAATGCTTATCAGCTGAGGTGAAGCCCTGAGACACGTACTGCCTGAAAGACGGCAGTTGAATTCTATTTATCCCAACCTTTCTCAAAATTCTTTGACCACAGAACATTTTTGCGAAGCGCGTAGAAACTTGCACCATTATTACATCATAGTAGCTGAGCAAGAATAACATGGTATCTGAATGTATGAAGCCAAAAAGACGAGTTATTTTAATTATTTGCATGTTATGTAACCGTTTGGAAAGATCAGTGACTCTGTGTGTGCCCCCAAAAGCTCTATTGTAGGTGTGGTGAACTGCCACAAGTGGACTTTCTCAAGTTTATGCAGCAAGTGTGGGGACAAAAGGAGGTACATATATTTATATAGATTGTATATATAGAAGGGGTGGAAAAGATTTCCCTTCTTCCCTTCTAGGTTCTTTGGCTTATCTAAGAATTAAATTGATAGCAGATAGATTAACAAGAGAAAACAAAAGTTAAATAACATGTATACGTCTTGTATGCGTCCGAGAGGCCGAGGCAAGTAGAGGACCTCCCTGAAATGCCTGAGGCCACCATCTTAAGTACTAAACACCACCTTCAGCTAAAGACTGGTGTTGGAGGTAGTGGGGAGTCAGTTATGGGAAGCTATCAGGAAAAAGCTTAGTAAACAAAGGTAATAAGGCTGTTATGCAGATTTAAGTAGTTGCCTTCTCCTTTGATGAAAGTTTCTAGAGATTTAGGCATCCTTCTCTTCCTGGTAGAGAGGGAGATGCCAGGGTCAGTGGAGATTTCCCTTATATATGTAAATGTCTCTTACAAAAGGGTAACTTCTCAGTTTTCAGAGCTTCACCTGTGTCTGCTGCTTCTTAAAAATAATGAACTTCACATAATCAATATGTCAAAGAGGCGCATCTTGGGTTGGCAAAATCAGGTCCCCTTCGATGTGTGCCTAGGTACATATATATCTGTATGTATATATATTTAATATATTTATATATAAAATACTTATATATTTATTATATATATATATCTTTTGTATATCAAATAATATATTTATTATTTTACCAATTTATATAAATAATATTCAAAATTCCTTTAGTATAATTAATTACTTACTAGGATTTTAAGCACCATTAACATCTTCTCTTATAGTCTGTTACTTATTTTGCTTTAGTCTTCTAACTTACCAGGAAAAAAAAATGACTTGCCTAATTTTTTTTTTGTCATTCTAATATGTGTTTGAGATAAAACACAGCAGCAGCTGTGGAAAGTAAAAAATTTAAAAGTGCCAATCAATGTGATGCTCCAAACTTTTTCATGTAACAGAAATTACTTTGATTTTACTCATTATGATGCCACAGTGAGTTTTTGTTATGTGAAATGTTAAAATGAGTTTGTGACTTCGAACAGTGTCTCTTGATTAGATAAACTGGTCTCTAACTAGGCTCTGGCTTATTGCCAGTTGAAAAGGGAGCAATAATTCTTTTCTTTTCAGTTATTTGCAAGGATAAGATTAAAGCCTGGATCTGCTTTTTATCGCCTGCCCTTTCACCCGGCCGACCACTGAGCTGTAGGAGAAGCACTGTTTAAGAATATCCAGCTCTAAGAAGAGAAGCTGTCCTTGCTTTTTAAACATACATAAATTCCCTCCCTAGGCACATGATAATTTTGTATTACAGAGTCAAGAATTACTCATGTAATAATACATTGCCTTTTGTGGGCAGGTGAAATGGTAAAACATAGTTTGTAATCTGTCATATTTTTATACTTAATTCTCAGTAGCAATTTCAGTTCTTTTGTTAAGAATGAAGAAGAAGGTAGTATTTTTTACATTTTGCACTGATTTTACTTCCAAAGCATACTAAATTACTCTTTTTCCCTTTATTCTTTCAAAATACCTATGAGGTATGTAGGGGCAGGAATTAGTCCTAGCAAAACTGATTAACAGAATTGAAAATAATTTAGCCATGATCTAAAGGTAATTAGAATCCAAGGTGCTTAAATCCCAGCCTATCACTCTTTGTAATAAAGTACTGCCTTCATATTAAAATTTAGATTTGTTCCTCCTTTGTCTTGGAACAAATGCATTAGAAGTCCAAGTCTGAGCAGCCTGTGACCTGAGTCCAAATAGTTTATTCATTTCAAAACTGGATTTATCTGTTATCATTATTATTTTCCCTCTCATCTTGTCTTTAAAAACCTAAGTACACTTTTGGATTCTGCATGCTCTATTGTCCATTCACTTATTATAAGATCCAGATTTCCCCGGCAAATATCTAAAATACTTTGTCTTTTAAAAGCTGTAGAAAAACCTAAATGATGAGCTAGATTGAAGAGAATTGTTATGTTTCTATTATCAGTATCTTTACTTGGTGCATCCACATATTCACTGGCCTTTGCAGTCTTTAGTATTAGTTTGTGAATAATGTTTATTTAACCAAAAATAAATCGGCAATATAGAAAAGAAAATAAATGTAGCTCTTGTTCAAAGGTAACCCCTAGATCGCAGGCCCACGCATGATCACCCCACTTTGCACTCTCTCAAAGTGTATACATTTTCTGCTCATTTAAGTCAAATCCCCATGAAAACTGAGCTTTTGGTAGTGTGGTCTTTTGTGAGGTGGTGTGGACTGTACGGGAATTCTCCCTTGACTGCCCTTCGTGGAATGAAATGCTTCAAAGAACACTTTGTACTACTCTGTGATAAGGTTGTTCTTTTATCATTGTTTGGAGATTTTCTCTGCTTCGTGATAGTGTTGAACCTACAGCATTTACACTTTTGTGGTCTGAGTAAACCTGCTGCTAACTGGCACAACTATGGTTTTGAAAGATTCTTCTTTGAGGGAGGTAATAATGGTCACAGAATGCACATGACCAGTTCTTTTGCTGAGCGCCACTTCCACCGATTCCTTGTGCCCGTGGGCTTTTTTGCTGGACTATTACTTTGGTCAGTCAGGCCATGGTCCTTGTGCTTAAGTTCTCAAAATCCAACTCCCGATAATATGACACTGCTTCTCTCAAGCCAACTGGCAAAATTCTATTGGACAAACATTTACTAAAAATCTGCGCTAAGAGAGGACATGTTTGTACTAATTATTCTGCTTCAGTAAGGATGAAAGACTTAATAATGCATGTGAAGTCTTTGAATGGTGCCAGGCACATGGTAAACACACAATAAAGTTAGCTGTAATTATTCAGGTGGACATGGTGTAAAGACAATGGCACATTCAGTTACCTTGGCTTATTTGTTTTCAAGTCACCTCAGATCCCTAGGTGCTTACAAAACAGCATTTTCCATACATTTATCTGTGAAATAGTTTCTAGACATAACTAACAGCCAGTTGATGTGCAACCTTTGTTATAATTTTAGAGGGAAAATAGTGACCCAGAAAGAAGAAATATTTGAACTAGGTCATCCCTCAGTTTAGCACATGTCAAAAGTATTGGGAGGCCATGGTCTGTGTCCTGGCTGTGAGAGTGTGAGCTCCAGACCCAGGGCACCTCGATTTGAATCCCAGCTCTGCTCTCGTAGTTGTGGCACCATGTGTGTGTTTCTTCCCCTCTCTGTGCCCAGATTGCTCAGTCACACTGACCTCCTAAAGTTATTGTGAAGATTAAATTAAGTAATGCATATAAAGTACTTTGAACAATATCTGATACATGGTAAATACACTATAAAGTCAGCTGTTATTATTCAGGTAGACATGTTGTGAAAAAAAACACAAACCAGGTTACAGTGTTCTGTAAATCCCCCAAGTGGTTTTGTCATTTTGGCTACTTTCAAGATATTAATGGAAAATGAAATTTTACAGGGGCCTTAATCTGGCCTCTACATGTGTGTCAATAATTCGCACATGCCAAATAGTATGAGCTAAAACTGCATATATAGTTATTCTCCAGCACACTCATAAATGGTCAGAATTAGTTCATCTCTGAAGGATCATTTGACCTTACATACTCGAGTCTGGTGTATAAAGTCAACATAAAACACAAAACAAATAAAACCATTAAATGTTAAAGTTACCTGTAGCAGAAATGTAAGAGATGAGCACACTGATATTTTAGACTACCTAGTTTATTCCACTGTATCATTTTGTCAAACATTTTCCTAGAATGGGATTTGACTTACCTTATAGGAGAGACACATTAACTGGACTCACTTAAATTTTTAAGGAAGACACATTTTCTGCGGTTTTCTAATTTTATTTTCAGGGAAGGCACAATGAAGCTACAAAAAGATTTGTATTGTTTTGTTTTTCCCTCAGCAAACTAAGAATTCCACTGATTAAAACCACACCAATTAGACTTTCACCATGACCCTAATGAAGGCAGAAACCCTTTTTTGCTTGATATAGAGAGTACATGTTTTTAAAGAACACTACATCCTTACAAATGTACCTCCCCAAAACTCTTGTTCCAGCTGTTTAAAATGACTTGGGGAGTACAGTTAATAAATTTTTAAAACTAATTAACTTTCACTGTTCTTTGCTTTGCTTTATTTTTTCCTTCTTTTACATTTGGACATAGACATTCTTTGGCAGAGGTCAGATTTCAACTTTTCTGTAAGGAGACATTTATGGTTAGGGATTGATTTATTTTAAAACATAAAACCTCCACTTAATCTTTTTATCTTCTTTAAACTAACCCCATTTCTAGTTACATTGTTTGTAGATGGCCTGGTTTAGTTCTTTAAATACTAGGGATAGTTTCATCATCATCAAATATTAACTGCTCAGTGAAAGCAAAAGGTGAGCTTCATGAGGTTGCTCTGTTTACTAAGTGAGACTGAGAAAGGATCATTTTGAAACATGTTTTTAAAAAAGTAATCTCAATTTTATTTAGAACTTCTTCAGTTCTGTTCACATCTCTGAAACACATTTTGGATGAAATTTAACATAAGTGGTCGATATTCAGGCCAGGCAGAATATATCTTTATTTTTAAAAGAGAAAGAATTTGTATCAACCAATTGCTTGTTTTTATGTCTGCAAAACAAAAGCAGTAAATTCGGCCTCATTTTCAGATGCTTTTTTTAAAAAAAAATCAGTTCGCTAAAAATGCCACTTTAAGTACACAACGCGTTTGGAGTTTGGAGTTTCCTTTCGGGATTTGTCTGATTCTCTGGAATGCCTACAGTTTTACTAGCAAGCTAGCATGAATGTTTCAATAAGACTTTTGGTGATTAAAAAAATACATATATTGTCATTAACAAAATGTAGATTTAGTCCATGTCTCAAAGTCATAGCAGTCCATGCGACCCAGTAAAACTTTCTGCTTGGAAATTGCATATTTGGTATTAGTTTCGTAGTTGAGTAAAGATTATGAGAAAAATGCTTATTTTAAAGTGGGTACATTTGGCTCTATTTTGGGTCTGAAACATGATTTCATACTTAATGAATTTAGCAAGACCCAGTAAACATCCATTTTGCTGTCATACTTTAAAATTTTTTTATATGAAAGAAGACTTATGTTCAGCAAGAGAAGTACTGATTTTCATCTTTATGTCTTTAACTTCAAAATGCAGAGGTAAATCAGTAACTATTTCTGCCCTTTATATAACCCCTTGGTGGAGGGA